>VXBW01005192.1:48705-113225 GCA_013400375.1 Thinocorus orbignyianus | reverse complement strand
CGCAGTATATGGACCAGCACAGAGACAACAGGCTATTATAATGAATCAACAACAAAAGCCACGTCTAAAAAATATAATTTAAAAAAAAATTTAAAAATCAGACTTTTCATTTGTTTTTAAATTCAATTTAAAAAAAAAGGAAGAAGAAAAAAAATGTTTTGTTCTCAAGGTCCAAGAGGAGGCCCAGGAGGCAAGGTTCAGCCTGTAACTGTTTCTCAATAGTGATGGTAACCAGGCAATCCTGTAAAGCATCTTCACTAACTAAATTCTGCACAAGTCAATTCCTAGTTTAGACATTTCAGCTATTTAATCATTTCTGTCCTCTAGGATAAATACTTGTCAAGTAGACTTTTGAGAAATCCTATTTTCAGAAGATTTCAGTTTTCTAAAGTACACCTGCATGGATTTAACCTGCAGTTAACCACACTATTTCCCTAAGCTGTATCCCAGAATAGGTTTGGTTGTTTTGTCAGTGCAGAAGCATAAAAAACGTACTGAATCTTCTGTACATATTCAGAAAATAACCTACATTCTGGGAAAAGAAGAGTTGTTCTGCTCCTCATCAATGTTCCAAAGTACCTTTCACTGCTGTTTACGAGTAGTAATTCCAAATGTGCTCAAACTCTCCCTGTTGTTTTTTTGGTTTTGGGTTTTTGTTGTTGTTGTTTTGTTTTTTGCTTGTTTTGGGTTGTTTTTTTTAACTCTTTTACTCTTTTCTCTTTGTATGCCCCCACACTCTGAAGTCAGCTGCAGCTTTACTGCAACAAGAGATTGTGAAACAGGGTGCCTGAGGAAGAGCTTGCAGAACTGACAGCACAGCATAACAGCACAACAGGAGCAGCTGCAGCTGCACACTGAATGAAGTGGTTGTGCCTGCAATATGCCTGTACACAAAGTACTGTTCAAGTGACAAAGAAAACAGATTGCAAGAAAATTATATGGTGTTTTTTCTACTCTTCCTTTGGCTGTAATAATTTTGTTTCTTTTAACGGTGCACACAGCATTTTCAAATACAATTGCTGTATTCGTCAGTTCTTCTGCAAGCCCTTGCTTAACGTCACCCAAAACAGCATTTGAAAACTGATGATCAAACTGTCTAGAGATAATTTCAGTACTGCCAATACCTTATTCTGGCATGAGCTGCCTAGCTTTTCAGTGTTTATGGTTAACATTTTTCATCGTTTCTCAAGAATCACAGGCTCTAGTTCCTGGCTGGACTGCACCATGGGCAGCACTTGAATCCTGAACTTCTAAGTGCCTATTTCTAGTCCATAACTCTGAAGAATAATTAATAAACTTGACCAAGGAGCCTGTATGAAAACTGGCACCACACAGACCACAGCAACCTTCACACCGACACCAAACAACTTCAGAAACAAGACACTCATGTCAGCATGATCCTCCACCTAGCGTTCAGTCACCATTCTTCAAGCCTGGGTCCCTTATTCTTTCTCTGAAGACAGTAAATTTGCATTTGGTTCTGTAAAACAGAAAATTTTATTCCAAAAGGTGAAAATTTCCCTGCAGACTGGATGACTTTTGGAGGTCCCTTCCAGCCTGGACCAGTCTACAATTCTATGAAATGAAGATTCCAGTTCCTTATAGTGAAAATTACCTCCACCCAGTAAGCATTCTGTTAGCTAACACCAGAGCTGGACAGGTTTTTGAACAAAAAATATTAATGACAACTATGATTCCTACTGTTCTCAGTGCTATCACAATGCATCAGACGTGTTCCCTGTGTGTCTGGCAAAGAAAGGACTTGCATTGCCTAAGTGGCATCCTTACAGTTATCCTCAGTTACTGTAGTGACAAAAGCACAAGGACTCATGAACTTCTGAGCACCTGAGAGTTTAGTACGGAATCTGATAATCACCTTCTACATCCCAATGCCTCAAGTCTACCTAAATTAGATTTTAGATGCATCTTTTTCATAACTGAGGCTTAAATGAAAGCACAACTAAAGATCACACAATTTACTTACAGTGCATTTATTGTTAATGTAGTTTTCCTGTAAGAATGATTCCCAATCAGATTGATCAGTGATATTCCAATTTGGATAGTCCAGAAAAGCAGCATGGGCTATAACCTCATTCTTGTCATTGCAGAGTGTCAAAGAAAGATTGGATATTTCTCTGTGAAAACAATTTAATTTTGCAAAAGTTGAAGAAAGTACACAAAGAAAAGTTTCCAAGCTTCTCAAAACAGCAAAATTAACTGTGTTCAAAAGTTCCCCCAGGATTAGGTCTCAGTAAAACTTCATTACCCACATCCTAACTTGACATTATTGCTTCAATTCCAAATATTTATTTAGCATGTTCTGACATTATAACAATTCACATGACTTTTCAAACCCTCATTTACTATGAATTTGATACGCAAGATTTAAATGCTTCCTCTGTTTCACATGTTTCTTTATACATCTGTATTTTTAGCCCAAACAGCTAGTATCCAAGCCATTTGCCATTAAGTCAAGTAGAAAAAAAACCTAAGTGACCCATCAGCATCTGACACAGTCTGTCTCTGCTGTTCATCACTGCACAGAAAGATGAAGCACAGAAGGCTCATCAATACCTCTGGGGACAAAGAAATTGCAACAAAAGACTTCTACTACAACTCATTTCTCCTAAGGACATCACCATGCAAGCAGCTAGGATACAGATGTCAATGGAGGATATTAGATATCGTGGGAGCACAAAAAAAAAAAAAAAGCCCCACTGAAACCTATTTCATGGTATTTAGATTGTCTCTCAATGTAGAATAATGAGAGGCAAAAAATAACTAATTCTTTCTGTTAAAAGGAAACTGGAAGAGAAAGAAAAGAATTAGATGTACCCAAAAGAAGAAAAAAAACCATAACAGTCATGGCCATACAGAGATTAAAACTCTAGTCCCTGCTCCTCTACTTCTAATCACTCTCCAACAGGCAAAAGGATTCTCTTAGATCTGGCAGACAGCAGACGCTGGAATCTGATGGTTCCATCAGGTATTATTCAAAAGTATTTCTTCCAAACTTATATAAAAAGAAAGCTAGTACAGAGTCAAATCTTGTCCATCATACTGGCAGCAGTGATCCAAGTTTGCACAAAGTCATGCATGTGTGACACGGAGAAGAGATGGAAGCAGATTTTCTTTCCCTTTTTGTGAACAGTGTAAAGAATCATTATGCCTCACCACGTAAAGGGTCATAGCATTTTCTGCCATTTAAAATGTAATAGAATTTCTTGAAGTTTCCTGCAGGAAAGGTAACAGTGTCCCTAAAATACTGTTACTTACAAAAGGTACATGACATCAATCCTTCCAAAAATTGCATCTGTAAAATCATTGAAGAGTTCTATAATATCTGAAACATCACGTGATTCTGTTCTTCTGGCACTGACCACTTCTGTATTTCCTCTTGAAGAAGTTATTGTAGTCATTTCACAGACTGCAACAAGAAAGAACGAAAACATTGCTGTTCCAGCAGATCTCACTGTAGTCCGTTGTTTAATATAGTTACTTGAAATGGATTTTTATATAAATTGTGAAGAAGTGCAATTTGAACGGACTTAAGTGCCTACTTCCTGTAGATCTCTACAAAAAGACATACTGCCTGCACATAAATGCAGCATGCAAACAGTGCACAAGTAGAAATACAGACGGCAATCATGTATTGCCATTATATGTATTCTACATGTATTCTACATGCTACACAGGAAATACATGTTTTTAATAGGCTGTAAATTGCTTTTACATTTATTCATTTATAGGTATTTGCATGCTATCCATCAGAATGGTGCCCATCATTAATAATTTCAAACTTAATTGCCTTAAGCCTACAGGGTTGGGAGGATCAGCTGTGAACAGTCAGGGTAAGAATGCCCTGGTAACATTAAATAGCAGTTCAGGTGAGTTAAGTGTATATTGTCTAAAACAGCTCCTCAAATTTCTTTTGAAGTCAACAGTGACACTTAAATTGCAAGAAGTTGAAAGCTCTATAGCTTCCCTGCCCAGAAGAAAAACAAAATTTGCCAGGTCCAAGTGATTTACTGACACACCTAACAACTTCAAAACACACAGGGGCAAACAGGCATTCAGACCATCTGTGACTATTAACTAATAGTTCATTTATCTTTTAGCTGTGCTGCTACTTGATATCGTAGCCTGTTCTGACATAATCAAGTTTAGGCACGTAAAACAAATTGACCAAACGCAACAATTTTCTGCAATTGCTTACATATACTTGTGCAAAATATAGCCAATTGGCTCCAAACCCAGATGTGATGCCCAGTTATTAGGTCCCACACATCACAACAATTGGATAACAAGAGAAACCTGGAATTTTATACCTTTTAACTACAGAAGAAGTCACGCCTACAGCTACACCTTTCACATGCAGTCAAGATATTGTTATAGGTAGCACCACAGCTCTCAGTCATGCAAAAATACATTTGCGAAGGGGTTCTGGCACCAGCCTGAGGCAAAATGTCCTCTGCAGGTTTTAACGTGTGCATAGTAAACAGAATTGTGGTTATGTTGAAAGAATTAGCTATGCTAGAGTATACTTATTACTGAATATAACAGCAACATCTACAAGGAAAAAAATACTAGCCTGTGTACAACTTCTCAAAAGCTGCAAGACATATATATATATATACTTCATAGTGAAGTGGAAGGCAACTATACCAAGGGCTAAATGACAAACCATTCTTAAAATAAGCACAGAAAAACAGCCACATAATTCACTTACACATGTCATTAAGTAACTGCAAACTCTGAGACTACTAAAATAGTTACTTTTTATTATCAACACCATATACCAACATAAATAGGAATTTTAAAATGTTGCTAATGAACTTAAGTCTTATATTAAGATTACTTCAACTGAGGAAAACAGTTTGCAACGTTTCCACATTCAATTGTTTAACTTAATGCATTGAAAAAAAGTATGATCCATTCTCCACTAGCTCCCCCTTAAAGGCTCAAAACAATTATGAAATCACAACTGACAGAAAGCAGTACCTACACATTAAAAATGTGCATTTTCATAATGCAACTGCTCTTACAGCAGCTCTGGTGTTTCTACTACAAGAGCAGCATACCATCGATGAGACTGGGCAAAGCAAGGAGATAAAGAATCACTCCTCTTCCAAACTAGCGCTTAGAATAATTCCCTCTCAGCTTCCTTAAACAAATACTCGCTTTTTAAGCACAACAGTGGGTTTTCCCTGTTATTGATTCCAAACATAACACAGAGGTGAGCATCTCAGAGGCGTTCTGCAGGGTACCCGCAGCGACGCCTGGTGACACCCACCCCTCCAGGAAGCAGGGTGACCTGAGCAGCAGGGCTTGCGGCCTGTCCACCATTCCCACCCCCGGCAAGCCCAGACCCAAATTTCAAAGCCCAGCCGGCCCAGAGGCAGGCTACTCGGTCTGGGCACCGGGCAGAGCTTGCCAGGAGCGGGACAGAAGCTCACCGCCCTCACTACTCACGCCTCTCTGACCACCCCTGGGCAGGAGGGGCTCCAGCACACTGTGAAAGCCACAGTCGCCGCCCTCAGGTCCACCAGCCCCCCGGCCCGGGTCGCCCGCTGCCCCCGCTGGCAGGAGGAGCCCCAGACCCCGGCCCGCCGAGCCGCCAGGGGGCACCGCTTGGGGGTGCGGGACGCTGCGGCTGCACCGGCTACTCACCTCCCTCCTCCTCCTTTGGTGGAGGGGAGACCCGTTCGGGGGGCGGCCAGGGACAGACAGACAGACGGACGGAGTGTCCGGCCAGACTCCCTCTTCGCTGCCGGCGTCGGGACGCGGAGCCGTTACCCTAGCAACGACGTCGGCCGGCGGCTCTGCGTGAGGTCAGGAGTGAGGGGGGCGGGGCTGGCAGGCAGAGGCGGCAAGATGGCGTCTACGGCGGCCGGGAAGCAGCGGATCCCCAAAGTGGCGAAGGTGCTGGAGGGGAGGAGGAGGAGGTGGCGGCGGTGGCGGCGGGAGTGGGACCGTGGCTGGGAGTAGGGAGGGAGGCTGAGGCGGCTGGGCCCTGGCCCTCGGAGCAGCGCCGAGCACCCTGGAGCCGCCAGGCCCCGCTGGGCCTGGAGAGCGGAGCTCCCTGTAGCCTCTGGGAGTTTTGCCTCTCCTTACTGGCGCTAAGGGTCCTTCTCGGATCTTCCTTCAGTGAATACTGAAGTAAATTTGTCGGGTTTCAGCTTTGTATTAGAAGGGGAAAGTGTGAATCGAGCGGCCTTCTGTTACAGGTGAAAAATAAAGCACCCGCCGAAGTTCAGATCACAGCAGAACAGCTTTTAAGAGAGGCAAAAGAGAGGGAACTTGAGCTTCTTCCACCACCACCTCAACAGAAGATCACAGATGTTGAAGAGCTAAATGACTATAAACTCCGGAAAAGGAAGGTAAAGGCAACAACGACAACAAAATATATAGTCTCAGTGCTTGTAATTTTACTATTTTTTTAGTTTAAAGAAGATGTAGTCTATATTATGTGTGGATTTTCCAGGTGAACAGCAATTCATAATAATTGTTGTCCAGAAAGTGCTATCTTCATGCAGAAGCTGTACATTAAAGACCTGTTGTTTAACACAGAATTTGGTAGTGCACAAAATAACATGTGTGACCACGTTTGAGACGTTCAGAACACTGGAAGAGTAATTACATACATAATTGATATGCAGGTTTTTCATCATTCTGATACCTGGCCAGTCAGCATGACAGAACATTAGCAAGCTTTACAGGAATGCTGGTGTTTTTCCCACTTCAACTGTTTAAAAGAAGACAGGGTGTGTTTGCAAGTGATATTTCTGTTCTGCACAATTACGATATTATTTGGTACAGTTTAGAACACAAATTTCTACACTAATTACAGTTATATTTGGTGATTGTTTTAAAACTTGACCATTTTGCATGTGGTATTGCAGGTATAATTTTTTCTTATTTATTTGAAAGATTTGTTTTGCTTATGCAAACTTATATACAGTTTTGTTCTGTCTTTTCCTTTGATAATTGCTGTCCTGGATCAGCAAAGCAAACATTTCCCTAACAGGGAACTTCGAATGTTTTCAGTACGGAACAGTTTTTTAGATATAGCTGCTGTAAATTAGGACTGTCATTCCCTGAAGTATATACATTTGTGTTCATAACTGTTAACTGTTGTAGCATAACAGCACAACATCCTACTACTCAGCCCTGAGTGGAAATTTCCCAGGGAAATGAACATCCCAGGGCTAGGACTCCTCATGATGGCTTCAGGTCTTACTGTGCTGGTGTGCCTCACTCAGGTATATGTGGAGCAGCTGGAGTTGGGCAATCAATTCCACAGCACTGCAAAAAAATTTTTTCATATCTTTTTTCATCTTTCATATAAATGGCAGTAATGAGCCACCACATTAACTCTGTTAAACTATGTGTGTTGAATCCCAGTGGCATTGATCTTGACAGTAGCCAAACACAAGGCTGAAGATGCCTTCAGCCTTGCACTGGGCTGTGAAGTTTGTCTAGCACATTTGATGCCAGCATATTAAATCCAGAGAGTAAGGATAAGGCATCTTGTTTTAAAAAAGTTTATAGCAACAAAGGTCAAAGTGAATAAACCTGTGCTGGTGCATGTGTGTACACCCAGAGTTGTCTGCAGTGACTGGATTCCATTTGTCCAGGGAATGTTGCTATTGAAACACTAAGCAGAGATTAAAAAAAAGATAGGATTTTAGTTGTCAGTTATTTTTCCCATCAGTTTTTCAGGTATCAGGTTGCACTTCCGGTGTCTCTGTTATGCAGTTTTTAGAGAGCGTTGTATTGAGCATGATTTGTTACTACATCTACATGGGTGTAAGACATTTGGAGTTCATTCCAATAATATTAATAAGCCATAAGCCATTTATAATGGGATTGGCCTGCACAGAGGGATTTCTTTTTTACAGAAATAATTTTCTCCTCAGACTTTTGAAGATAACATAAGAAAAAACAGGACTGTTATCAGTAACTGGATAAAGTACGCGCAATGGGAGGAAAGCCTAAAAGAAATACAGAGGTAATTACAATGCATCTCGTGACATCTCTTATAAACTTGTAAAGTTGCAAGTTGACAAACGCCATCAAAGTCTCAGAGGCATGTTATATATTCAACTTACTTCTCTTTGCTTTCCAGAGCCCGTTCCATTTACGAGCGTGCTTTAGATGTAGACTACAGAAATGTTACACTCTGGCTGAAATATGCAGAAATGGAAATGAAGAACCGCCAGGTTAATCATGCACGAAACATTTGGGACCGAGCCATTACCACGCTTCCCAGGGTCAACCAGTTCTGGTACGTTTATAGAGAGTGGGGCATTGCTTGTACCCCCAAAGACTAGTGATCATTTTTCTGTTTTGGTATAATTCAAATGTGCATTGTTTTCTGTTTCTCCAAGTCTTTAGGCAAGTCTGGAAAAAAAAAAAAAAAAAAAAGGAAGGCTTAAGTTTTGGAAAGGTTTACTTTTCAAGTGGAAAGAGTATTGGGACAGAAGGGTGTTAGCGTGCCTGCATATTGCCGATGGCAGCAGTATCTGTAGGCATTTCTGGGGTGCAAGTGGGAAATAGGTAAAGAAATCTTGGTAATGCTTTTATTAAGCACTTGAAAAATCCTTTTAATGAACGTGTTTACTAAGTGTTTGTAAAAACTTCATCTTGTTTTCTAAGGTATAAGTATACTTACATGGAAGAGATGTTGGGGAATGTTGCTGGATCACGCCAGGTGTTTGAACGTTGGATGGAGTGGCAACCAGAAGAGCAAGCTTGGCATTCCTACATTAACTTCGAGCTGAGATACAAGGAGGTGGACAGGGCACGTACCATTTATGAGAGATATATCCTTTCTTACACATTGCAACACCTGCCAAAGTTGAGGTCTGCATTCTTCCTATGTTATCTATTCTGTCTCCACCTATGGTCCTATGCTCTTTTTTACTCTGGTGTGTTGGGAGTAAGCCACCATGCTTAGAGCCAGCAGTAGATATTAAAAGCATGTTTAGTATATGCCTCCAAACTCAGTTAAGCGAATGTGCATCCTGCCACAGTAGTGGATATTTAAAAGCATTTATGTTTCCAGCTTTTTTTTTTTTTTAAGATTTCTCCTCCTTAGACTTCTCTCTGACCCTTGCCTGATTTTTATTCCTTTTTAAGTTTTCTTTAAGTTCTCGCTAAGGCACAAAGCTGTTCTATGTCTTCTTCCTGGTTTCATTTTTTGCATATGCCATCCTTGGAAGTTGTTTCGTGACACAAGGAAGATTGCACTTTGAAAGTCCAGTTCAATCATGGTGTTTCTTTAACGTAGCTCTACTTGTTATTGTTCATCCTGATGTTAAGAACTGGATCAAATATGCCCGCTTTGAAGAGAAGCACAGTTATTTTGCTCACGCAAGGAAAGTATATGAGAGGGCGGTGGAGTTCTTCGGAGAAGAGCATATGGATGAGCAGTTGTATGTGGCTTTCGCAAAATTTGAGGAGAACCAAAAAGAGGTAAGAGCTTCTTGATAACACATCAGACTAATATCAAGTGCCCCCAGAATATTTCTTGAATGTCAAACTCCTAAGCCACCTAAAATTCACTGCAATATTTGCGTTTTTCAGCATTGTACTGACATGCTGTAGTCTGAGTTAAGGAGACAATTTTTTGCTTATCTTCTGTTTACCCCTTGGTGACATCAAGGAAATTTGTTCTAAGAAAGACGGGCACCAAATCTACCAAGCCTGAGAAAAACGTCATTGGATCAAATACATAGCCCCAGATTTTTAAGCTCCTGAGAGGTTGAAGGCTTGAATGATTAAAAAAAGCACCTGAATTAGACGTGTTTTTCCCAGATGGTCTCTTTAAAGTGCCCAGTCCATTAAGTAACTGAAAACGTTCTGTGAACCCTAAGCTACAACCTATTAAAAATATGTTAAACATTCCAGACCTGTAAATGAATAAGAAATGGTAAGTTTTGATATTTACGGATTTAAATTTTTTTTCCAAAGTTTACTCTTCAGGGAGATCTATGTTAGTCTTGTCCTAAAACAATCATCTACACTGAGATATTCTGTGATTCGGCATTCTATTAAATATTGCCAGAAGCTTATTGAGAAATTGTGGGGGAGAACAGACATCACCAGTAAATATTAGTCAAATGATATTTAATGTTTTCAGTTTGAACGAGTAAGGGTCATCTACAAGTACGCCTTGGACAGAATTCCAAAACAGGATGCCCAGAATCTCTTCAAGAATTACACCATCTTTGAGAAGAAGTTTGGAGACAGAAGGGGAATCGAAGACATCATTGTCAGCAAGAGGAGATTCCAATATGAAGAGGAGGTGAAGGTATGTATTCCAAATATCCTCTGGGCTCATTTTTCATCCTGCTGCTGCTTAAGGTACATAAGTGTCTCGTGATACAAAAGCAGACAAGTTTTACATTACCCTCGATGCTCAGTCCAAGAAAATACCAAGAGAATGCTGTTCTTTTTGGAGGCAGAATTCCAACAATACTTGCATTTACTGCTTTTGGCTTCTGCATTCTAATGTGGATTGTAGACCTCTGTACCCCTCACAGTCATCTTGGGCAACAATGCAGTTTAGCTTGTGACTAACTTCTTCAATTCTTTTATGCAGTAGCCGTGACAGGATATTTCACATGTGCATACAGACCTTTTTATGAGAAAACAAGGTGCCACACCTATCTGCTGTTCAGGGAATACAGCATACTTCATCATTTCCTCTTTCCTTCTCTCAGTCAGTTTGTTTTTATATATTCACTAAAAGAATGTTTGTATGTAAAATTAAAGACATAAATGCACCTTAGCCTAAAACCTAAATGAAGCATACCTCCAATCAACACTTTTCCTTAATATTCCAATGATCTATTTTAAAAGAGAAATTCTGAATAAAAACTGTAAAGGAACAGTGTCTGTTATTTGTAGTTACTGAAGTTTCTTCCCCATTTCTCTGCTCCCATCTTTCTGGAAGGCAAATCCACATAATTATGATGCATGGTTTGACTACCTGAGGTTAGTTGAAAGTGACACAGATGCCGAGACTGTCCGAGAAGTATATGAAAGAGCCATCGCCAATGTTCCCCCAATTCAAGAAAAAAGGCACTGGAAAAGATACATCTATCTTTGGATTAACTATGCATTATATGAAGAGCTGGAGGCAAAGGCAAGTAGGAAGAGCTCAGGTTTTTTTCTTTCCTTCCCATGTATTTTCCTTATATTGAATAGCTACAGATATTTTAAGAAGAAACTGAGAACTAAAAATACTCTGCCTGTTTGTTTTGTGTAACTAGGTACAGGATTTGCTATTTAAGTATGGGGGGGTTCCCCCTTAATTTTTCGCTCTCATGCATAGGCGAAAAAATGTGTCAGTTTCACCCCAGTTCATCCAGAAACACGCTGATGTTAAAAGTGAAGTGGGTCTTTCTATTGAATCTGAATTGCCTGTTCCAGGCTGGTATCTGAACTTGCAAAGTAGTTCTGTATTTAATGAAACTATTTGTGAAGTTGTCCTGTGAAGCAGTCAAATTCTTGCTCTAGTGGCTTTTTGAGGCTTTGTTTCTTCTATTATCAGTCATGTAACATTATAGCTGCTCTTTATTTCATAGAATTGTAGTGCAGTATACCTATTCAATACCTTTTCAAGGAAAAATACCTTCCCCCACCCCCAGTGGGGATGCTCCTGGTTTTATTGTCTAGTAATTAGTGTTGAATCTTATTTTCAAAAGATGGCTTTTACTGATTCTCAGAATTTACTGTCTTTGAATCATGCATACTAAGTAGGTAAGTACTTTTGTATCTTAGGTATACGTGATTCTAAACAACTTGACGTAAAACTACTGTTCTGCAGTTCTGCAATCACCACGCAAATCAAAACGTAGTAATCTTAGCAGTGAAGAAAGTATTTAATTTTGCTTGTTCTTACAGGATGGAGAACGAACCAGACAAGTGTATCGGGCTTGTATCGAGCTCATTCCCCACAAGAAGGTATGGTTTCTCCAGCAGTTTGTATGAAATCTTGAATTAAAATTCCCAAGATAGGATCCTTTTATTTTTCTTTCTCCCCCCCAAGATTCAGGTGTGTAAGCAGCTCCAAATGGCTGCTAGAGCATTCATGAAGACTTTAAATACCCCTTCCAGTTTCTTACATTGTCTATCTTCTGAATTTGATAGTTTAGGGATTATTTTTTTTTCAAGTTAAGGTGGTAAGATGGTGGTAATTTGCATCATCAGTGAGAAATAGAAAGCCACACACTGATGTCAGATTTCTTTATGCAGATGTGGTGCAAGGGTTTCTCTAACATTTTCAAATTACTAAGTATACTCTAAGAAACTGAAGTAATGCATAGTCAGAGGATAGTCCGGTACTATTAAACAGCTGGAAGAATTCTTATCTGTTATTTATTTACTTGTTTTTTTTTCTGTAGATTGATACTTTTGTACTTAGTTTCAGCCTAGTCCCTGCAGAATACTTCCTTGTTGCTCTATTTTATGTGGGGTTACTGCTTTTAATAGCAACTGCTTCTAATTGTTTGCACAATCCTAGCTGAGGAAGATGCATTTGATAAACCGTCTTTCAGGTGTGTATTCCCCGTTACAACCGGTCTTCAAGACTGCTTCTTTAGTTTTGTGGGCATTTATTGTCAGTGAGTTTTAACTAAAATACATGCATGGCCAAACCCTCAAAACAATTAATCAGCTTTACCTTGGAATGTCAAGAAATCTTGGGTCATATACTTCTTTTTCTAGTTTGTCATTAATCAAGTAATCGGAATATCAGACTTGTAGTTTAGAATTAATCTGTGATTATTAAGAGCTGATTAGCTAATAATTGATTCAGTGATAGCTGATATTTTGCCAATCGATTGGTTAATGAACCATCTTCTGTGTTTGAGAAGACTTCTGTCCTGGCTATTTTTGTTTCCATGCAGTAGTAGAGTGTATTGTCATGTTCTAGAGAGCAGGGTTATGAACTTTCAACTTTTTAGCAGGAAAGCGCTGAGGTCAAATGCAATTAACTACAGGAGCAGTAACAACTTGTATAGACAAAGTGAATGTTTTGTTGATATGCCATAATAATAGTAGATAACTACTAAGCTTCCAGCCCAAGCATCACATTGTTCTTTTTCTTTCAGTTTACATTTGCCAAAATATGGCTGCTGTATGCTCAATTTGAAATACGCCAGAAAAATCTTCCACTTGCCAGAAGAGCTTTGGTAAGCTTTTGTTAATTCCATAATTGACTTTACTGACTAATAGTAACAAGGGAATGGCATTAGAAGATCTTAAATTGTCCTTTATAAATTACTGGTTTAATCCACTTAAATAAAGCATTCGAGAGGTCTGCAGGGACCAGTATTTACTGTCATGTATGTCGTAAAAAGAAGCATGGCTTGATAGGATGAATTAGCCGTGGGCAGAAATGAATGTATCTTTCTTGTTTCAGCTGACAAAACGCACATCTGAATGTAGGAGTACCCGAATCAGCTTAGTGCACTTGGAATTTTTTAGCTGCTGATGATTTGTTTAAATGATACCTGTACAAACAGTAGCGTTTAAAAAAAATAATTAAATAAAGCTAGGACTTGCCAGCTAGAGTGTTTGAGTCCTAGCCACTGGGTTGCTGATAGAAGCAATCATGAGGACTTTAGGCATGCTCGGGAGCTTCTGTGTAGAGTTCACGGTGTGATTGTCGGCATGTCAGAGGGCAGCAGAGTACGTTTTGGCATCAGAACCTTTTGAAACTAAAAACTTTCTTTCCCTACATTTCAGAAATTCTAAATAAGCTTGGTGACAACATTAAAATTGTGAGAGAAACTAGTATTGGTAATGTTTGAGTGGTTTGAGTTAGTGAGGAAACTGATGGGATTTCCATCAACCCCATGGCACAGCAGGGATAGAAGAGTAAACATGAATGGCCGTCTGTAGCTGACACTGGACCAAGCCTGCCCCCAATGTGCCAATAACATTTTGCCGCTTGAGCGGGACTCCTGCCCATGACCTGAACAAAAGGAGGAGTTAATTCTCCTGTGAGACTGTTACTGTCTCCATGCAGGAGAAGACATCCATCTGTCCTGACGTGTGCTGCTGTTCTAGCTTGACTTAAGATACCATCACTCAACATTATTGTAGTCCAACAGTCAGCACCTTGCTCCTGTCCTTCTTTTATTTAGGAGTAAATGATACAGGAGATTCTGGAAAGGTTGCTTTGGCAGCCATAATACTTTTTTGGAGTGGACTTAGATTTGGCAAGTAGTTTCTTTCTTTCTTTTGCATCAAGTTGACTTTGAGCCACCCCTTCAGCAAGAAACCTTGCTCCTGTCCTGAAGTGAGAGTCCTGCACTGTCAGCATGCAGAAGATCAAGCTCCAGGTGATGAAGCTTGCATCAGCATGGAGGCAGTCCCTTGCTCTGCCTTATTTTCTCTAGCTGCAGATGCTGTGTGGATTCCTTGTTTTCCCGGAACCTGAGAGATGCTGGGACTTGGAGACAGGAGATCAACTGAGGTCTATGCTAGCAGTGAAGGGTGTGTGAGGAAGAAAGAGCGTATTTTCAAATAGAAAAAACATTTGTAGAGCTTGAGGGCCATGATGGTGACCAACAGGTGTTCCCAAGTGGTGATTTCCTCTATTTTTAGTAAGTACCAAGATAATCAGTGTGTAGGAACGTTGTGCGGGAGAATTATAGTAAGACAGCTTGATCTGAAATAATTCACGTTGGCTTGAAGGAATGGAGGCTGCGGTGCTTAATAAATAATAGTTGTCTACAGAAGTGACCCCAAGAATGGAACTCAGTACATACCTGTCAGATGTTCCCATTCTTAACTCTTGTGATGATGAGTAGCAGTGCTGGGTCCAGGAGACAGTTTGTCTTCATATAATTTTTTTATAAGATACTTGGGACCTGCTTGACTGGAAGACTGGTACAGACTGGTATTACGCTTTCTTCGGCTTTTGATGCAAGATGAAGTGTTCATTTGATGAACCAGGGTGAATTTCAACTCATGCTTTGTGGGGAAATCCATGTTATGTGAAAGTGTAACAAGTCAGAAGGCTTTCTGCTTTCAGACGTTTCCTTTGAGGATGCACACTCATTTTTCAAACATTGCTTAGATTTCACACTGGCTCTGACCGCAGTCTTTAAAGCAAATTGCTCAAAAATTAATTTTAGTTCAAGTACTGGAGAAAAAACAAATGTTTAGAAAATAGAGTGGGTTTTCTTCCTTGCAAAATGTTTAAAATGAGTTTTGGGTTTTTTTTGCTTAACAGGGAACATCTATAGGTAAATGTCCAAAAAACAAACTGTTTAAAGGTTATATTGAGTTGGAGTTACAATTGCGCGAGTTTGATCGATGCCGAAAACTGTATGAAAAATTCCTGGAGTTTGCACCGGAAAACTGCACCTCATGGATTAAATTTGCTGAACTAGAGACCATTCTTGGCGATATTGATAGAGCCCGTGCAATATATGAATTGGCCATTGGCCAGCCTCGGCTAGACATGCCAGAGGTAAGTGGGTAAGGAGTATTACAGTTGGCACCATTTGGAGGTATTTATTACACAGTGTGGCTAATTAAAATGTAAGCAATCTACCATCTCAATCAGAACTGCTTTCCTTAGTGCCTTAGCCCGTGTTTCATTAATTTAGCATCTGTTTCTTAGCGGGGTATGTAGGACTGTGCAACCCATGATAACGCATGGCAGGGGAGAATCGTGCTTACAGGAGTAAACTAAATGGATTATGTGCACAGGAGTTAATATTGCTTAGTCTTAATCCTTGTACAGTCAAATACTCTGATATCTAAAATTTTTTTCAGAGAAGTTTCCCCTTTATCCATGTTCCTCTTTTTTCTTTTTTTTTTTTTTCTTTTTTTCCTTTCCATCATCTTAGTGTGTTAGGAACATAGTGAGAGACTTTTCTTTTGCAGGTTCTCTGGAAATCCTACATTGACTTTGAAATTGAGCAAGAAGAGTATGAGAAGACAAGGAATCTTTACCGCAGATTACTTCAGCGGACACAGCATGTTAAGGTACGTGTGGGGACGTAGAGCACAGAATTGGTCTTGAATCTGGTCCACGGTGGAGAAGAAGCTGCTTTGGTTGTCTGGCTTTTTCAAATCAAGAGCGAAACTGACTTCAGTCCCGTGCCTGTACCATGAAGAGGGGAGAGACATTACAGAGAACAACAGGTGTATCTTACATGGAAGAGGGCTTTGCAGAAGGTTTCCAAGCAGCCCTCTTCCTTCTGAGTAGCTTTGGAATTTTAGTTACGCAAGATAAAAGTAGTTGTGATTTGTCCAGTGCATTTTGGTGCTGTCATTTGATTAAATTCAGACAGATTTATGTTGATTTGAAACAACTACAAGAAATCTGTCCATGTAGCTTATGTGAATATTCTCTCTTGCCAAAATGAAGCAGATCTCACGCTTGTGAAAAAAAACATGATTTTTCTAGATAGCTGCTTATGAAAGAGTACTTTAAACTTGCTTTGACATTGGTCTTTTTGGCTGCTTTGGTTTTTGAAGTTATAGCTTAGCTGCCAGATTTCAGAGTGGAGGTTTCAGCTTGGTTTTGATTCTGATGCCACAGGTATGGATCAGCTTTGCGCAGTTTGAGCTGTCTGCAGGAAAGGAGGAGAGTTTGTCAAGATGCCGGCAGATCTATGAGGAGGCTAATAAGGCAATGCGAAACTGTGAGGAGAAAGAGGAGAGAGTCATGCTTCTGGAATCCTGGAGAAGCTTTGAAGACGAGTTTGGAACTGATGCCACGAAAGAGAGGATAGATAAACTTATGCCTGAGAAAATAAAGAAGAGGAGAAAACTGCAGGCTGAAGATGGGGTAAGAGGGAAAATTATGCGAGTAGCCACTTTGAATCTTTGGTGGCTTTATGCTTTACACAAAGTAAATTCAGCTGTGATGGATACTGTAACTGCACACAGATTTTAATGCAGTAATTGAAAAAAGCTTTGGCCCAAAACACATACTGCTGAGCTCCTTGCTCTTCAGCAGGCTGGGTGGGCAGTTGATTCAGTGTAAGATACTTGTACCAAGTGCTCATTGCTATCTTTACTTTAAACTCCTACCACAGACAAATCAAAGCAGCTTTAGGTAGTACTGTGCAGATTGCGTTTGTTTCTTAACTTTGTTTGGAACATGGTAGCCGGGCTGTCCCTCAAATCTGTCTCCTTATTATGCACAGCAGAAGTAGTAGTGCCTTAAGCCATTCAGCTCATTGGTTTTAGCTGCTTTTCAGCTGCTATGGATGGCCTAACAAACTTTGATTTTAGTTTTATCTCAGTGTTAGGCTTATTAGAAGCACCTTCTAATAGCTGACATTAACATGTAAATTAAACTTGCTTTGTGGTATTTTTTTTTCCCCTAGTCTGATGCTGGCTGGGAGGAATACTATGATTATATTTTCCCAGAAGATACTGCCAATCAGCCTAATCTCAAACTACTTGCTATGGCTAAACTCTGGAAAAAACAGCAACAGGAGAGCGAAGCTGCAGAGATGGATCCAGACAAAGACATTGATGAAAGCCAGTCTTAATACATTGCCTTTACCCTCCCCTCTTCTTGGGTATTGTACAGTATTGTCATTGGTGACAAATAAATGTATTTGAAGAGTTTTACTATTACTGGCTTGAGACATATTTTTTTTTTTTTGAAAAAAAAGGAAGCACCGTATTGCAGTTGATTCCCTTTAATAGCCTGTTGATTTCTGGCAATTAAAAATAAAGGTTACGGGGCAAGTGCAGGAGCCTGCAGCCATTACCACTGATCTCACTGAGAACTAGAAGAACTGGACAGCAGCTTTGTTTTTAGCACAAGACCCACTGTTCTAAGGCTCCTACAAGCTGTTGCAGTACTGCCTAAACATATCAGCATGCCGGGGCAGCCTATGTACTTTCTTTAATGAGAGAGGTGTTTCTAGGCATTCCTGATTTGTTTTTTTCCATTTACTCTGTGAAATATGTATGGATCATGGGGATAGCTGAAAGCAATAAATCCTGTTGATTGCAACCTCTTCAACTACCTATCCAAATAATCTTTTATCCCAGAAAACTGTGTAGGAGGGACAGTAGTACGAGTTAAGTATACTGAAACTAGCCCCTAGAAGGCCAATCTGTAGAAAATACTACCACACAGTTAGTCTGTGATTTAATGTTTGAATGTTTTGGCAGCATCTTTTGTAAATAACCTATTGGGAAGTGAAGTAGAAGCTGTGTAAGTAGGTTTCTCCATGTTTTTTTTTTTGTGTTTAAACAGGGTGGGAAAAAATTGAGCCTAAGCTTTCTCATCGAAAAGTTTTATTGCGGGGGGAGGGAGCCTTTCTGTCCACTTGTGTGGGCTGGTTCCCCGATCCAAGGGAAGTTGGGTAGTTTGCCCTTGTGGTGGGGAGGGAGACCTGGGCAGAGCAGGGATCGCTGCCCTGGGGCTCTGTCTTGTCGTTGGGCACCTTGCCTACCAGGAAGAATGGTGATTTCTGGAAAAAAGAAGTGAAAGCGTGCCACAGTAACTCCCAGAGCTTTGAGTCCAGCCTTGAACAAAGCTGCTGTTGACTGAAGACGGGGCAGTTACCACTCCTTTGGCCACAGCTGGTCAGCCCTGGAGCCATCCTTTGTACTGTCCAGGTCTGCTTGCAGCTGGAAACTCTTCCTTCTCTGTTCATCCCGTGGTCAGAAACCAGATCCTCAGTCCATCATCATCCTCCTCCTCCTCAGGCTCCACCCTCCCTTTTGCTTAGGGTGCACCACGATGCTGCTAGGGGAGACCCAGGAAAGTCAAGAGGCACTTTGTGCCCCAGCTGGGGGGGTGGTGGTCAAGGGCAGTGAGAGAAAGGGCTTGAGGAGGAGTGGAGGGGGTTGCAGGTGAGAGCCTGCTTGTGCAGCTGGGGCCAGTGACAGCGACTGGGTTTTTACCAACAGAACCCTCTTGGGTGGGAGAGATGGGACTCACCTGGCCAGGGACAGCAAGAGGGAGCTGGCCAAGCGGCCAGCCAATCTAGCCAGAAGTTTCCACTGGGAGTGAGGGGGCAGGAGGTGATGGCTGAAGCAAGGAGTAGTGGGCTGCTGGGTTGGTAGGACAGGCCAGGGTGTGCTGTGGATAAGGGACCTCAAATTCAAGGCAGGAGGATGCCAAGGGTGTGCCTTGCAAGCAGGGAATGCCAAGAGGGCAGTGGTAGGTGGGCAGCTCTTGTTCTTTTCTTGGGAAATCTGCAAGAGTGGGTGCCTGTCTGGAGCGCCTGGGAGCAGTCCTGTTGGTGCAATGCCCTGTTCCATCTGGTACATCCTTCGTCCCCTGGTTTGTCCCATGTTTGTTTATCTTGCTAACTTGGCTGGCTGGCTAACAAGAAAAAAGTAACTGGTGGGGACTGTCCTTGATTGCTTGCTAACTGTTGTTGTTTTGAGTTAAAAAACATTTTGATTTTTCAAGTCAGCTACATGAGTTATACCTTCTGCTTTAAAGCTTGATTATTGCATGGGACTTCTTTTCATAACAGTAGTGTAACTGGTAGCTGTAATACAGCTGCACGCTTGCACTGATTGTTCTTTCTCCCTGTGTTCTAAAATCCTGCACGGTGAAGCAGTACTGTTTCATCATGACAACTGAGAGGAGCGTATTGACATGGTAAAAATCGAGCTTTAAGTTTATAGGAGCTCTTAGGCCTTCTGGGCTTTGATTTTGCCAGCGCCTTGGTAATTTGGGGAGGGGGTTTTGCAGTGCTAGCTTTTGCTTCTTTTCTTTTCTTTCCCCTATAATAGGAAGCCACAGTCATGATCCCGCTGTATCCCAGCAAGGATGCGCTGAGCTCCCTCTCCACCAGGCACCAGGCGGCGGCAGAGCTGCTCCTGCCCGCTCCTCAGCCTTTGTCTGCACAGAAACTGGGGAATGTGGAGGACCTTGAAGGTCCCGCACATCTCACAGCATCCTGCAAAGTGCATTTGCGGTCCAATGGGGTGCGTTAAAGGGGAGACCAGGGGAGGGAGGGTCCACAGGGCAGCGGCAGACAAAAATCGAAACCAGCAGTGCTACAGTGACAGGCTACAGCAGACCTATCTTGAGCTGTCTTGCTGAAGTTGGGGTGGTCTTAAAGACAAAAGAAAAAGTTGAATGAAGAACATCTGATAAAAATAGGAGTGAGCTGATCCTCGTGCTAATGTAACAGATAAAGCATTGGGTAATCATTTGATCTAATAATTTGGACTCGTATGCAATTTCCTTTTTCTCCTCAGTGTCATGAAAAAATCCTGGAAGAAGACTGGTAAGTTAAGTAGGAATTTCTGTCTGATGGAGAAGGCATTGGGGAAAAGTGGTAGAGAAGAAGTGTTGGTGGATGAGCATCACGGGATTGCTTTTAGTAAAGGAATTTTAGCGTGTCTTTCTAGGGATTCCTGTCTCTCCCCTGGATTTCCAAGTTTAAAGACATATTTCCATGAAGCATAGGACGAGAATCAGCTGAAAAATGCTGCATAGTAGACGTCCCCTTTTATGGTCCCCAACTCCTTCTTTATAATGTAGATGTTGCCAAAATAGCAATAACTACCCAAGCCTGTTCCCTGCTACTCACCCATGTGTTGGCCCTGGAATGGCAAACCTTCCCAGGTCTCCATCTTCTCATTCTGGGTTTTCCAGGAGATATCCTGCATTTAGCTGCTCTGAATTTGGGTCTTTTTGATCCCTGAAACACTGGCAACAAATAATCTGGAGTGACGTACTGAAAACTGCATCTTCAGCAGTAAAACTGTTCCACCCTTCAGAGCACTAATGAGACGCGTGGGTTTAATTGATTTCTTGGGTCACAGGTATGTTTCTCCCCTGCTTCTCTCCATCTTCCCCCCATTATAATCTTCACTTGAAAAAGGCAGACAGGAGGGGTTCTATTCCATATCAAGCTAAGCAAAATTTATCTACTAATGTAACTTTTGTACAGCCAAATGCTGCTTTGGTAAAAGCATATACTTCTGTCTCTCTTTGACACTGTGCACAAACACTGTGATGACTGTGTATGTATCTAACTTCTTGCAAGTTTTGTTAGAAATTGCTTTATGATGTTCTCTATGCATAAACTCTGTGTTTGTACAAAC
This sequence comes from Thinocorus orbignyianus, assembly GCA_013400375.1. Taxonomy (NCBI): domain Eukaryota; kingdom Metazoa; phylum Chordata; class Aves; order Ciconiiformes; family Thinocoridae; genus Thinocorus; species Thinocorus orbignyianus. The sequence goes on along the minus strand of VXBW01005192.1, from coordinate 92,153 downwards.
GTCTTGGTTACAGCAGGTTTTGACATCTCTTGAGGTTTGATTACATCTAAGGTGGTGGAAAAATGTTAAACGTGTGGGCTGCTATGCCAAGCTCGCCGTATCACAAACGTACAGCTGCAGTAGGCTGCCCATGGCGCCAATGTTTGCCTTTTTAGGCTCCTTCCTGCCTCAGCGTCTTCAAGCTTTGGGGAGGATTCCTGAGGGTTTTGTCCTTGTGGGTCTGACACGGCACTGGTCCCACTGGGGGCTGCAGTGGTGGCCGTGTGCTTGCAGGTCTGTAACCATGCCTGCAGAGCTCTGAGTAGTGGTCTTGGAGGTGATGGAATGGAAATGCCCTAAGCTGGGATGTGCCCTGGCACCTCACCATAGCGCTGCCAGCATCTGGGTCTCCTGTCACCCAGCCAGCATCCCTGGTCTCCCTCCTGGCAGACCCCCAGAGGGGAAAGGGGCTTTCTTACTTCTGGAGTGGTAAAGATCATAGATTTCTGTCCTGTTTTCCCTTCAAAAATGTGAGGCACCTGTAAAGCTGACACTTTCTGCCAGGGATCTTATGCTTTCCAAGAGGATCGTGCCAGACCTCAATCTCAGTGTTAACTTTTTGCATACTTAAGAGGTTGGGGTGCCAAGCTTAACAATGCTCGGTTTTCCAGATATCTAGAGTGATATTTCCCCCCCCTCAGACTTTTAAGTGCTGAAATGGGATTGAACATGGTCTGCCAGCATCTTTGCAGGCCCTGAAGTAGATCTTGGTTTTAGGAAATAGTGTCTGGTAGCAATTCAGCCTGGGGTCTTGTTCAAGACAGTCCCTGGAACAATCCTTGTGGGGCCAGGTCCCGCTGGGGATGGGGAATCTCTTCTGGAGTGACACAGCAAGGATGGAGCTGGCCAAAGCTTGGTTGGGGCATTGAAGTGAGGCATTTCTTGTCAATTAGTGATGCTGCTCTTTCATGCAGATTGTAAATTTCCTTTTTATTGGTTTGTTGTTTTTTTTTTTAGCAGCACAGAAGTCAGCTCTGCCTGAAAGCCCTGCTCACAGCAGTGTTTATGCTGACTTCCCCGGATGCTACTGTATTCTTATCCCTGAGCTGGAATCCTTGACTTCTGTAGTTTTTTTGAGATGCAGTGAACCAAAGCAAACATGTCAGTCCCAACTTTACCTACATTTGGCACTGGCTCTTCCAGTTCTTCCCCTGCGTCCCTCTTTCCCTCCTGGAGGAACACTTCTGACTCCCAGCAGGCTACTCAGTACTTCGCTGTGCTCTAAAGGACAAGGCTGAAACAAAATGCTAACATGCATGTCAGAAAGTGGTGCTGTATTAAATTAGAGTGCACATCAAGAAACTAAGGACCTGGTTCTGTTGGGGGCTATAATGTCATCTGCTTTCTCTCTGATGAAGAACTATGCTGTCAGCAGTGTTATTGTCATGTTCTGGAGCATCCCTGTCTCTTGCAAAGCTCCTGAGCACTGGCCCCTGCTCAGAAACACTTCCCCCGCACCTATAAAACTGTCCCCTTCACACAGTGAAACGTGGCTGCAGCTGTCTCCCATGGAGCTCTTGAGGATGTTCAGGTTTGACTGAAAGAGGACACGCTTTGGCAGACGCCTCCAGGTCCAGCTTCATAGCGCCTCAGATGCCCTTTACTTTTGTCCTGTGCTTGGCCAGTGAAGTTTTAAATGGTTGTTAATACTTCAGTACAAGAGAGTGGTTTGATTTCTTCTCCTTTGTCTTCCTCAGGGGCAGAGAGGAAACCTTTTAATTGCACCTACCTGCTTTTGGGGCAGGTTTCTGTCTATACCTGCTTACTTACATGGCTGCTCAAAATGTTTTCATGTCACTGATGGGCAAACTTTCCCATGCATATCTAAGACCATTTAAAAATGTATTTTTCATTATTATTTTCTGACTTTAGTTTTGACTTCTGTAAGTCTGCTAGGGTGCAATTTGGTATTACTGAATCCCTGAGAGGATTGCCCGCTACAAAATAGCTAAAAAGTGCATTGAAGAACTACCCCAAGCCCAATCACAATTTTATTAGGCAGCACTTGGTAGTGATGTTCTGGATATTAAGTAGGATTAAACCACCACTAGATTGTCAGAACAGATGCATAAGTGGTGTTTACTGGAATATAACACATCCAATTTCTAGAAAGCAGTAAGATTGGCAGAGAAAAGCTTTTCATTCAAATTCTGGAATTTCATCATAAAATTGGCTGTTATGCTTTCCTGTGCCATCCTAAGCACAGTGGCAGCTAAAGTGCTGCAGAAGGTGACTTTGTAGGAACATATTCATAAAAGTTCATGTGCTTTTAAAAGCCATTTCAAAGATTGTATTTTATTTTTCTTTTTAGCTAATGTGATTATTAATTTTGTTTTCCTGTCAGCTTTGCAATCAAGGACCCAAACTGGCCAACCAGTAGCTGAACTGCAGCTGAAGCAAAATTTTGGACAGGCTTTATTCTTTGGTCCTGTCCTTAACTTGGGAAAACAAACCCAAAAAACAAAACCAAAAAACAAATCCCTCAAAAAACAGCTCTCTGAGCTGAACTGCTACAGTGGGTAGATTTTATCCCGGTCTTCTGCCTGCACTTGGATTCCCTGATGTCTAATAAGGAATAAACTCTTCTGGTACTTTTATTTCAGAGGACAGTATTTTTCTTTTCCTTGTTCTCCTGGGAGGCAGGTAACCAAGAGACCCTGGTAGTACTTTCTTCAGTTGGAGGTGGGCAGCAGAAAACTCAGGGGATGGGGGTGGAGGGAGGCAGAGGGATGCTGAAGCACATCAGCTGCATAAACTCTGCTTCCTGCAGAGCACGGTCTAAAAATACATGATTCTTCCTCTCAATGGGAAAGGCAGCATTTTTTGAAAGCAAGACTGTGTGTTTGACTCTGATATGGAAAATACATGAAGGGGGAAGGTAAGTTATACAAGATGTACAGCTTTTTAAGCAGAGGTGGAGGACTGTAGTATCTCTGTATGGACAGGCTCTTCCCTGAGCAAGGGGTGAAGCACTGGTGCAGTGCAGTTCCAGCAGCAGGAGGAGTGGGGATGGATAGGCAGAGATTGAGCAGTTTCTGGTATTTTTAGCACCATTTTGACGCTGTAACCACCCTTCTAGTCTGTTCATGCAGGGCACTGTTCAAATTGGTGCTTGCAGCACCTCGTCTCTGCATTGTGGCGCTGGGGGCACCAGGATCTGCGAAGGCACCAGCGCTTCTCATCCTCCTCCACCAAGGAAGGCACCCGCTGGGAAGGACCTTGGGAGGCTCTGTGTGAAATCCATCCTTGGAGAAGATGAGGCAGTTGATCCTCTACTGAGCTGTGCCTACTGCTCAGGCTGTTCCCATCCCAAACGCGCAGCTCCTGTGGCCAGCAGTTCAGGGCTGCTCGGTCTGACAGCTTACTTTCTAACACATTGGAGTTTATTTTCCTGGTTCTGTTGGAGTTGCCACAAAAGTTAACCCTTGCTTGCTGGACAAGACATTGAGCAGTAGTGGTTTAAGCAGTTTGAGTGAAACAATAGGCTGAATAATGCTGGAGCAGCCTGCAGAGACTTGGGAAGGCAGGGTACTTGCTGAGTTTGTGGTTCTTTGGAAGGTGTATTGGCCACAAGCACCCTGTTAGTGATTGGTTTGATGCTTTGAATGAAAAATAGTACCTATTTAGGTTATTCAGAACTGCTTCTCTCTGTGAAGTTTTCAGAATAAGTATGGAAGCTTTGGGTATATTGTGTAAAAATACCTTTGACTGTTTATTATATAAACATATAATCAATATTAATGTATTGCTTGTGTATAATTATATGATTAATGTAATTAGAATAATATAATGTCCAGATTAGGTGTAACATACATTTTTTACAAATTAATTACAGATCTGGAGATGTATTGCAATATTTATAGATGTCTTGATGTGCCAACTCTCAGCCATTCCCTTACTCAAAGTCCACTGTAGCTTGGAGAGGGACTCTTTGTCAGAAGTGTAGTGATAGGACAAGGGGTAATGGTTTTAAATTGGAGGAGGGGAGGTTTAGATTGGGTATTAGGAAGAAATTCTTTCCTGTGAGGGTGGTGAGGCACTGGAACAGGTTGCCTAGAGGTGTTGTGTATGCCTCATCCCTGGAAGTGTTCAAGGCCAGTCTGGATGGTGTTTTGGGTGTCCTGATCTAGTGGGAGGTGTCCCTGCCCATGGCAGGGGGCTTGGAACTCGATGATCTTTAAGGTCCCTTCCAACCCAAACTATTCTATGATTCTATGATTCTGAACTCCTCCTAGATATTTAAGACAAGAATTGACCTTATTCTTCTTTCTTTCTCAACATATAAGAAGCATAATTTAATTATTTTGATGAGAATTTTCTTTTCCTTGTTGCTCTCATTTCTTTTACAGGTGCAGTGTGTTTTTCTGTCTGGAAGGCATGTGCTTGAGGTCACTTTGGGCAAATAAATGGGTTTTGTGACTAGCACTGAGAGCTGGAAGCTCCTCAGATGGCAGTTCTTTGTGGGGAATGAGTACAGTAATTAGGGTCCTATTTCACCTATCAGACTCTTTGTCATCCTGCACACCCTGCCCTTGGTCCATGAACCTTCCCAACCACCATGTTCTAGTGGGATGCTAAGGCTGCATGTGGAGAACTGGTTTCTGACACTTATAGGCAGCCTCATGGAGATGAAAGGTGTGGAGTATTAGCACAGCATCCATGACCTGAATTTCACAAGCTGGCATGGCAAGGACAGAAGGAAGAGAAGCAACGCAGCACATTTTTAGGATTTTGGCTGGTCGAGTAGGCTGTTAGTTACAATTTCAGGATTTTTTTCTTCAGAGAAGTATTTCTAGATTAATTATAATGAGCTACAGATCACAGCAAATGGAGTATTTGAGATCTGCCTCATCAGGTTTGCATATGGAAATGGAATGATTATTTTTTTAAAACAAACTTGGGTTAAAATCTGCTACCTGAATTATGTAGTTGTTTCTTTTTTTTGTTTGTTTGGTTTTTTTGTTTGTTTGGTGGTATGAAAGGACTTTCTATGTGAGGTCTGTGTACCTGTCACCTTTTGTTTAAGGGAGCTGGAGGTTGCCCAGCTCAGCTTTAAGCTCAGTTCTTTAAGAAGTCCCAATGCCTTGTTACTATTGCTCTGACCACTTTGTGACCAACATCTGCATGCTGTATAACAACAGGGAACTGCAGCAGACTTGAGTCACCTCCAGCAATGTGTCCTGAACTGCTCTGATGCCAAGTTGAGTGAGATCTCAAGCCATAGCAGGAGTCCTTGGATGGGATAGGATGACCTATATAGGACCACAGTTTCCATGGTAACTTCAGACCATGCGAGATGCTTTGTTTCGGGTGGCATAGGAGCTTCCAGCTGGAATCAGCACTGCTCCCAGGCCACCTGCTTGGGTGGGGTCACCTTCTGCAGGAATCCCAAGTCCTGTCCGCTTGCCCAGGGGGGATGGCTGCACTGATGATCAACCAGAAGCAGCTATATCCCCCAGAAAAATAAGATGGCAAATGTGCAATCTTGTGCTACCCCACATGTGATTTAATCCTGTAGTTATGTGTACTGGGGGAAGGCCTGTGGGTGGGTGAGGATCTCGGAGCAGGGTGACCCTGCCAGGTTGAGGAGAGGAGGGAATGCCCCCATGGAGGGGATGGGCTCTGCTGCTTGTCCCTCTGCATGGGCCATGTAGCCCCTGCTCCTTTCTGCCCACCTGTGCAAGGAAATAGGGCTTCTGCAGTTGTATGTCGCTTCTCTTGCAGCTGCATGTGGTGGGTTAGGGGCTTTTGGGCTTTACGTCTGGCAAAAAATGAGACTTTTGGGTAGAAGAGCAAGTACCTAGTAGTGGGTTCATATAGTAGAAAAATAATTGGCTCACCTTTTATCTGACAGAGGAGGATCTGCAAGGAGAGTGACAGAAAGACTTTGGGAATTAGGATGCATTTGTTCTGAAACAGCTATTTAAAAATAGCCTTGTTCATGGAATTGCTTGTTTAAAAGAGGACTGACTCCATCATTAAGTCAGGAGTAAATGTATTTTACACTCTGGAGCTCGTTGTGTGGCACAACTTAAACTTTCTGTCACTGACTCGAAAGGCCCACCAGTTTAGCAACAGTTGCTGCTATATCAGGATCTGAAAATTATTGAAGTTCTCAAGCTGCAGTCTGCTTTTTGTTTTTTAGACAGCTTCTTTATTATTATTATTTCCTGGTTCTTAATTCTGCATGTTATCTTTCTTGAAGTTGCCTTTTACCTGCTTTTTACAAAAATATCCCTCTTCATGAGGGATTTATGATATTTGTGCTTTCATTCCACTTCTGTAGATAGAATCAGTCAATAAAACATTGCTCTTGAAAGAAGATAAACATTTGTGTGTGCTTGTAAGTTGTGTTTCATTAACGGACAATTTATCTGCTGCCACAAGAGCTCAAAACCAAGATAAAACCGAGGCCCTTATTCTGAAAATATTTGTCTTCAGTCCTAGATGAGCATTGTATAAATAGGAAGATGAGGGGCTGCTGGCCATGTCTGGGCAGGGCTGTGTTTGGACATCAGGCCACTGGTCTCTTCCTCCTCCTTTGGCTAACACATTTGGGAAAGCTGTCTGGGGAGAGTTTTGTTGGAATTGCTCTATTCAGGGGGAACATGACTTTAGTAGGGCAGGGTAAAGTGGTTTCTCTGAAGCTTTTGAGCTAGTGGATGAGCTAGAGATCTGCCTGCAGTGCAAGACTTGCCACAGCTGGGTAAGGCTTGCTGCTCCCTCAGCCAGTGAAGTGCACAGCAAAGAGCCATGCCTACAAACTCTGTTTTCTTCTATGCTTCTGTGTGTCCACATCCCATCAGATGATGGGGTTTCATAACTGTAACTTTGACTAATACTACTGTGAACTCCTTTCCCTGATGGAAATATCAATAAGAGAAAGGTTTGGGGGGAAAAAAAACAACTTACCAGAATTGCCTTCAACCCCTGCAAAGGGTTGTTGGTAAAGTTTAAAAAAAAAAAAAAAGGCAAAAAAATTTGATGCTTATCAGCAGGCAGACCAATGTTGCTAACAGGGAGCATATGACTAAAGCGTCTGAGGTTAGAACACATTGGAATTAAAACAATATCAACTAACAAGCTGTAAACAGTGCGTGGCTGGTATTTCTGTTGCCTTAAATAGAGAAGGTATTTTGTTTTGGAGTTGGTTTCCCTTTACCTCCAAATTCTGTTCTGTATCCTTCAGTGATGTATTACTCCCCTGACAGCACAGCATCCATCAGGCATGCTCCTATTTTTCCTTTATGTACCCTCATAGCTTTAGCACGGAGAGGCCTCAACCCAAATCATGCGTAATCAGCAGCAGCAGTGGCCCTGTCCTCGAGACAAGGATTATCTGCAGATTTGAGCGCTCTCATCCCCAATTAGGGGAAATGAGCCAGTTTGCCCAGGAGAGAGTGTCTGCAAAAAACTGGATAGCAGAGGAACAGACCACTCTGCTCTACCCTCTGAACTCTGCACCAAACCTCAAAGGGGTCATGGACTGCTGTTGTCAGATGCCACATTGATGGGATGGTGCTGCCAAGGCTGGGGTTTGGTTGAGGAGCTCGTGATAGGATTGGCCCTCTGCTTTTGCCACTCCAGCTCTTGGAGGTATGTGCATGTGCATGAGCATGTGCTCCCCTCATGCAAACTTCCCATGTCTTCCACGCAGGTTCTATATGCGCTCTGCATGGCTCTCAGGTGTGGGTGACCACATCCCTTGAATGGCGACACTTGTGGCTCATGGTGAGGGTATCCAGTGGCACGATGATGGCTGCATCTCTCCCTTGCTTCTTGCGACTTTGGGAAGGAGTTCCATGGTGTCTGGATCTTGGGAAAATCTGGTGAGACTTCTGTTTTTCTCAAGTAGTCTGGTGGGAGTCACTGACATAAGTGTGAGTAGATCACTGGAGGATGGCAAGGATTCAGTCTGAAATGGAGAGCAGAGAGAGCCTTCATCCCTGCCCTCCTTGTGTGAATATGAACATCCCACTGATCAGCAGGACCATCAACTCTTCTCTGATGACCTTGCACTGTGGACAAAAAACTGGGAAAGATGCAGATTTTCAGCCTTTCCATTGCTTGAATTTCCTGGTTATGGCAAGTGTTTCAGTCTCTCTTTTTTCGTCCCTAGACCTCATCCTACACCAGCAAAGATGGGGCTTAACATGCAGGGTGTGCTTGGAGCACTATCCTCTCTCCTAAGGTAGGGCTACACAAAATATCTTCTGATAGGGTCCATACCTGAAACCTTATGAACCAGATGTTCAAGTGTATTCAGACCAACCACATGCGGGAACAGCAAAAGCAAAAGCCTACTTGCTGGCCTTCTGAAATGCATTTTCCACAATAATTGTTCACATAATGCTTTTATGTCATTGAATGTGACACTGGGATGTCACGGTTTATTGCAGTTAATGTCTGGTTGTAATTGGTAATCTGGTCTTTACAATTCCTCATTAATGGTGTCATTAGTGCAATGCCTAGACAATCCGAATCTAATTTTACATATTCATTGTGCTACAGAGTTGAAAATAAATTGCTTTCAAACTTAATCCAGAAAGTAAATGTCCTCATACAATAAAATTGTAGTGCAACTTGTAAAACCTTAGTAAACAGCAGTAGCTACTACAGTTTTATTTGTTGTTATAAACCATATTGGTCTTATTTAATAGTAAGTGAATAATTTGGAAATGTGAAGTAAAGTAATACTTTTACACTAGCAGTACCTGCTGGCTGATGGACCTTTTCTGAAGAAAAGACTTGCAAATGTATTAGAATTTTCTGGACACAGAAAAAGGAGCAGCCAACATTTTACAGAGCTGTCAGAGCACCTTTTTGGTAAGTTTGTTACACAAAGTTTTGCTTGAAAGGCAAAATAAAGCCAGGGATTAGAAACTGCATAAGAAATAGGAAAATAGCAAAACATAAAGGCGTAAAAGGGCAAAGGGTCAGTGTAAAGGTGTCGTGACTATTCATGGTTGATAAGAGTAATTACATTTGTCAAGGAAATAATATGCGCTAAACAGCGAGACTGCAGGATTCATACTGAAAATAATTTTCTTTTTAATAGAAAACAGAAAAATATCTGAGTCTTGTTACTGAAATGTGAGCAAACTGGCTGAGCATATAGCATCTGTATGGACAAACTCAGTATAATATATGTCAGAGCAGTCTTTCAGAGAGTGGGTAGAACAGGTATTTCTTTTTGCTCTTCGTTGCGATACAGGAAACAGCAGGATTTTTGTTAATGGTCTATTGCAGCACTCTAGTTTCCAGCCTTAATCTGTGGAGCAGGTTTGGATAACTCCTGTTTTGAGTTAGGAGTATCCATTTGGATAGTATTGGAAACACTTCTTTTCATGGAGAAAGAAAGGACCAATGGAAGTCATGCCAACAGTTACATCCCTGCTGATGTAACATCTAAACAAGTTGGACTGAGAAGAAATACTGTTCATCCCCTCATCACCCTACACACACCTACCTTGTAATTTGGGCAAGTGGGGAAAGTTTATCCAGTTTTCTTGAGCAATGAGACTTACATAGTTATGTGTGCCTGTGTATACACGTGTCTATGTGTGTACCTCCTTCTCTTTCATGTGATAAAGCCTGGACTGGCCGGCTGTTCTTGGCCAAATTCTGCAAAAGGTCAAGCTCTCCAAGGTTTTAAAATTTCTACAAGTCCCAGGAAATTGGGCACCCCCTTGCATCAATCAAGGGATGAGTGCATTGGCACAGGGGAATGATACTGGAAATGAGGCCACATTTGCTCTGCTGTACGGAGAATGATGTGGCTGTTGGTAGAGATGCTCTGCTTGGTCATGGATATTATAAGGATCATACCTGGGTAAGAGATAAATGTCCTCTTATTTCTTCCTTGTTTTTTTTTTTTTTTTTTTTTTTTTCTTTTGTACGCATAGTCAGGCAGTCTGCTTCTGGTATTTCTTGTTTATGGCTCTGATACAGGGAGTGCTGATGGACTATAAGGGCCCCTCTGGTGCTAGGGGAGAAGAGCAGATTTCCCTAAGCCAAGTATTGCACTGTTGCTCGAACAGCCTACTGATCCCATGAGTGACAGTCTATTTTTGGAAAGCAGCCCTCTGCCATGGAAACAGACACGAATCTTTCTGGGAGCACCACCTGAGAGCCTGGGCTTTTGCTATTTGTGATGGAATTATCACTTGCTATAAGCCTTCATTGGTGGGTATGTACTACCATACTACCCCCAACAAACCAGGGCTGCAGCTATAGGATGAAACCAGGAGTTAAAGGCCAATGCTGAGACTGTAGCAAACTTCTCTACTATCTCCATGAAGCTTGATGTAGTGCTGAGATTAGGTTAGCTACTCTCAGAGTGCTTTTTGGTTTTCTTGTTTGGAGGAAGCCTGGGGCAGTTGAATTTGTCTGTTTTGTGGGGAATATGTACCTAGTGAGAAGCTGCCAGACAAATGGAGGAGGGAGAGGTTTAAGAAGTTGCTCGCGGAAATGACGTGATGACATTCGAAAAAATAAAAACTTTTTAGCACATCACAGATAATGATGGGATTCAAATTGGAAATGTTCTGTGCATTTTTAATACCTCTACTAGGAGAAGGAGTATAACTGTTTTAATGTTTAATGCATGTACAGTAGTAGAAGGCTGAACTGTTCTCTGTGGGCCCGTTTGTTCCATTACTGTCCAGAAGGAAATAAATTAAATTCTATTTTAGACCATATTTTGGATCTGGATGCTGCAGAGGGAGAGATCAGAATGAAGCAAGTTCTGTCCCTGAGCTTGTCCTTATCTGTCCTGAGAAGCTGGCGGAGACGTGTTCATGCTTGGTATGATGCAAGGAGTAAGTAATGCCGCAATGGCCCTGGGAAGGATCACTGTTTTGAATGAGATGGGATCTTCTCCAGTCAGAGATTGAACTGATTTATATTTTAAGTCGTAGAAGGATTTTGATTATAGAAAAATTAATCCCAGATATCTAACTCTCACGCTTTAAAAAATTCTTATAACAGTGCAACGAAAAATGTCTTCTCTCTTGAATATGAAGAAAACCCAAACCTAGTATTTTGACTTTTCTCACACTTTTCAGTTCAAACATTTTAGCGTAACGTAGCTGAAGGGATTTCAGCTCTCCAGAGATGCTTCAGCTTGAACTTCCTTGTTTAGGTCGGCATGGGATTGTCTCAGTGTCCTGTGATCAGAAGCACAATGTTGGTGCCATTGATGTAATTACATTTTTAGATTAGTTCAATATTTTAACTTATTTTATCTTGATTATTTGCCTTTTGTTCTCTGGTGTTTCACATACGTGGTATCTCAGAAGCAAGAAACACACTTGTCATACTTGAAGCTTTATTAATAAAGGATGAGAGTCGAGAAGAGAACTTTCTGCCTCCAGATGTGCAAAGATATTTATCACTGCTCAGTGCTGGTCACATACTGGAAACTGCTAGGGCTAAGTCCATAGGGTCTCATATTCTGACTTGGTTTACTACCTCATTTAAGGAAGTGGTTTTCTAAATTCACTCTCTTCATTGCTTCTCTGACTTACTCTTTTCCTCTTGTCCAGTGCTGTCTCTCAGTATTGTGCCACAGTGGTCATCACAAGAGCTTTTTAAATGCACCCTGCATAAGGATGAAGTGGGAGTTGCTGGAAGGGCCTGAAGCAGTCTGTCCGGAAGAAGGCTGAGGTGATACCTGTGCAGCTTCCCCTACTCCGGGGCTTGGAGCTGAAAAGTCCCTGGCCTGTGGGATACATAGAAGTAGGTGGGACTACCCAAGGCAGCTGGACCTCGGTACCATAACAGTTAGACACGCTTTAAGATGCAGGCACGCTGTTTCTGTCTCCTTCTTAGCTTCACAACTCTTCAATATGCTCTTATTCACGTTTCCTTTACACTTATTTTATGCATATTTTCTGCAAATAGCATACTTACATATACTCATTATACATAAACCAATGTATTTCTTTTACACTTATTAATAACAAATTTTACAGGTACCATCCAGCGTGCTGTTCCTATGCTTCCAAATGGTCTGTAGTTTTCTTTGGACCTCCTGCAGGATTTCCCAACTCTGGTTTTGTGGTTAAGAAAATTGGTTGTGGCTGAAACTGTGCTGTGTGCCTTGGTTGTTAATGCAAATATCAAGTACAGCATTTCCAATGCCTTTAGCAGCCCCCCACAGCACTGTACTGGCTGCTGTTCCTCACTCTGATCTTGGCAATTGCTCTTTTCTTTTCCTCAAAGCTAGAGCTTCTGTTTTCTTTCCGAGTGTGGTTTAGTCTTTTGACCTCCTGCAGGTTTTCATGTTAGGCTAAGTAAAGTTTCTCTTGTTTAACTTGATTCTGCTCAAGAAAGTAAACCTGCAAGCCACAGCAGATGCCAGGAGATCATCTGTTACTGACCTTCTCCTCCATCCTGGAGAAGAAAGAAAGAAAGATAGATTTTTGTTTTGCCTAGCCAAAGTGTGAACTGGTGTGTTTAAATGCTTGTCTTAGTGGCACAGGGTTGGGTAGTAATGTTACCGTAGTGCACCCAAGATGTAGCTCGGTTCAAACCAACCAACCAAACCCACAAAACCCAGCTGGTACAGGGGAGTGCTGCTCTCCATTGAGAGTGCAAATAGATTTTGTTTGAACTAATAGTCAAGTGTTGAAGGTTTTTGAGAGGAGACATTTTATTAATGAGATTGTTTTACATGTGATTGACATGACATGATGGGTCCCTTGCATGCTGTGTGTCCCAGACCCTGTATGTCCTCGGAGAGCAGGTCTCTGCCTGTTGTTCTTAAATAGTGTCTTAGAAGCTCTTGAACAGGTCCTGCTCCTCTGGAATGGTGCAACCCTGTATGCAAACTAAGTCTGATTGATGACTTTGTAAAAATCAGCCAGCATGCTAGCCTTCATTTAACAAGCAAACAAAACCCACCACTCAAAAAAAACCCCAGACAAACAAACTCCCCAATACTTTTAGTATCCTCTTTAATGCCCTGTTACAGCTGCTTATTAGTCGTAAACTTTTGGGGTTCTGGTTATCCCGATTCCTTGTGAAACTTTGAATATTTGATTTATACATTTTAGGGGTTAGAAAATAATCATACTTACATTTTATCAAGTCGTACAGATATTTTTCTTGCAAAAGGGGATTGCTGGGAGGCTGAGCAGGACCCTGTGTGTGCTGAATACCCTCTGTAGGACCTCTGAGAAGGTCAGTGCAAGGAAACACACATCAGAAAACAAAGTTGTCTAGCTGTGCAGCAATCTGATTAATTGCTCTGGGTTGGAGAATGGAAAAGTTGGTTTGGAATTATTAGGGCGATTGGCAATGCTTTGCTCACCTTCTGCACTGTGTTTTTTTTTCTTTCCTCTTATTTCATAATATAATTTACTGGGACAAAACCGTAACCATTTTGCACAACTGCTCAAATTTCTTCTAAGGAAAAAAGTAAGCCAGTAGGTAACTAGCATGGAAATTTAAAGTAGATTTAATAATTTTCCTTTACTAGGAAGCATTTTTCTTTTAATGGAGCAATAAAGAAATTTTCTTCTAATAGGAGCATTTTGGAGATGTATGATTATGCTCCTCAGTCTTCAGAGCTTGTGAGATGGAAGGTTGGGACTGAAAACCCTCTCTGACATGCTGTGGGCTTTGGTATATACCTTCATACAGAAGCGCACCATGGGGTTGTCAGTTCTTGCTGTCGCTTGCTTTGGCACAAGGGTAATATTCAGCAGAAGACACACATGCAATTCCAGCCTTCTGCTTCTGAAGATGCCTAAAGCCCCCTACTCCTGCTTCTGTTTTTACAGCCCTGTTCTTTTAACTGGTGACACTTCTTTCTTTGTTTTTGAAGTTTTGCTTGCTCAGTTGTGACTAGAATGAACATTCCAAAGAATTTGAGTAGGAAAACTTCCATTTAAATTTTTTAACTTGTGTGTTATTTACCGTAGTGTTATAGATAGGGGATGTGAGTTTGTTCTTTTGTTGTGAGATTATCCTGTCTCTCAAAATGGAATCTGCTCCAACAGAGCAAAAAATTGCTGGTCTCCTCTAAGAGTGACATGTGAGCTGACCCTTTTGAGCACATTCCGTTGATGCATGTATCGCCAAATAGTCTTGTGAGAACAGCAGCACCCTGTGGAAAAATAATTTTCAGTCAATACTGTAACCATCTGCGCAGTATCCAATACTACTTTGATTTTGAATCCTTAAACAAGTGATTATTTTTGCCTATATGGTATGCTTTCCATTTGGTATTACTTCTGTCTGCAGAGTTATTCCAGTGCTTGGGTGGGAAGTAAACTAACTATTAAATTTTTAGCTATCAAATAAGTTTTTAAGCAATACCTTGCTAGCACGTTCCTAGAAGGCTGTGCACTCCCGGGGCTGTAAGAACCCAACCCAACAATCTCAGGCCAACTGAAGCCCGTGGTTGCAGGGACATTGGTTGCCTAAATGAAGACTGAAGCTAGCAGAGGATTTGGGGGAAAATATCAGGTGTCCTTGTGTATGCCAGGGCTGGTTGCAGCCGCAGTATGAAACACTGTTTCTGAGTTCATTTGTTCATTTGTAGCCATGCCTGTCTATAAAAGACTTTGTTTTGAAACAATGCAGTGCAAAGTCCCATAGCGAATTAGATTAATTTCTGGTTGGAGAAGCGAACCAGACCTGCAGATCTGTTCTATTTGGGGATTCTCTTGCCACCATAGAAGGGATGGGAAGGAAGCAACCCCCTCTACCTCATGGGCTTTGCTGACCAGCTGCAAGACAGAGCTTCAAAATGGGAGAAGTCAGTAAGTCAGGGATTCCTGGCAAAAGCTGAACAAACCTGGCTTTATTTCAGTGCACTCTTGCTCATTTTGCCACCCTTTAAGATTATTTTGCTGTTTCTTGGTAGAGCACTGATGGATGGTTTGCATTTTTCCTGAATGTCTGGTTGCCTCTCCAAGGGCTCATCTGCCTTTCTGAGCATTTTTCTCCCTTTCTCAGAGGGATAGCTTTGCACACTTAGAAGAACAACACATGCTGTTGCCCAAGTGATGTGTGTTTGTTGTTGCTTTCATGCCCTGGGGATCTGTTACATGAAGCTCTCAACAAAGATGGAGAAAAGACTCCTTTCAAAGTGAATCCCATAATTTCACAGCTCTAACTTGTCTCGGCCTTCTCTTCCCTATTCCCTACACGTAGTTCCAGGTTATTAGGTCTATGAATCTTCCCTTGATCTTGCTGGTGATGGCAAAAGCAGTGGGGAGCTGGGCTTGTGCTGAAGATGTTGGCTCCCTGCAGGCTGAACTACCCCCTTGCTACTCACCATGGCATCTTTGAAAAGTGCTTGAAAGACAGCATGGTCATTTGCTGCCCAGGTGGCTTGTAGCCATCCTCCCTCTTTGGGTGTCACCGGGGACTCCTGGAAGGCAGTCTCCTTCACCTGCTCCTCCTCCTCCAGTTTGGCTGGGGCTGCAACTCAGCTCAGCCTAATGGGGAGCACCTTGATCCTTGCCCTGCTGCATGGCCAGAAGGCTGTTGTCCCAAGGAGGCTCGGTCACCACCACGACTGACTTTGAGCAACTAAGAGCGATCTTTTACTAGGAGAAAGCAGTTTGGTAGCTGCATTGGATTGGGTGGCTCTTTCTTAGTAAAAGAAAAAGCACTGGGGCATAAAAGCTGCCTGTATCTAGCTATACATTAAAACAAGCTTCTTTGCAGATTAATTGGGCAAGGAACTTAATAGATATATTCAGTGACAATAGATGATTTTGTTTTCAATGCTGCTGACCTTTTTGGCAGAGCTTTCTAGTTTGTACTGGTTTACAAATTTACCTGCCTTCAGACTGTAGATATATAGGATGGATTTGAATCAATATATCTTTATCCCAAATAATCCCCTCAGTCCACTGATCTGTCACTTAAGGTGCCTTCATACTCTGCGCTTCTCCTGATTTTTAAAATAACAAGCTAAAGAAGCTTTAAATTACTGGAAGTCTGGATTTCATGCCCTTCCAGTTGCTTTTGGGAGTATAGTTATCTTAAGATTTGTGGAACAAAGTCAGGTTTTCTTGCTCTGTATTGCAAGTTTTAAATTGAGGCTGTTGAGAAGAGCATGCAGAAAATGTCTGTGGAAGCATGAACACAAGAAACTAGAAGATATTTCAGATAACTTGGAGTATTCTAAAGCATCGGCTTCTGTGCCTGTCTGCCTGGCTAGACAGAGTATTTTCTTTAAGATAAGCAAATCGCCCTTTTACACACATTTGCCTGTTCAATTTTTAATCTTTCTTTTCCAGTTATGTAAATAGTGCAAGAATAATATTAACCATGTACCAGTAGTAAGCTGATTCGCTTGCTCCAAGTTATCAGACACAAAAGCACTGCAGGGCTGGTTTGTAAATTGAGTTGGATTTTTTTTTTTTTTTTTTTTTTACATCTGTGTTATTCTGAGCTCTTATGTAAACACTTGGAATGCAATTTCTATATATACTCAGCTTGTTATGCAACTACCCTGTGCTGTGATGCCAAAGGGATTTAATTTTCTTATCGGTGGCTTTGAGAAGAAGTGATCAAGCATTCTTTCTGTGGAAAGCACAGAGAATGATAAAGTAAAAAACAATAATAAAAATGACAGAAAACAAGGGCAACTACAAATTCAGAAAGAGGGTAAAAAATAAAATGTTCCCAAGTTACAAAACTATTTATGGTGGTTTTCACTGAATGCATGATTACTGCTTCAATACTACTTGACTACATTTGTTCTTTATGGAAATTATTGAATGGTTCAATATATACATCTGTTTTACAACCCAAACTGAATACATTCTTTATGTATTATTGATGAAACATGCTTATTTATAGCAGATGTTGTTTCACAGGATAGCAATGGAAAGCATTGCTGGAAATGTGTTTCATCAGATCTCTGGGATGGTGCTTTTTAAAATGATGACCAGCACATGATGAGAGGAGTTATGGGAATGCGCTGAAATTGCTCCAGCAATGGGTATATGGCATCATTCTCCAAGTGCTCTCTGCAGGACCAGCTCTCCAGCCATGGGACTTGAGGGTAGCCACGTCTTTGCTATAAAACATCTTGGAAATCATGAAGATCCTTTGCATAAAATTAGATTTTTAATTGAAATGGAATTAACTTTTCAATTAATTAATGTATTAAGTACTAAAAAGAAAACATTGAAGGACAAAGTAAGGCTGCAAAGTCAAACACTGTGACTGCTGAACCTGCTACAGCAAAGTTCACACAATGTGCTTTTCTGTAGGTGTCACAACCATCTCAGTAAAGCCCCAGGTGAAATCCAGTTCTCCTGGTGGCAGATGGGCTTCTCTGACACAAGGCAGCATGCTCTTGCTCTCTTCTTCTGTCCCCAAGTCATTTACTGCTCAGGTACGGCTCCTGTGCTACAAATTGAACCCGAGTATAGCCATGCAAATACTGCCCACTGCTGAATCAGAAGCTTCCACACAATTTAATCCAGCATCCTGACTGATTGATGTGGAAACACCGAGTCCTTCAGCTGCAAGGAGCACAGCTGCAACCAGAGGGCTTACAGCTCAATGCGTGCCAAGATACAGCCGAAGTGGAAAACTGAATGCTGAAAATAGTGGAAATTTTAAAACAACAGCAACACAACCCTGGTGAATTTCCTTCAACATTAATTTTTTACCCTCAGAAATATTTACTAAAGGATTTTTTTAAACACAAATGCTTAAGTGATGCACAGAAGCAAAGTTTGAGTAGTGTCAGATTGCTGTTGCTGATTCCCTCTGTAGTCTGGTGCTTTGGGGAGTTACTTTGGAGAAAGCAGATGACAGAATTGCCAGGACCTATGGATCATCTGCTGCTGGGCCCCTTCAGAGATTCATGAGATGTTTCCAGGAGGTGGAGAGAGTGGAGGCATCATCTCTCAGCCACTCAAAGCCTTTTTTGCTGAGAGGTGGTGACAGCTCCTGCTTAGAGCTGGCAGATATTAGCATCATAGAATCATAGAATGGTTTAGATTGGAAGGGACCTCTTGGGGTGACCCATCTACAACTTCTCTGTACAACCTGTTCCAGTGCCTCACCACCCTCACAGTAAAGAATTCCTTCCTGATGTCTATCAGCCTTTGAAACAAAGGGTTTCTATAGTGTCAGAAACTCTTTTGCACTTTGGTGTGTTTTGTCTGTAATGAACTCCAAAATACTGACGGAAAAGATTTCTAGCACAACTAGCGTCATAGTCACATTTAGTTTTGTCTGTGTTCAACTGATCTGCTGGGGGTCCATCAGCACGTCGGGTTCCTGGCTGGTTGAAATTCCCCTCGTGCTGGGATGGTTCTTGGCTAACCTGTGGGGCTTGTGCTTGGGCTCTGTCTGAGGCAGCCAGTCTGGGTGAGGTAGCTATCAAGGAGTTGCTTCCACCAGGAGCTGAACTTCAGCCACCGAACTGACCTAATTTAATACCTTCAGTTGGCTTTGCATAGCTTTTGGAGCTGAAAGTCCAACACATCATCTGCTTAATCCTTCTTGAGTCAAAGCAAACACATACTAAGTGGATTTTAGAAATGTCTGTAGTTTTACACATTTCTGTTTTCAAAGTAACTGCTAAAGTCAAAGGTTACATTGCAGTGAACACCCCCTCCTTTTTTTTTCCCCTGAAAGGACAGCAGGAAGACTGAACTGCATTGCTTGTCCTCTGAAAATGTTCTTGCTTTTTTGTTTGTGACTTTCAGTTTGTTGTTTAGTATCTTATAAGAGCAATAGAGCCAAATGCTGTGGCTTTTTAGTATTAATCATGAAGATTATCTGACAGCTGTTTTATCATTGCACAGCTTTGCATCACTGTTCAGAATAATACCATAATACCACATCATCCAATTATACTTTTTTTTTTTCTCTTTTCATTAGGAATGTACCTTCTAAGTGCCTTCTTGTAAAGCTGGGGAGGCTTAGTTTATAGCTGTGCAGAAAGAAACCAGCTTATTTTCTAGCTTGCATAATGTTTTTGAAGTCCCAATATATTCTTTGCTAGCTTGGACATTTAAGTTGCCATAAGCTGTGAGCAGGGAATAGATTTATTTTTTTGTTTGTTCCTTCTCACACTGTTCTGAATGCAGAAAATTGTGAATTCCGTTTAAGGGGAACTAAAAAACTTTCTTTTTATCTTCATTCCTAATATGAACCTCTACAGTTGAAGAAGAAATACATTACTCTTTTACCACTTAAAACATGCTGCTTTTTCTGCATTTTGTCCTGTTTCAGTAATACAAATAGTTGTATTAGTTTAATTTTGAGATAAATTTCTCATGCATGTAATAGAATCATGTTCCTTTGTTAATCTAGCAATCTAAGCAAACACAAAATGGGTGCACTACAGAAGAATGTTTAATCCCCCTCTTTTTTTTTCTCTCCAAGATGTCTTTGACTTGCTTGAGTATGAAATGAAAGCATTTCTATACAAATAAGGTTAGGTACTACTTTTTTGCACTTATTACCTGTTTTAAGCTAATAATGTATTACTAAAACATTTAGAAAGATGCTGCTGCAGGGAAAGCCTTCCATCCCGCAGTGTTTTGCAGCTGGTGAGAAGGACACTGGAGCTTTTCCTGGAAGATGTGTTGCCAGCCAGGAGACTTCCCTTGGGCAGCTGCATGACTCTTGGGCGAGATGAGATCAGAGAAACGAGGAACAAAGCCAAAACCCACACATTCCTTTTCTCACCCTTGAAGCTGTGGTGGTGAGTTTGGCACCATGAAAAGGCAAGTCAGAAGAGTTTCAAATGGATTTAATCCTCATGACCTCTCTTTGAAAAGGGGAACCTTTAACAATTGGTGCTCAGCTCATGTCTTGGTGGACTCATATTTACAACAAACATACAGACTATCTCTACAGCAGAAATGCCCATCCGTGTCCAAGCCCATCCCGGAGGAAATGCTGGGCACACTTCTGTGCTCAGGGAACCAAGTACCTGTGACAGGAGTTTGGCACAAGAGAGTTTCAGACTTGGGGAAAACTAAGAGCATCAAAGCCTTAGAGAATCATTGGCATTTATTTTTTTTAAGGTAGGGACTGTTTGCAAATCTGAGTATTTTTTACAAAAGACAAGTGGATTATGGGAGTGATGTGACATCTCTGCCTCTGCAAAACCCTTTCTCTAAGTGCTGTCAGGCTTCCCACTGGCAGCATTCAATATCCAAGGCTTAATGGCTGTCGTGTATTATTAAATAGTGCTAGACTAAAATTTGGCAACAGAGTTGTCAAACCACTGTAAATCTTGGTTGTTTTCAAAATGGTTGTTGCTCTCTGTCTCTGCCAATCCCCTGAAGAGGAACCAGTGCATGTTCCCATCAGTTCAGATGTTTTTCATAGCATGGTTTAGGTTGGAAGGGACCTTAAAGATCATCCAGTTCCAACCCTCCTGCCATGGAGCAGACACCTCCCACCAGAACAGGTTGCTCAAAACCCCATCCAGCCTGGTCTTGAACACTTCCAGAGATGGGGCATCCACAGCCTCTCTGGGAAATCTGGGCCAGTGTCTCACCACCCTCAGAGTAGAGAATTCATTCCTAATTTCTAATTTTGCTCATCAGCAGTCTGTCAGCAAGGTGAAATATCTGTATTACGGTAGAGGCCCTTCTGGGGCCTCAGACCAGCCTTTTTGTGCAGTGTGATGAGAACAGTTTTTTGACACTTGAGATATCTTAGGATGTCTCTGCCTCTTGTCATGCTCCAGCAATTCAGTGCTTGCACCTGACCAGCTGCTGACCCCAAAAGCGGTAGAGCACAGATTTTGGCTGCCGGCAAAGGAGAGAGTGTATTCTCTGAACAGCTGACTCGTTTGAGGCTTGTGGTGCATGACATGGTGTTATTCCAGGCTACTGTGGCTTGAGGTGACAAAAATCAGCATTTGCTGTTTTTTGTTTGAAATGAAGTGAATTTTCAGGCTCACTGGAAGTGAGTTTTCAGGCTTAATCACTCCTGCTAGTTAAGACAGTCTTACAGGTTTGAGGGGTGCTGATGCTAAACACGTGCATACATAACTTTGCCTGCAGGCAGCATGTCACAACTCAATGTGTGGGATGTCTGGTCTTGTGTTACACACACGAGTATTTAATTCCCCATACAGACGTAGCTCAGCTGCATGCTGTTGCCCAGCCCTGTGTCCCATCCGTGCAGGTGGGGTACCTGTGCCATGGGACAGTGCTGCTCTAAGGAGCACACCCCCAGCATTCCTGCAAAATGCCTCAGAAATAACAAATTTCAGATCACAGGTAAGAAGCTGAGCCAGTGTCTGCACAGCTGTGCTAACAACAGTCGTGGGGCAGTGGCCTCAAAATCTGTATTTCTGCAGATGAGAAGATGAGTATGTGACACTGTCATTGTATCGGCAGCATTCAAGGTGTGTTTCATTGAACCAGAATTGTATCTGGAGTTTTATTCATTATAATGCCAAATCTTAACCAATCTTAAGTTTTTTCAGCTCACGTGCAACTCTGTCTTTTGTAACAAGTATCTTTTAAATATCCTTTTAGATTACTTAAGCACTTTGAAAGTAAAGAAAGAAAAAAATTGAGAAGTGTAATTCCTTTCTTACCCATGTAGTACAGACGAGTGTCCCACTGAGTACAAAGAAATGCAAATTTAATCATATCCTCTACATCTGAGCTCTCATTCACAGGCTGGTATGTACACAGACCGGAGAGTGTGCATGTATGCATATACATGAAAATCCGCAGTTATTTCAATATTTGAGTTTTAGATGGATGAAACTGTTCCTTTATTAAGCTTACCTTTAATTGGGTGTAATCTTTAAAATAAAACCTAAATTTTGTTCCTGATGAAATGTGAGTTAGTATTGCTTTTCCAGGTTACACCTTCCCTCATCAAAAGTACCTGTGCCATTTTTCTTTGTGGTGTGGTAGTATGGCTATTGGAAAATGCTCAGTATAGGCATATTTGAAATGGTAGTGTAGCATGCCACCAAATAACAAGCCATTTCCACCTGTTGTCATAGCACACATGAACAAATATGTGTTATGAAGGTGGATTCTGTATCCCATAGTGAAAATTTCTCAGTTTGTGTACACAACTACTTGCCACATTAGGGAAATGCAGGCCTTAGGTTAGCTCACAACCTTCTCAAGGAAAAATACGGTTTTGTTTGGTTTGGTTTGGTTTACTCCTGCCATATGTTATAGGCTTTTCTTTTCATCTAGTAATAAGAAAAAGGAAAATGTTTAGAGAAGCATGGATTTCATGCTTCTCTAAACATGCTTCATGCTAATGTAATCACATTATTTACAGAAATAACTACGTTAAGAGTTGCAGAGCTAAGAGGTACATAGAGCAGAAACCACTTTCTACACACTTAACAGCAGGAAAGGATCCCTTCTAGGATTCTGGCCGCTGCAGGAAAAGGAAAAGGTGCAGATGGCAAAGGGAAATAAATTTAAATTTAAATATATACAGCTGTTTACAGGTATGTTGCAGCAGGTTTGGCTGCTCTCATTAATTCTTATGCCCTCATTAACTCATTTATCTTCCTGTAAGTGCACTGGCTTCCTCCGTCACTCATGAGCTGTGTCCATAGGCTTGCTGGCAGGAGAGCACTGTGTGTGTTGGGTGCATGGGTTACAACACTGCCTGTACCAGGCTGGGCTCTGCTCGTTGTCTGCACAAACCTCCCTCCACATGGTGGATGTGAACTGGGTTTAGCCTGTGCAACAGCCAGGTCAGAGTAAGATACATGTGATGAGAAGTCAACTGGCCAGGGCCTTGTCCCAGCAGCAGCAGGTGGTAGGTGCCCAGGCGGGCTCACAGGAGCAGGATGGGGCACAGTGCTGCTGGGCATCCTCCCAAAGTTCTATGTCTGTGCCCTGGTCCCTTCTGCAGCTCTGTGTGCATCTTCCACCTTTTCCTTAACTCTGCAGCAACTTATTTGGTTCTGTGCAGACTTCACCCCTGAAGACACCTGTTGGCCCTGAAATGATTTATGACTAGTGTGCTGTATTTGGGGGAGCTGTTCTGAAAGCAGCTGAGGAATACAGTAGATCACAGAGACCAGCCAAGCTGATAAACTGCCCAAGTGAAGTGTCCGTGGTCACTTAAGAAATTATTGATCCATAGTGTTCCCAAGGCTTTCTGCAGCCTGCTCCTCTGAGAAATGGCAGAGAGGCAAAAGTGACAGTTAGTTTGTCTCAGGCATTTCTGCTGCAGGATGGCAAGGCAGTGCTAGCAGAAGTGTTTTCTCTGCCCTGACCTGAAATGGTTGTTTTCAACTCTAGGTGATGCTATGGAACACACATCTGTCACTGGAGAAATTAAATTTGTTCTTGGTGAAGGTCTTATGTGTTGAATTGCTGATCTTGGGATATGGGGTTGCCTGAAAACTTTGAAATGACAAAGCTGTCTCTAAAAGAGCAAACCAGAACGAGAGTATGGTAGAATTCGACCTCCCTCTTTTTGGTCCTTGCATTTCTGCTTTGCCATGCTGGCAGATTGTGTTAGATGGAGAAGCATCTCTGAAAAATTGAGGGTAGTCCTCTGAATAGCACTTTTTGTACTTGAGGAATAATCATGCTTAGGATAATTTACTGTCTTCTCCAAATATCTAAAAATTCAATGCATTTTCTCTGTTTTATTGATGCATGCATTTTGAATCCAAGTTGCCAATTTTATGCAAATGCTAAAATTTATATTTTTATAAAAATACATATTCTGCAATGGTATTTTTATTTCATTAAATGTTTTCCTCTGTCTTTGCTTTGTGAATAGCTGATGAAACCTGAGAAACAGTAATGAAGAGAAGAGAAGATTGGAACAAAGGTGCCCTCTGGATCAAAGGGAGGAAGCAATACCCCTGTGGCAAGGATGACCTCAGCCGAGCAGAAGCAGATGTGACTTGGGGAAGGACACATTCAAATTGGCCCTCAGGTGTGGCTCTCCTTCTCTTTGTTGAAGCAGCGTCTGAAGCCTGTGGAAAATTGCCCAGGAAGTGCCAAAAGGTGAAATTGTGACAATCCTGTTAATTCTGGGCAGCCAGTACAGCTGGGGACAGGTCACCTCCTATATCTGCAGTTTGTTCTGAAGTATCCTGCTGCAGAAGATTACAGCTTTTGATTTTAGAGTTTCAAACAGTGCAGAGTCTTTCTTTAAACTGCTTAGTGGGGTTTGGGTTTTGGTTGGTTTATTTTTTCCACACTTACAAGCAGTAGGAAGTTTTGAAGAACATGACGCAGAGGGCAGGGGACAGGCTTTGCTGACACTGGCTCAAAACTTCACTTCCAGGGGTGTGGGGAAAGAGCCTCAGGACTGTGTGCTCCTGTGCAAGCACAAGTGTATCTGTACACACACCATATTTCAAAGTATCTTCTCAGGCTCATAGATAATGAATTATACAAATCTGAGCCTTTCTCTCAGAACATCTAAATCTGGACACTCAAAATGTAATTTAAACTTGAAATTTGAAGGGCACTTGAAATCCTACCTAATTTTAGATATTAAACTTGCCCCTACCCGCTTCTCATAATCAGTAGAGAAGAAAGTCCCTCTAGGTCCACTCCTTACCTCTCCACTGAGTAGAGAGCAAGCCTCAGGATACTCTGAAAACAGGTGGCAATAACCTAGGCAGAAAAGGAGAGATAGGTATTTCAGGCTTATTTTTTAAATTTGTCAGCTCCCCAAAGTTGAAGAAAATAGACTGATTTCTTTTTTCTTTATTTTTGTTAACAGCATTTGTGTATTTTTATTCATTGGTTTGCTTGTTTTGCTTCAATTCTGCCAGATAATTTTTATGTAAAAAAACTCATAAAAACTGGCAGTAAACAACCTACTGTTCATCAGAGCGATTCAGTAGCTTCTCCTGGGAATAAATTTCAGACTGTTTATATTCCAGCCCCAGGGATGTTCCAGTGCTGTTGCTTTCAAAAATATGGAAAATCCTTGGGTGTTCTGTGTTTTTGTTCTTCAGGCATCTAAATATGATGTTTAGAAATGATCAGTGACACCCTTTCCCCTTTTTTAAAGAAAATTTTTCCTTATGTATCTGGTACTGTTCTGAATAAGACTGTCCATGCTTATTAACATAGTTGTTCCTACTGGTGTGGATAAAAACAAACAAGTTCAGCATCTTGTGACTTTGTTGGGTTTTTTTACCTAAGATCACTGTACCCAACCTCACCAGCTCGGTCACCATTGGAAAGTTACAGCCACTAGTGATGCTCAGGTGCCGCCACCACCACCACTGAGAGCTGGGAGGCCCCAGGCTGAGCAGAACATAAGTGGTCTTATTAAAACTCAACTGTCATTACTACCCAAGACTAATTTAATGAAGGTCTGTGCATTTGTAGGCTCTGTTAGTTAGCACGAGGAGGTGTATCACTGCTCTGCCTGTTTGAAGCAGCAAGGGACTTTGAAGCAACAGTTTTCTTCTTACCCCCTGTCATCTGTAGGTGAAGAGAATGATGTTTGTGTACTGTGCAAAAGAACTTGTGCTTTTCTTGATGGCAAGAATTACTTAGCTCTTGCTTTAGTTCTTTCAAGCACTTTGTAACACTTATGTTTTGGCAAATAACATGTCCAGTTTTTTCTTCTTCCTCTCCTGTAAGACCTCCTAGATTTCTCTTGATTGTAAAATGCCTTTACACTGATGCTAGTTCATGGCATCTCCTGTTCGATCAGTCATACATAAAGAGTGATGACAGGGGAAGTGTTTCCTCTGAAAGTCAGAGAAGATGATGAAGACAGCTCTTCTTCATCATCTCAGAGAAAGGTTCCCAAACATTTCTGCAAGTACAGATTGCTATCAACTTTCCTTGTGGTCTTCAGTGTGCCTCTCCCAGAGATTCAGTCAGGCTTTGTGAAATGTGGCTGTGTGGACTGGCCTCAGCTGGTCTCTTGTGACCCAGGGTTTGCAGCTCGCCTGGTACTGACCTATATAAACTAACCCCCATCAGAGATGGCTTCTCATGCCCTCTGCAGACTTACCTGCCCAGCTGTAACTGGAGGTCTGTGCTGTTATCTGGCACTTTATTGTCAGGCAGTCATACCTCCTCTGCAAGAAGAAAGTAAAAATAAGCGGGAGTCTCTCACGCAGATGCGTCGCCTTATACCATGCTGCTAACAGCCAGAACTTGTGAGTGGATGAAAGCTTCTTCCCTCTGCTGGGCAGTGTGTGCCTGTGAGCCTGGCTCTGTCACCACTGTCTTCAGCTCAGCCCAGGAGATGTAGAATTTTGGTCTTGTGATGCAGCAGAGACTTAACTCAGAGCCATGTCTTGTGCTTTCCGGAACTGGGAGAGACGGCTGTGTTTCTTCCTGCTGTTCCACAACAGGCAGGTCATGCCGGAGCGGCCCTGGACATTGCAATACCTAAATAACACGTAATCCCCAGGAACTGAAGTGGAAAACATTGTGAAAGTTGGAGAGGGACCAGAACCGCAGCTTCCTCAGGCAGTCCCTGCACGTCCTGGCTGTGCTGCAGACCTCAGCCTGAGCCACCCTGTGCCACGTGCAGTTGCTCCTCACTCCTTTAGCCCCCTCACCCTTTTCAAAAATAGTCCTGAAACATACAGAAATCATGCCCTGGTAGTAAGAGAGTAGTATTTATCTCATCTGGATAACTAATACCTCAGCTGGCTGTGCAGTTTGCTTAACAGCTTGGTGAAGATAAGCTCTAACTTTTTCCTTGTATTCCCATGCATGCAGTTCAGTCTGGTTTGTGATTTATATCAAATACTGCTCAGAAAGCTGTTTGATTTTCGTTTTTATTATTTTTTTCTCTACTTATTGTTTTCCTTCACTTCTTTTTCAATCTAGAAAACCCCCTGGTGGTTGGAGAAGGGGCTGTGATTTCCATTTTACAGCAGTTGATATTACGTATATCATATTAATTCAAATAAATTTGCATGAAGTGTTGAGCAGATTTCTGGGAAGAAGGCAATTTGTTCAGGATGGACCTTCAAAAGGAATCTCGGAAACTTTCAAGTCCATGTTTCTGTTTTCTCTGGGCTCATAGAGAGCAGCCTCAGACATGTGTGAAATGGTGCTGTTCATTAACTGGACTGCAGTCAAAATTAGGTTGTTGTGTAATATAGCAGCTGGGATCAGATGGGTTCCTGCTCCCCCAGGTTTCATGCTCCACAGCAAGTAAGCTCATCAGTGCACCTTTCTGCTTCAGTGTCAGATGCACATAGGTACCTTGAGAAGGAGAAGACAACCTCAGAAAATAAAGCAAAAATGCACTGCCACTCAGCAACTGCTGGCCTTCCTGCTGAAATACAATGTGTGGGGTTTTTCTCCACTATTTCTGGGATGTGTGCTGAAAAAAGAAAATTTTGATCAGTCTCATCTTTTCAACAACATTAAAAAGTAGGGAAGCTGAATATTTTAGGAATATTAAATAATATTTCAGCACTAATTTTCATGCTGTAACAATAAGATACTTTTCTTTCTGTCAGCTGAAAGAATCTAGTTTTTTCCTCTGCCTAGATCAACATTTCTGTTTATTTGCCTTCAGTGGTTTCCTGTGTAAAAACCCCAATGGACCCTTGAAGGTTTCACAGGAGACCTGGAAAACGTTGTCCTCAATGCCACTCCCCTAGTACTTCAGAAAAGGATGGAAAATGCATAAAGAGAAGTAAGAAATGAGAAACCCGTGCAGCTGGATATCAAAATGACCCAAGCAAGGTTTCTGGACTGGGTTCCTGATGGTTGAAGGAATCCCTGGGGCAGACTGAGGCAGAACATTGTTGGTACGTATGCTCTGCTTCAAAAATAAACCAGAGTTTTTCCTTAAATTCATGCTTCAATTCTGAAAATTACCACAACATGTTCATGCTCAGAGCCTCCTCAATGGTGTCGTGTGCTGCCTGTTTCCATGGTCCTCTGTGTGTAGTGTCATTTACTGTTTGACATCTACATCACACCACGTGAATTAAGTCATTAACGGGAAAGGTCAGCTGCCAGTCATTTATCATGTGAAAAACATCCATTTTGTAAACATTTTTTTTTTAAAAAGAGAGGAGAGATTAATAAACAGCTGGTGTTAGGCGAGTGCACACAGTTGTTCAGTCCTTGAGATGCAGCAGCATGGCCCATAAGGACCATCGAGGTCCTGCAACCTGGTCTAGTGAGATGTGTCCCTGCCAGTGCCAGGGATGTTGGAACTCAATAAGGTCCCTTCCAACCCAAACCATTCTATGATTCTATGACAGCCCTCAAAAGCTGCCGGCTGGCAGTGAGAGCCCAGAAGCAGCACGCTGTGACTCTGAGAGCCTTCAAGCCAAGGAAACTCCAGCCAAGCTGCAGTAGGCTGAAAGGAAAGATCGCAATAGATAGTTGGGTCTTTGCCTTCTTTCAGAGGTAGTGGTACCTGTTACAAAGTGTGTTTGCCAAAGCGTATCCTTGCAGAGGTGCCTCCTGCACAAGCAGAACTGCTGCAAAATACCTAAACATCTCTGTTATGTGCTTGTGTTTGGCTTGGCATCTGGTGGGGAAGGTCAGTGGTGTGTTGGTTTCTGAGGCCTAAGAGCTGAAGTGGCACAGGAGGACATATAAGACCTACCAGGGGCATTGGCTACCTGAAGCCGTGGAGCTTTTGGACCTTTCTCCAGCTCTTTATGATGCAAAAAGGAAGATCCCAGCCCCTACTCAGACAAGTCCTAAATTCCAGGTTTTGGCATTTTAGGGAAGCTAGAAAAAAACTGCTTTAATAAAAAATAAATGACTGAACATATTTGTGGTTTAAAACCATTGGTGGCTGCTTGCACCAGACTCAGAGACAACTTGCAGCTCAGGCAGTCAGTAAACACTCACTGCTGGGAAAGGCTGTGGTGGGACAGGCCCTCTGCCAGGCATGCCTTGGTCTTGTTCCCTTCCTTTGCCATCTGTTGCTGGCCACCCTTGAGAAGATGCTGATGGGACAGCTGCCATTACCTAGTAACAAGGTTAATGCCTTGATGTTTGCTGTCCTTAATCCAAGTGCTTGTCATAATTACATTGCCACAGAGTATGGGACAACTGTAGATAGGGTGGGTTTTTTTAGCTTTCCACTTGTAGCTTTTTGCTTGTAACTACTTCCTCAGTAAAACATCATTTGTACCAAGACAGGAGGCATTCCAATTGCCTTTACCTGGTTCTTTAAAATACGGAAATGCGAGTAAAGATTCAGCAGACCCCAGCTGGCACATAAAAGCAAGTCATGAGGAGCCAGCTCAGGGTGAAGGGTTTCTTGCCTTTTAGAACGTGAAAGTTCTAAAAGGCAAGAACATAAAATGTTCTAAAAGTCTAGAACATAAAACATAAGTTTCTGAGACTGCAGTGGCCTGAAGAAGGTCCAGCAACTTCTTTGCATCCTGAAAAGTAGGCTGGCAGAGAACGAACTACCCCAAAAATTTGAAAGTGAAAAAAAACCAAAACAACAAATATTGATGCTTTTCAGGGGAGGCTCAGAAAGGTGGTTTCTTTCCTGTGGCTCTTCCTGCTTCCTGCTTGTAGTGAGCTGCAAGCAAAATTGGGACCCCCCCCTGCTTCCCTGCCCAGTGTGTTTTAGGCTTGAATTCTTTCCTGTGCCCTGGTGAGGTCTTGTAATCTCTCCATGAAACAGACCAAGTTTTATGTCAGAGAAGGGTTTCTTACTCTTTCTGTCACTGCAGATGATCTTATTTGGTGAAAAGGCATGGCTGTGGGTTTTCTCACGTGTTCATAAATGTTGAGGGATGAAAGTAATGAGCATTAAGTAAGGTGCTGCTCTCTTAGCCCCTTTCCTACAGACTCAGACTTCCTTGCTGCTGCTGCTACATTTTCCTACTCTGATTCAGGGAGGAGGGAGCTTTCCTCAGTGCTTTGATTCATAGCTATGGCCAGAAGATTACTGGCAAAGAGGGTTGCAGGCAGTTTTTATTGGCTGTGTATAAAACAGACCTTGCAGTGTCTTGTCCCCAGGCAAATGCTGGCTACCCTTGGGCTGAAGAGCTGTAGGGCAGAACCCACAGGGTGGTTGGTTTGGGATCTGCCTTGGCATGGGCTGACCTGCAGTAGCACTGTGGGGAGGTGGCTTGAGCTTTCCAACACCCCCTGGAGTTGCTGTCCCAGTCCAGAGCTAGTCTCCATGTGCTCCTTGCGCTGCTGCGGTCTTCTTGCCTCCCACCCCACAAAAGTCATAGTCTGTGGTAAAATGCAGAGGAAGCCTTTCCATTCCTTTGGATGGAAATAATAAATATGCCAAGTAAGAATGAGCATTACAGCCCTCAAGCAAAGAAACCTCATTAGTCTGTGGGTTTGGTTATGGCTTTGGTTATTTACAGTACAACATATTTTTGGCAGTCTCTCCACACCTCCAGTGTAGCTGTGCTCTGACAAGCGGTTTTGGGTTTACAGAGAATGTGCTCATAAAATTACAGCAAATGCTTCTTGGTAGGGTGTCTGCAAGCACCCTGTTGTGTTCACGTGTAACAGACAGGCCTGCTGGAAAGGCACATTGAGTTTTCCTGCTTGAAATGCCCAGCAGGTATCGATGTGATATAAATCTGAAGACAAGCATTTTCCATAACTTCTGTATAAAGTACTGACAAACAATGGACTGGCTGCAAATTATTATGTATTGAAATTCACACTTGTACTTGAGCATTTACTGCAGGTCTTATTTTTCTTTAAAAAATATTTTTATTTTCTCAATAGAAAATTCCCCAAGAAAATCTCTTTGGCAACCAAAAATTATGTTACTGGTCCTATGAAAATGTACTGCTAGTTTTCACTGACTTCCAGAAAAGATAATAATTTAAACAATAAAAAATCCTAATCAGCAGGTATCTTGCAAATGTCTCTGTTCAGATGCTGAATTGAAGCGCTACATTGCTCCAAAAAGCAGAATTTTAAGGGTGGAATAGCATAAAGAAATGATGCTACTGAGTCCAGCCAAAGGTATTCAGAAAAATGATTGGAGGCTTTGACATGTAAACACTAATGGATTAAAAGTGAAATAACTTATGACCATGGATCTAAATCTCCGAGCTTCAAAATTAAGGCTGAATGGATGAGCTTGCAGTTTCCAATCTCAGAGGGCAATGTGAGTAATGAATTAAAAGCGGCCTGATTTACAGAGATTGGAGCTCTTGGTGGTCCCCTGCTTCCAACTTTGGCTGTAGCTCTCCATTCCACATTAGCAGTGGCATGACAGCAGGTTTCAGTTGCAAAGTGATTCACTGCACTTCACTAAAATACACCTACACATAGTTTCCCCATAAACCAGTGTGGCTTTTAGTCCATTTTAAAGCACACTTTAATGTCAGGCAAAAATGAAGTTTTTCAAGGCTGAATAGTGGTGCAGAGAAAAACTCTGGTGTGCTTTAGAGCGTGCAATTGAAAAGGAAAAGAGAGGGAAGAGCCCCTTGACTTGCACCCTCATCCCTCACTAGCACCACCTCCTCTCCAGTCTTTGGTCCGCTCTGCTCAATAAACTGATCTCTTCTAATCCTTCCTTTAAAACTGGCCTCCTGTTCTGTTGTTTATCCAGGGAGGTGGTTGGGTCAGGTTTTTTTCATCTTGTCTGTGGGGATTATAGATCTGGTGGCAACATTTCTGTCAAAGCTTCTTCCATCAGTGATGGTTCTCCAGCCACACGGGAGTTGTACTTGGGAACATTTGGCTTGCAGAAATCCCACCTCAGCTGAGAGTTAAGCAAAAATGCTGTTTTGCAGTTGCAAAATGTGCTTCCCATTCTGATGACAGATGACTTTCCACTTCCACTGCATTTCAGTGGAAAAAAAAACGAGCGTCAAACTCTCATGTTCTGTGTCAACTGCTTGTTCCAAAATATCTCATTGGGAAAACTGTCCAATTCCTTGCAATCCACAGGCACTCTGGTTTCCTGCAGTTTGCCTTCTGAAGGCAAACCCTGGGTGAGCAGCAGTGTGGTTAGTTCCATCGGTGTCTGCCCTGTGCTTCCTTGCCTGCCAGTGCTGGTCCCTCAACATGGTGCCCACGCTGCATCTTCCTGAAGGACTGTGAAATACGGAGACTTTAGAATTGCAGGTAATAGTGTCTGAAGTTCTTGTGGCTGATAGCACCAGACGACTCTCCTCCTGACTGATGTAACTGGGGAGCCTGGGAAGGTCTTTCCGTATGGTAACAAGAAACATTTGCAGGGTGGAAGTAACTCTGCTTTGACAGAGTCTTTTAAGAGATTTACAGAAAGTTCTAGCAGACTTCTGCGTGAGGAGAGTTATGTAGGGAGGAGAGACTCTGTATCTAAGCTTGATGAAGCACTTTGCCTAATTTTCACTGACGAGCTGAGAGTGGAGCTGGCTGCTCCCCCCTGCCTTGAGTCTGACAGTGGGAGAGAGGTGCCCAGCCTTTGCCCACGCTCACTCTTGAGGGCTGGTCAGTCCCTGCTGAGGCAGCAGTGCATCATCAGCTGGATTTTGCAGCTGGAGTGAGGGATGCAGGGCTCTGACAAGGAGCTGCTGGTGTCACCCTCCACTGCAGAAACACATTATCCTACCCCATCGTTCCTGGCCAGGTTTGTTGAGTTGGATGCTATTTGAACGAGGTGCTGGGAATTGGATAGAGACAGCTTCAGAGGAATGATTTAGGATGGAGAAAGGTGGATCCTCCAGTGTTGTCTTCACAAATCTCTGCTCGGTCTTCTTGCTTGCAAATGGCAGTCCCACAGGATGCTTCCAGAATAAAAAAAAATGTAAATACAGCAGCGAGGGAGAACCCAATGGAAGGATGGAGCTACTTCAGGTGATGGACAACATGAGAGCAAATTAATACAATCCAACCACAAAGTATTTAGGAAATCAGAACCACAGGAATCAGAAAGCACAGATCATCTGGACAGGGTATATCACTCCAGCCAAACAGGGTCCTGTGGGATTTCACAGCTGGAATGGGATGCCAACATGTCTAGGAAGGCACACTTGGACCACAACACCTGGGTCAAACAGAAACACTTATGCATTATCTGCTGTGGCTTCTCCTTGACTGATTCATTGATTCATTCCAGATGACGCCATATTTAATATTGTAGAAAATATTAAACAATTTAAAGGTTGAAGAGTGAAGCTGGAAACATACATCAGGGACATCTTTGGGTTTTGAAGATATTAGTTCTGGAGCTGGGCTGCAGCAGCTGGGCCGCAGCAGCTGGGCCAAGGAGCTGTCTGCCTCCAGCGCAGGTTCATCTGCCTTTACTCCCAGCTTTCTGCTTCACCTCCGGCTGCAGCCAGAGATGCAGGACAGAGCAAAAGCTTGGTGAAAAGAGGGAGCTGTCAGGACTGAGCTCATGCAGTGAAGCCATGGCCATGCTCTTAGCAGCACACTCGTCACTGCACACCTCTTGACTATGATGCTTTGCTTGCTTTTATATATTTTTTTTCCTGGATCACTATTGGAGATAAATGAGAATAAAGAAGATTTTTTTACTTCTGTGCATCACTTCTGCTGGACTCCCCTCAAGGTGCCAGAGGCCATGTGTATCAGGTAGACTGCACAGGGTTGTGCCTTCCCCTTTCATTGAGTTTCTGAAGGGGTACAGCGGATCAAAGAGGGTAGCATTGTGAAGCATGCAGGAGGCTTAGGGTACTGCGTGGAGGCTGTGGCCTCTGTTGGGACTTGGCAGAGCTGACCACAAATGCTTTCTCAGCCAGGTACCGGCAGGCTGATGTCTCCCTGGTTTGCTTTCTCTGGCCCATGGGAGCCAGGGTCCCCAAAACCAGACCCCAGGGGAAGCAGAGGCTCTGCTGCTGTTGCTGTGAGGTGGGTTCTCATTGCAAAGCACAGCACCAGGTAAACCTTCACAACCAAAGGCAGCATTTGAACTCGCGGTAGCAAAGGCGGTCTGTCCCAGAGCTGCCAGGAGAGGCTGGCCTGACCTGGCAGCCACAGGCACACAGCAGCACAGAGCCCACTCCTCTCCAGTACTGGTTGGAATCACCTGTTAGAAAAATCTTTTTTTTTCCCACTGTTGGCTCTTGCCATGTCCCATCTTGGGACTAGGGGAGCTTTTAGCATTCATTCCCATAACCTCTGCTCCTTTGGTCTTGAGATGCTTGTGAGACAGAGGCTGTGCAATGTGTTGGACCCATGGCCAAGGGGGTTTGTGGGTGTAGTATGTACTTCAGGTGTTTGGACCTGACATAGAAACCCTGGACAAGTGGCACCAGTGTATGTTTTGGAGTTCTCCGTTCAAGAATAAAATACTCTTTCCTTTGAAGGGCAGTGGTGGATGGGTGGATGTGGTGTGGTCCAAAGGGGTAGAGAACACTACAGCTGCATCATTCCATCTGCTTCCTTTGAATCCTTTCCTATGCCTTTCTCCCAAGTCATTTCCAGTGCTTCTGGCTGACATAAAGTCAGGTGGTGTCAAAACACAAGGTGTTTGCAGAGGCAGGAATCCAAATTTCGGTAACAGTTGATAACAAAGTCACAGAATAACAGCCGCAAAGGGACTTTTGGCGGGTGCTGGTCCAACATATGCTAAGAATGGGGGCAGTTGAGATGAATTTAATGACAAACCACAAGATTTTTACCTAAGTGAAAGCTGCACAGAATATTTAGTGTGCCATCCCCGGTCACCTCCCGGAGACTACCCAACATTGCTCTCATGATCTGTGGGAAGCACTGGGGACATCCTGTAAATGCTGTCATTTTCCTTTTGCCTGCAAACGAAACAAGACAATTGCCATCATTTACTTAACTGAGAATGATCTGGGTATGTTCTCAGTCTTTTGCTCATTTCCCATACTGTGGCTGGGAACATTCACCTCATGTTGGGGCATTCACCTAAGCTGCTGAAGCGACCTGACCTCTTGTGTCAGCAGAACAGGGGATCAGGAGGAAAAAATATTTAGTCTCTGAAATGCATGAACAAAATGTATCCATGTGGGGTTTTTTATTGCTGTTGTGTTTTTTTGGTTTTGTGGGTGGGTTTTTTTGTGTTGGTTTTCTTTTTTTTTTGCCTTTCCCCCCTTCTAAAGAGCTAATCTGTTCCTATCTTTGTATTTTTGCTCTCTTGTTTTCAGCTGGTGAAACAGGTTTTTGTCTCCACTGTCTGTGTGGGTGTTGTGGGGTTTTGTATACTTTAACTGAAAAGTTTCACCACTAAAGATAAGTGTGTCCTTAACTAGAAATGAATTAATACAAATTTCCTGCTGGACTTCTTGTTCAGGAAAGCTAACAGTGGTTTCCAGGCCCAATGCTGGGTTTGGTGGAGTGGAAGCACAAGCTGCCTGGCTGCTTGTGGCTCAGCTTGGCCCTGATCTGGGTGCCAAAGACAAGACAGAA
The DNA here is from genome assembly GCA_013400375.1 of Thinocorus orbignyianus. NCBI lineage: Eukaryota > Metazoa > Chordata > Aves > Ciconiiformes > Thinocoridae > Thinocorus > Thinocorus orbignyianus. The sequence goes on along the minus strand of VXBW01005192.1, from coordinate 56,868 downwards.
GGGACCATGGCCATGCTGTACAGTGGTAGCTGGGAAGCTGAATGGGCTGTAAACCCCTGCTTGAAATGCTTGTGTACCCTCTGGACCCCTAACCGCCCCCAGATAAACTCATTGCCTGAATAACAATGTATTGGGGAGCATGAAGATGCCAATCAGAGGCCATACAGAGGCTGTGGTGCATGTTTGGGCAGCATGGCTCTCTTGAATACTGTGTTTGTAAGGGAGAATTTTGGGTGAAACTTTGGGTCAGGAAGGATTTTTTGGTGTAAATGTTTGGTGTTGTATTTTCCTGAAATAGACACCAGGAGAAGTTGAGAACACCAGCCTGCCGGAATTATTTCCAAATAATCTTCCTCATCTTTTAAAAACTGCTTGCACAATGGCGCTTTTTTGTAATTATTTTTTTAATCCTTTGGTATAGAAAAGAAAGAGGTCAAGATTTTTCTTTTGGTGAGCAACAACACATTCAGCTTCCTAGCCAACAGTTATCTGTTCACAGCTTGTACTTTTTGCCTCTGCTTTTATTAAGTGTTGCTCCAGGTTGGCACACTCATGACCGTGGGAACTGTGAGATGCTCTGGTGGATGTTGGCTGTGATGAGTTGTGGTGCTTGTGAGGGTGGTTACAGGCCAGGGCTGAGGGGCTGTAATGACACTTTGCAAGAGGTTGGAGTCTGTTGTCCCTGGGGTGCATGCGATGGGTGATGAGGTTCAGCCAAGGGGCAGAGAAAAGCCCCAAACTGGTATAGGCTGAACTGGGATAAACATTGAGGGGGAAAAAAACAAAGAAAAAACTGATTTTTATTTTTTTTTTCACCAAATGAAAAGTGCCACCCACTACAAAACAGAGCATTTTGAACCTCTGTGTTTAAAAATATATGAAATGAAAACACCTAACTCCCATAAACAAAGAAAATTGTTTGACAATTGTCAGAACCACAACAAAGATGTTGTGGCAATATGATTTAAAATATCACGCAGGGCTTTTTTTACTTGTGGTTGGGTTTTTGACTCCCCACCCTCCTCCTTCTTTATTATCTTACTGAACAGTTGTATGAAATCCACAGTGTCATTGAAACTTTTTCAGTTGGTCAAATCAGCTTTAAAAGCAGCTTTGACTAATGGCATCTTTCTAAGCAGTGTTGCACAGATGTGGCAGGGAAGCAGGAGACTTGCGTTAATGTGATAAATACTTTCTGTGCCCAAAGAAGTAGTGTTGGGTGGAGATTTACCAGGGAAAATACTTAAAATTTACCATGGAAGAAGGCATCCAATATGAAGGACTTGCTGCAGGACCCTTGGTCTTGTGGCAGGGGCAGCAGCGAGGGTGAGAGCAGAGATCTCCCACCCTGTACTTAAGTTTCTTAGCTCCTCTCCCACTAAGTCACTCGCAATGCCCCGTGGCTGCTGCCAACCCATGGACTTTAACTCTCATCTTTCAAGTGAAGTGAAGCAAAACCACATATGGCTTTGGGGATGGATGGTGTCTTGGGGTTTGTTTCCTCTGTTCTCTCCTCCTCACAAGCCTCAGCACTTCCCCATTTCTCCAGACAGGGTGGCTTACATGAGCAAACAGAAATAAATCTTAGCTGGAGCTTTAATCCCTCCCTTCAGGGACAGACTTGTTTGGGCCACTCTTGTGTATTGCATGATTGACCCAAATTAAGGATTGAAGGCATGGAAAGGCGAATGATCCCCAGGGAATAAGAGTTTGAGCTGGAAACAACTTAATAATCCTGTGCAGTTTGCTCTTGATTGCTGTTCTCCTGACTGTGTGTGTAAATAAGTGGTGTGGCTGGGTCCTCAGGTGGGTACAAGGATCTGGAGCAGATCCTGGGGCATAGAGATTCATCCCAGCATGGAGACCATCCACATCTTGTGCTCTGGCTGCCCTGGTCCTGACATTGCCTTCAGTGGCCCCGGATTGCAAATGCATATGCAGAGACAGAAGAAACTGCTGGGTTTGCAGAGCTGAGTCTAGGACCTGGCAGCTGGAAGGAAGGAACCTAATTCTGCCCACCCTTTCAGGCAGATCCTCAGGTAGGAAAAGCAGCAAAGTCTTCTCTTTCTCTTCACTTTTTTAGGCTGGTTCTTGCATGAGGCAAAGCTCATTAGTACATTTTTGTTATGAAATGGACCTGTGCATTTGACAAGGTTCTGGCATTTCACTGCTCATGGGCTATACTTTGCACACTGTACAAAAATTAAAATAAAAAAAAAATAAAAATGCAACCTTGCTGAATTTGGTGGTTTGCCCTAGCATGACTTTAGGGTAAGGAGTGGAGAGAGGAGTTTGCCCAGTGATGAAATCTTGCAGTAATTGCAACGGGGATCTCCAAAGAGCAGCTACAGCAGTTTTCAGAGGTAGTGCTCCCACTGATATTCCTTTGTTTGGTTTCCAGACCTGAACAAATCTCTCAGTAGGCACTTTTGAAGTGAACAAACAAAAATCTCTGGTTGGATCACTTGCTGTATTAGAGAGTATGCTTATACTGTGCTAGGAGATAGCATTCTCTTGTTCACCCCACAAGTTCCTTCAGCCCTTTGAAGTGTGAGGTTTACTGTAGGTAAATAACAAAAGTTCTCCAAAGTGTACCCTGCCTTTTTCCCTTGTGTGCAAAAGAAACCGACACTCCTGACGCCTGAAGAATTTAACCTTGCCAGATTTCGGAGAGACGCAGCTTGTCCCCTCATCAAACTCAAGACTGCTTGCCATGGGTAACCCACTCTCTGGGCTGGAGCAAGGCTCTGAGCCAGAGCCAGTGTGTCCCACGGAGACAGCATGAGGCTGGAAACCTGTGCTGTTCTACACTCTCTCACTCCCACTCCCCCCACCCCCCCAACTTCTCAATACCTTATTCTTAATGTTTTTTGGAATTGCTTTTGCATTGTGTTTTCTTACACTTAGAATAATCAGTGGTACATGCAGTCAAATCAAGTATGGATTACAGTAATTTGGAGGTGAAAGGCTTTTGGATGCTTTCTTTGATTCTTTTGTGTGTGAGGAAGGAAAAAAACCCATCATTTAAACAGGGTGCAATAGAAATAAGCGTGGCTGGAAGAGCTCGTGCTGCTGGGTAAGCAGAGCTCTGTGGAAGCAGCCCTGGAAAGCAATCCATTAAATTGGATCCCATTGCTTTTCGCATTCAGTTGAATGGGCACACTAGTGCCGTGACTCACTGGACCACCACCACTGTTGTCTAAAAATATCTCGAGAAAACATTTCAGATTGATATTTCAGTGAGTCACTCTTCCCAACAAAAGGGCTTAAGGAGAATTTTGTGCATTGATGGAAATGACTCTCATCTCCTCAAGAGCAGCAGTGATTTGAAAATGAAAGAGGGAGCTTTTTTTGCCATGTGCAGGACAGTCAATTGCAGAAAGCAGCAGAGAACAAGTGGGACTTGGTCATCCCCTCACATCTGTCCCACTGCCTGAGACAGGCTGTTAAGCTGGGGACCATTGTCCCCACTGCCATCTGTGACAGAAATAGCCAGGCCTCTTCATGGGGTGTCACACCAATACTTCAGGTTCACTGGGGAATGGGAGCTCTAGTAACTTCTAAAACCGTTCCCAAATTTCTAGAGGGGGAAAAGGTAGCGTCTAGACAGGATGAGGGAAAGCACAAAGTGGCACATCATTGGGAGGTACATTACTAAAACCTTAATCTGGAGCCATGGTAGGTTAAACACTGACTGTCTCTTCCAACGTCAAGATGTGAGTCATTGCTTGGGTTCACATGAGGTCCTGACGCTGCTTTGGGGGATTGCGCTTGTAAAGATGAGTATATACAGCTATTAATATTTGTTCCAGGAGCAGGGAAACAAACAAACAAGCCAAATCCAGCAGAAACAATGTTTGCTACAGTTACAGCCTCTCCTACAGTTTTTTTTTTGGTGGGGGTTTTAAACCAGATGATGCCTCCCTGAACACAAGCAGCTGTCCTCCAGGCGGGGAAGCTCCTGGGACAGCCCGTCCTGGATCTGGAACAAGACCAGTGGATAAGCCTCCTCTACGGGCAAATAGAGATTTAAAGTTGAGTCTTAGACCCTGTTCATGCTGATATAATAATAATAATAATAATAATAATAATAATAATAATAATAATAATAATGCATGCTTGTGCCAAATAAGGAATGTCCAGTGATCCCAAGGGAGGCTCCTGACCAGTGCCAAAGAGGTTGGGAATAAATTGTTCATTTTCATAAAGCTGTATCATGGACTGTAAGGAACAGTTTTGGGCACAGGCAGGGTAATGTCTGCTGAAGTCAGGTTACCCCATTTCCTCCTGTTTCATTGGTGTGCCTCCCACCCATGAGCCCACAGCCTGAAAAATCTGCTATTTGAGTGTTAATAACAGCTTTGGGAACAGTAATTTTTTTGGTATCACTTCTGATTTCTCTCAAGGTCTGTTTTTGGGCCTGGTACCTTGATACTGTGCTCAACGTCTGCCTAGCAGAAGCAGTGCTTGTGTAGAAAGTAGAGTGCTCCTGCAGTTCAGTTTTGGTCGAGCACCAGCAGGCAGTGAGAGAAATTCAATCCAAAGGATGCAGATGCTGAAAAGGGTATCTGGGTTGTTATCTGCATCTGCAGAGCTGTGCTTTCTCCCTTCCACAAAGGAAAGTGGAAGACAACTTCCTGGGGGCTTTGGCAGGACTCATCTCCTGTCACTTTTCCTTTGCTTGAACTGCTTGGGTTGTTCTTGGCAGCAGGTTCCCCAGCCAGAGATGTTGAGCTGTATAACACAAGTAAACAGGGCTGTAATTCCTCAAATTTATGTGCATATTCTTTCTGTGTGCCTGTGGTGCAAAACACCGAAGACAGCTTTGAAATTAGGAGTATAATTTGTTGTGCTATTCAGGTCACTTTCTGACATTACTTCAGTTCCTTGGAGTTTAATAGGGGTTACATTCCTTTTCAAAATAGTTCCAAAAAGAAACACTGCTCTTTTCTATGAATTTTTATTATGGGTAGGAAAAGAATGGGATGGGTTAGGATCTTGCTTGAGGCAGTTTGTCAGGCATAAGGAGAAGGTTTATAAATGAAAGGACAGTGAGGTGATGGAATAAAGCTTATGGTAATTTTTAAGAGCAAATCAAGTAACTTTTTGCAAACATTAGAATACAGTTACCCTTGTCTTCAGACAAGAGGATGGATGGGTCCCACCTCATCTTCTCTTCTGTGACTCCAGCTGGGTGTAGAAAATTCCTGGTTGCATTTGTAACCCTGCTAGCAGGAATCCATAGCACCAAATCTTTCCATTTATGTGCAGAGTTCTGGAAAATTGTGCATCAACAGATGAGATGGTACAGGGCTTGCGGAGCTACCTGCCCTTAAATGAAAGCACAAGAATTGACAAATCTTTTCCTAGTTTATCTGCCAAAAGTGGAGGGAAATGCCAGGCCTTGAAGTATTTGGGCTTCTCTGAGTGACTGGGGAGAAAACCTGTCAGAGCGGGCACTGGGAGGAGCTGGGGCTGTGGTGCTCTGCCACTGCTTCAGGGCTCTGGAGTGTATGGTGCCCCCCCCTGCACTCCTGCTTCTGTGTCCTCACAGGCAGAACAAGGCAGTGACTGGAGAGAAGTCATGACTGCAGGGGAGAAAAACCCGCTTCTCCCTGCCTGCTCTTGTTCCTGGAAGATGTCAATAACCAAGAAAGCGATTCAGGAAGATGAGACTCTTGTGCTTTTTAAATGACTTTTGGATTAAATTCTGTTGTAGGAACATTTGGGTAAATGTGGGGAAAAAACAAAATTTTTGTACTGAATGAGAAAGGAGATTGGTGCTTGGGAGCAGCTGTAAAGGGTGACAGCTCTTCAGCAGTGATAAGGCCAGGCTCTTTCTGTTGGGACTGCTGGTTTATGCCTGCCCCTGCAAGAATAGCTTGGTCATTTCACTGGGTCCTTGTTCAGGAAAATCCTGAAGCAGGTCAAGTGAGGAGTCTCCATGAGGACGACTTCTGCGTGCACAAGTGTTTTCCCGGACAGGGAATTTTTTTCTCCTGTGGATGCTGAAGCTCCCTTTTCAGAGAACCATGGCTCTCCCAAGAGCCAGGCTGTGGGCAGGCAACCTGTCAGGACCGGAGTCTGCTTGCAGCTGGCAGGTAGGAACAGGCAGGCAGAGCTCAGCTGCTTTTGACAAACAAACGTCCTGCACCTAAGCAGTGCTCCAAACTCCATTTTTTCCAGTGGAAAACCATTCTGCTGGGACAGCTCTTGATTGCTGTATGTCTCTATTCTGTGTAGAAATCCCTGGTCCCTGCACAAGGAGGAGGAAGAGTGGCTGGTGGTGGGGGTGTATCACCTCCCTCCCACCAGTACAATGGGCAAAGCCCAAACCTTTGGTGGCTGCCTGTGGAAAAGCAGGTAATTGGTTTAAGGATGAGGTTGCTGACAGCTCTGCTCTTCCTCTTCCCTGACTGAGTCTGTGACCGAGATGTGAGCGGGAGGAGCTCCTGGTTGGTGGATCTGCTGTGGTCCTGGAGCTGGTTATGCAGGGCTTGTATTGCAAGTACTGTGCAAATGTCTGGGGGGTGGTGGTGATGATAGGCACCACCTGCACCTGGAAGCCCACCCAGTGGCTCCTTCCCACCTGGTGGCTGGGACACTGTCCTGACCTGGCAGAGAGCTGCTGGAAGTGGGAAGAGCAGGAGCTCCAGCTTGTTTAAGAGCATGGCAGCAGCCTCCTGCAACAAAGCAGACAAGGAGGCTCCAGCTCCCAAATAGTCTGTCATGCGGGGATGAAGGATAGCATCAGCTTGACATCTGTAAACAGCATCTGCATCGTTTGCTGCAAATGTTGCCAGTGCTGCTGGCCTGATCTATCTGATGAAAGGCAAAAAAATGTTCTTCTCTTCTTGGTGACTGATGACCAGCCATGGGAGACTGCAAATGGGACAGGATTCTGCTTGAAGGCCAGCATTCAGGTTTCCCCCCTTTAGGAACTGGAAGGCCACTGTAAGGTCTTCCTGGAGCCTTCTCCAGGCCAAATGACCTGTTCAGAAGGTTTCCTCCCTTTAGAGCAGAGGGAACCTGTACCCAGCTTGGGCATTGAACCCTTGGGGAATTAGGAAAGGACTTTATTGTGTTGTGGTGTCTTGATTCAAAAGCTGACCCTTGTGCTCAGCAGCAGAGAACTTGTGATCACTGTGTTGGACCTGAAGACAAACTCCTCTGAAAAGTGAGGTTTCCCAGTGTGGAGGCTAAACATATAAGTTAGTTTTGCTAAACCAGTGAAGTTGCATAAAATATGACAGGCTGGAGAGTATCGGAGTTATTCAGCCTGGAGAAGAGAAGATTCTGGGAAGACCTTACAGTGGCATTCCGGTACCTAAAAGGGGCCTAAAGCTGAAGATGGCCTTTTTACATGGGCACGTAGTGNACCTGAAGACAAACTCCTCTGAAAAGTGAGGTTTCCCAGTGTGGAGGCTAAACATATAAGTTAGTTTTGCTAAACCAGTGAAGTTGCATAAAATATGACAGGCTGGAGAGTATCGGAGTTATTCAGCCTGGAGAAGAGAAGATTCTGGGAAGACCTTACAGTGGCATTCCGGTACCTAAAAGGGGCCTAAAGCTGAAGATGGCCTTTTTACATGGGCACGTAGTGATAGAACAAGGCATAATGGTTTTAAACTGAAAGAGGGTAGATTTAGATTAGACGCAAGGAAGAAATTCTTCACAATGAGTGTGGTGAGACACTGGAACAGGCTGCCCAGAGAAGTTGTGGATGCCACATCTCTGGAAGTGTTCAAGGCCAGGCAGGATGGGGCTTTGGTCTAGAGAGGGGTGTCTTGCCCATGGCAGGGGGCTTGGAACTTGATGAATTTTGAGGTCCCTTCCAACCTAAACCATTATATGATGATTATATATATATTTATTTATTTAGTCTACATAAACACCACAATTTTGGGCAGCGTTTTTCCCAAGCTGGGGATCCAAAGCAATCTGACAGAAAGGCTTTTCCACCAGTCTTTGTTACATAGCCAAAGTGTTGGTGTTACCGTACCCACATAAAGATGTAGTCTGAGAACCCTGCAGCAAGGACACAGAATCACAGAATCACAGAATCACCTAGGTTGGAAGGGACCTTTTGAGATCATCTAGTCCAACCATCTAGTCCAACCAATCATCTGTGCCAACCAATGGGGGGGGAATTAAAAAAAAAAA
>VXBW01005192.1:16710-36470 GCA_013400375.1 Thinocorus orbignyianus | reverse complement strand
TGGAACTTGATGATCTCTAAGGTCCCTTCCAACTCTAACCATTCTATGATTCTATGATTCTATGAAAAGCTGTGCGGATTTGTGATCAAGGCTACATGAACCAGCAAAGGGTAGATGCAGCTTTGGTTCAAAGGTGTGATTTCTCCTCCACCACAGAGATGGTACCCTTGGCTAACATTACAGCATGTGATAACTGGTGGGCCACAAAAGACAAGCAAAAGCTCTTTGTTTATCTGAAAAGGAAACATTTTGCAGCTCTACTCCAGGGCTCAAGAAACACAGTGCGCAGCTTTGTTCTAGCTCTCTGTAAGGCAAGTGAATGTAAGTAGACCAGAAGCAGTTTACATGCACTGCCTTTGGCTGCATTCACCAGAAGACTTTAGAAGCTCTCTGTGGACTTAAATATGAGTATCACTTTATCTGGAATTACCGAGGAGGGAGAATTTTTCTTTGTTAGAAAGAATTTATAATATAGCATAGTGTTTCTGTGAAAGCCAGATTATCAAAACATTATTTTAGCCCCAAATTCCGGGCGATTCATGGTACACCAACCTCTAGGAGCAGGTCCTGCACAAGAAACGGTGCCTCGCAGGTGCTCAGGGTGGAGCTGGTTGGTGTGCTGCATTCAGCACTGATGGGTGTGGAGAAGCACCCGTGGCTGTGTATGTGCTAAACTCTCATCCCATCCTGCAGTCCCAGGTAACTGTGTTGGCTCCAGGGAAGGATGAAGCTGCTGTTGCAATGATTCAAGAAATATTCTCTTGGCCTTCTCTTGGCAGGGTTGTGCTGAACAGAGATGCTCCTCCAACAAAGGTCTTAGCAAGATGCAAAAAAAGGAGTGGGAATCCCATGAATAGCAAGGACAAAGTGACTATGATTAATGACAAACCCACTTTTGGCTAGACACTAAAACTTGAGAAGCAAAGTTTAAAACAGCCTCTAATTTTTAAAGTTTAGGACAAAATTTAACCTGGGGAGACTATCTGATATCTTCCTTTAAGAGGCTCTTGCTCCCTTTGCCATATGTCATGGTAGCCCACTCCAGGGTTCTGTTTAATTTTTAAAAAGACAACAACAACAAAAAAAATCAACCAAACAAAACCCCCAAAAAAACCAAACCAAAACAAAAAAACCCAAAACAAATAAACAAGCAAGAAACAAAACCAAAAGACCAAACAAATCAAAACACCCCACAATTTTTGTTCATGCTCCTGTGCTGCACCTTTCCGTTTGGGAAAGAATAAAATACGAAGCTTCTGATTTTAGCATCAAAAAAATAGAGGCTGATCTCCTGTAGGATGCAGTAGGTGTCTAACTCTCTTATCTCTCACGCTCTCACCCTATCTCCTTGCATTTTTTGTTGACTTAGAGCTCCACCTGAATGGCTGAGACCTGAGTGACTGGTTTTAGTAACTGTTTTTCCCTAAATACTAGAAGCAGCATTTAAGCAGTGACGTGCACTGCTTGAAAATGAACTTTGATCCTCGGTTAACAACAAATAGAAGTTAATTATAGGGAATCACAGTTCAAAACCCTGAAGCTTAAACACATGCGTGCGGGTAAGCACACTCACTCTGCTTTCGGCGCACACAGATACACACCCCTTCATGTTCATCCCTGTGCAAGACAATGGCTATCCCAGGAACCTCACAAGTGCTGCTTTTAAGGAAGGCTGAGTGCACTGCCCAAATGAAATGAACTCTGTTATTATCGCTTGTCTGTGTATTCATGTGCTGCCTGGGGGCAGATCCCATTTAATGGAATTTGTCTCTTTTACTGTGCAAAAGAATAGTTCCCGAGTGGGTTTTGATTTTACCCAGATGTGTGTGTTGTTCAACAGTGTCCACTAAATCCTCTCTCCAGAGAGATACAAAACATCATACGCAGTGACAGGCGGAGGAAGGGATATAAACCTCCCTACTCTCTGGAACACCTTGGGGATGGGGAAGTTATCCCTTACCTGCATCTTTGTGGGGGTTTGTCATCTTTTCCTGAAACACCTGGTGCTGTCCCCATTGAACCCAGTATGTTGCTCTAGATAGGTCTGATAATATCTAGCAATTCCTGGGCTTGCATCACACTTAAGTAGGCTACTTTTGTCCAAAAAGACGGAGGTGCTGCTGCTCTCCCCAGGTGTGGTGGGACAGTCAGCAGCCACCCTGCTCTGTCTTGAGCTGTTGGCTCCCTGCTGGTGCTGGAGCTGTAGCTGGATGGCTTCTGCAGGACACTGGCCGAGGCAGGAATGGACAGAATTGCCTGTTCCTCTTGCCCCTGGCTCACGTCACAGTGACCAAGGCTTGGCTCTGACTGTAGGGACAGGAGCCAAATAGGATGGGCTGCAGGATTGGAGACCCCATCCCTGTGGGGAGTAAGGAGAGGACATTGGAGGAGCAATGTCACTCCTTCACCAGCCCAAGGCCCTAAGGTGACAGCAGGAGAGACTGATCTGTGCTGACAGCAAGGTACCTATCCAGGTTGTGCTCCAGTGGTCCCTCTGATGACCAAGGTGAAGCATTGAGTACTGGATACAACTTGAAACAGGTTCATGGAAAGAGTTGAACAGTTTTGTGCATAAAAAGAGGGAGATAAGGAATGAGAGGGTGTAGCGAGGAGCAGGAGATGCCCCATGAGCAGAGGGGTCAGACTGGTGGAATATGATGTGCAGCTTCTCTGGGGTAAGATGTAAAGACAACTGAGAAGTCATGGAAACTGTAATGCAGAGACTGCTTTTGATATTGCAAAAACAGGCATCATGAGCCAAATTCTTCAGATTAGGTACTACCTTAGGGTAAAAAAGAAATAAAAAATAAAAGCACTTTTTTTTCTCTCTCCCATGCAAGCAGCACACATACCCCTTCTGCTCTTTTGTTTCACTCTGTCACACATGGTAATTTTTTCTGGACTTGTGCTCTTGGGAAAAGTGTTGCTAATACAGACAACAGTTGAGAGGAAGGGGCAGTTTATTTTGGGGCTGTTATCAGTCCAGCTGCTGCAACTCCTCTGCTGCTGTGTCTTGTGATAGCCACAGTCCTGTCCCAAGCTTTCCATAGGAAACTGTAATGCAAATTTCTGCCCTGCCTTGTGCACTGTAGAATGGCTTTGCACTGCTGTGAAAGGCTTGTGAAATGTCACTGTGCTGTGCTGGCAGCACTACTGGTCCGATGTGAACTCATGTTCAGAGCTGGTCCATGAGATAGATGGAATATGGATGGCACTGGCCAATCCCATCCTGGTCCTGGCTGTCTCCCACAGCTCCACCCTGCTAACATACGGCAAGTACAGAATTAACCTAATTTAAAAAATGAGAGCAAAGGGAAATGTGACAGAGGAAAATAATTTCCCATTTAATTGAAAAACTCCATCTCTGTAATTGTCTAAGATGCTCTTTCCTTTGCCTGTTTCTTAAGAACAGCTATATGCGTTTCTACTCTTACCCATTCCATGGGGTCTGGGAAAATATAATGTCCAGCTATCGGTGTGCTTATGCACTCCAGGCAAAGCTAAGCTTTCAAGCACTCACTAACCACAGTTGCAGACAGATTTTCCCATGTGGATGTAAATCTAGAAACTCGTTTCTTTTGAAAACAGCTGGGTGATGTGAGAGCTGAGCAGTTAGGTGGAAGCTTTCAGAAAGTGAGAAGTTTTTCTTGGGGGGGGACAAAAAAAGAAGCCAGAGACAAACATTTGATGTACATCAGTTTCAACAAACCTAAGCCAAACAGACAGGAAATTTCCAAGATGACTATGTGTATATATATTCACCAGGACCTGCACTCTGGGAGCAGCATAATCCAAGGCTTCATGGCTGCATCTTCTGGCAGTGAAATGAATAAGAACATTAATGTCTCTGCGCGGGACCAAGAAACCTCTGGTTCTCTGAAAATTTGAGATTTCAACCTAAAACTGCAGGGCCAGAATCTCAACCATTCTGATCCTGGATGGGTCTTTTGATATAGGTTGTGCTGTTTCCAGCGCAGAACCTGCTGCAGCATTTTTTTTTCTTTTTCTCTTTATTTGTCTTCCCTCCCTACCCCATGTTGGCTAATCGGTTTGGACTATGGGCCTGGGTTTTTTATGGTCTTATTTGGATGAGCCAGATTTCAGTGGCTTTTTTGAGAGGCACCTACAGGCACAACAGCCAGGATCACCACTTGGTGCTGCTGCTATTCAGGGGTTGAAAAATTAGTGGCTTTTGAGTCATGGCATCAACACTGGATGGAGTTCTTTCATATGCTCTTCTCATTCCAAAGGATCATTTTGGGGAACTATTTCCCAAAAGAAAGAAATATTTGAAAAAATAGTTGATGGATGGAAATACATTTAGAAGGTGAAATTTAGGCTAGTGTTTGCCTGTGCCATGAGGTATCTGCTTCTACAGAAGCCTGTTATTTTGTGTACTTTCTACAGGACTGTGTGTAGGAATTTCTGAATTCTGAAAAGCGTTTGCTTGGTGGAAGTGAGCAACTCCAAAGTCAATTACTCAAATTTTCTCCCTTTTTTCTTCTCTTTTTAAGATGGACATCTCAGCCTGGTATACACAGTTTAAGTCCTGAAAGGTGTTTTTATGTGAGGTGTATCCATTTGTCTATTTTTCTGATTCAGTTGATATTGTTGTAGCCAAGATCCTTTAGATATCCTGGTAAGCTGCTGAGTAATATAGTGCAGTTTATGGCATTGGTTGGCTGAAAAAATCCAAAAAAAATTTTACACATGAGCTTTCTAAACACCTGATGAAGTGTTCGCTGCAAAGGAAAAGAGCATAAGACTAAATTACAGGGCAGTCATTTCTTGGGAGTCGTGGAGTAATGTTGATTTTGCATTATTAAGATTTGTCAAAGAAAATAAATAGAGATGCTGGAAGAATATATGTGGGGGTTTTATTCAAAGCAAACAATGGGAATTGCTATTTAGATAACACGACTGTAGTGCTGGGAACAGTGTATTAGCTGATTAGCAGAAAGAAATTCTTTGTATAGCTTCATCTTTACTTTTAAAATCAATCTCAGGAAAGGTGACGTGGAGTAGGGGAGACATCTTCTTCTCTCTTTGGTATTCTCAGAGTAACAAAAGGTCAGTTCCTTAGTGTCCAGGTTGTTAGAAAGGCCTGAGACCAAGGTGGCTTTGCTGTGTGGCTCTGCGTCTTTACCCAGGTAATTGGCACCTTGTGCTCCCTGCTGCTCCCCAGCACGCACCTCTGCTGTGCTGTGCCCCCCTGCACCGAAGGCTGCAGGCAGCCAGGATGACTTGAGACTTTCCCAGCAGTGGGTAAGGAGGTGTCTGGCGTGTATGACACAGATTGTCCCTGTGCCACCACTGCCAAGGCAGCAAGTCTCGGGAGCAGGTACCTAAATGTGAGTTCCTGCATCCTCAGCCAGAAAAGTCCAGACCGTTTCAATGAGCAGGGTTGGGTTCAAACCCAGCTAGGCTGAACAGTCGATGTGCAGAAACGTACCCTGGTGAATCTCTACCAAAACAGAGAGTCTGGCTCTGTGTCCGTTTGTTATCCAGCCTGCGCTATATGCAGGTTTCAGAGGATGGATGCTTTGCTCTTCAGCTGTTACAAACGTACGTACTCTGCCACGGAGGGCTGTGGGGAAGTGATCAGTGAAGACTGGCCCTATTGCTCCATCCTGCTCTCAGGTCTCCAGGAGTGCTTTTTTTTTCTTCCCCAAGGAGAACCTCTGGGATGTCGAAGTGAGAAGAGCAGCCAAGCCTGCTCCAAGTTGCTGGGCTGTCAGATGGCGTGGCTCTGAGGCTCTGCCCGTCAGCAGCAACGATTCTCGCAGAGTTGGTTGAGTATTAAGGAGGGAGAGAGAGCCCTTGCCTAAGGATTTCATGAAACTGCTGAATTACCAGATAATGAAAGGGTGGCATGCTGGATAATTAACTCCCTAAAATGGTATCTTGAGCAGCAGTCTTCTTTCAAAGGTTGACTATTTACCTAAAATATTGTTTCCATTGTAACTCTACAGCTTTGCTACATGCAGAAACCAGGGGCTCATTTACTTCCCTAATTAACAACATAGCCTGTAATTATCCAAAATGTTACGGAATATTGCTACAAAACGCACTACAAGCAGCTGACTGGATACCTGACTGCTTGGCTGATAACTTTGAACAGGCAAGGTGGATTTGTCACACCAAAGTGATTTCTACGGGAACATAGCCTGAGTGGCCCAGTTCTGTAGTGTGACATTGTCACATCACAGAGTCCTATGGAAATGCAAAAATATAGCGGCATCAGTATAATAACACCAAACAGGCAGAGAGTGATACATGTCAAGGACAGGGAAGATGGTTCCTGTGCATCAAAATTTAGGGAAGAGCTATGGCACCTGCCTGAGGAAAGATCCCATCCCTCTTTCATAGGAGTCTTGGCACTTGAGCGATTCAGCTATTGCTGGTAGCCTTTATGAAATGGGGGTGACCTGCCTCCCTACTGCAGCTTGCAGTGATGCCATGAGCTTTTGCAAGGGGGAGGTTCTGTGCTTGTTGCAGCTGCCTTGGTAGTGGCATGAGCCAGCCCTCCTCCAAAAGCTCTCGGAGGTGCCTGTGGTAATAGCTGCAACCGGGTGTGAGTTTGCTGACACCCACCCACTTGGACCCCCAGCTGAAGTGCAGCTCTGTCTGCAAAATCTTGCCCAGAAGGCCACAGTGCACCTTCATGGAGTAAACCTTGAAGCGATCTGTAGGCTATGGTTTTTCTCAACCAAGAATATTCCCTTTTTATTGATGGTTCAGCTCTTTTATGGCTGGTGCTTTCTCCATTTATGTTTGTCTTCTTTTGAAGCAGACCCTCAGCTGGCGATACCTGGTATATCTACATCAGCTAATGGAGAATTGCTCTGCTATTTAAGTACCTGAGCATGGGGAACAGAGATGAGCCTACTGTTTTCAAATGAAAATAATCTGAATTAGAAAAAAATCTCATGCCAACCTGAAGCTTAATTTTCTCTCCTGATTTTGTTTTTCTAGGTTCAAGTTCTGTTTAAAGGCAAATAGGAGCACAAAAATATTTGCAGTTAACAGCTGGCATTAACTAATGAACTAATGGAAGAACATTCTTATCAATTAGCATTTTGATGCCAGTAGCTTTTGAATATTTTCTTTGATTTTTTTGGTCTACATAAGTGGATTGCTTAAACTGCATTTGACTTCCAGGGGGTCAGTCCTACTCTGATTTAAAGTGGCCTTAATATTATTTAAGTTTGGAAATGACGAGAGGTAACTCAAATTTAGGTCATTTTGCTTCTGAACAAGAACTTGCACTGAGGGATTGAATGCAGTTTAACTAATCCACTTAAAGTCAAGCAGTGACTTAATTTAGATTATTTTTCCTGAGCATGTCTGTCTAGGTAAGACTGTGCTCTGCTTTCCAACCTGCCCTGCTTTACGAGGGATATAGCAGTATGGCAGCCAGCAGAATTAAACCCATTTACATCAGCTGAGTGCTAGGTCCTGAAGTGTGAAATTAAAGCAAAATAATATTTGAAGGAATGAAGTCATGGTCTGGATGAAGTTTTACTTCTTTCCTTTCTAAATAGCCAGTGGAAATACAGCACATACCTATTGAAGGGAAAAAATACAGTATATTGGACAAGAATTTGAAGCACACCCTGTAGAAACCTGCTTTGTTATCCCTGAAGCTATACTTAATACACATAATTTGAGGACTTCATCTTATCCCTGGGGCTGTCCACAGTGCTCAGCTTTCCGACCTGGAAGTAGATGTCTTGCTTGGGGTATGAGCAGTCCCAGGAATAAACCTCAGAGAGCTCCTACTTGCTGAGCTTTGCACAAGGGCAGCTGGATAAGGTTCTCAGGATGATTTCATGATCCCACCTGACTTCAAAATCTATTGCTTCTTCATTTGTTTTTACAAAATACAGTATCCTGATGTGCCTTAACTTATTGTATGGTGTTTGCATGTCAGGCTGTTAAGTATTAATGAAAATAATTAGGGCTAATTTGCCACTGAAACAAATGAGAGCACAGGTACATTTTGTGGTGTGGCTGCCTTCTGTTTCAATAGTGATTGCTCATGTAGCAAATGATAAAATATTGTCTTTCATGTAAGGGGTTTCATTTATTACAGCAAATGAATGGAATTCTGGCTGATTAATTAGGAGCTCAATTCATCACAACTTACCGATTTCTGCCTATATTGAAGTAGGGACTGGTTTTGTTGCTTTTCCAGCCCAGCTCCTTTACTCATGCAGGACTCTCAGGGTTTTTCTTAGCAATGCCCACTCCTGGGTAGTTCAGCTCAATGCCTCTTCTGAGGGCAAATGCTTGCTTGTGGAGGCCTTACATGAAGTAGGCAGCTGAATTTGGGTGTCCATGCTGCAACCTCCCTGTTTACATTCATACCCCAAAGCCCAAACCAAGAACAGCAGAGAAACTGAGCAGGCGCCTGGTGGGAGAGGCTTGGTCCTTTGTGCAGGGTGGGACTGTGCCATCTGGGCTGGATGTGCCAGCTGTTTCCTGCTGGTCCCGATAGCCTGTTGGGGACAGGGGCACTTGCCGGTTGCAAACCAGATGGAGACTGTTGGCTTCTGGCAGGGATGCTCCTGGAGTGCAGCAGGAGGAGTGCTTGTGCTCTTTCTGTTCTGGGCTGTTAGATGTGTCAGAGGATGATATTGATTTTAAAAGTGTACTGAGTAATAGAGACACTTTTAAAAATAAAGTAGAAATTTTGTACTTAGCTGGATTTTAATTTCTGTTCATTATTTTAAAATAAAACATTTTAAAGTAAATTTGACTAAATTAAGTTCCCAGTTTTCAGGCATAAATGTGTCTTAATCTAGTTAAACTAAATACTAAATATATAAGTTTTGCTAAAAGCATTTTATAAAAGTCAAGCCGTGTAGTTTGTGAAAGTGACACACAGTTTCTCAAAACTTAACAGCATCATCCTTGCCTATTGACATCTAAAGAATATTTTCTGTCCAGAACTTTATAAAATATTTCAGCTAAATCAGGCTGAAGTGGTATGGAGGAAATAAGACATCAAGGGCCTTGTTTCTGTCTTTCTTTCACTACGTGAATAAAATCTGGCCGTGAGATGATATTTACTAGGTCTAAAACACTGAAGCAATTGTTGACCATAAGTAATCGAACCTACTTCACTAGCAACGTATAATAACCATACTGCAGCTTTAGTGGCATCAATCAGTTAGTTTGGAATGCAAAAGAGGTTTTGATGAACTTGCTGCTGCTATGTATTAATTTAAGGAAGTTTTAAACTATTTTTTAAATTTTATAAGCTGTTTTGTACATATTTAACCTGGAAATGATTGACAGGTAAATTTGCCCAGTAAGTAATGGAGTGGTTTAAATTTGTCTGTGTAGATTCACTGTTTTCTTCTCTGCACAAAACCAAAATGTCAGATTACACCAAACAGTGGTGTATTTGCCCTTTCTGCAGCTTATAAAAAACAAACCACCACCACAAAACAAGGTTGAAAGCTAATAATTTGCATGAAAAAATCGCTGATTTTAATTATCAAAGTTTGCTTGAATTGAAAACGGCCTACTCCAGGTGCAGGAGAGCACTCTGTATAGAGGATGATGATGGTGCTGGGACTTGCTCTATCAGCAAACAACCAGACTGCCCCTTCTGTGTTAGAAACAAACACCAGCACTATGGAGCTGATTGATTAACAGGCTCATAGGTTCTTCTGCCCAAGGGCACTCTGCTCCTGCACTTGCATACCTTGCTCTTGACAGTTTGAATTGCAGATTGGTCTTCCACTTCCTGCTGCAGAGTGACCACGCTCTCTTTAATCCAAGTTGTCCCCTTTTCCCAAAGGACAGTATGAGAGTGCCAGGGTTCCCTTTCACCCTTCTTCCAAAGGCAGAAAATTTTCAGGGATTTCCTCCACCTGATTCCCTTGCCACTGTCTTCTGGGATGTGAACCAGAGCAGCTCTGACAGGCCTTGGCCAAGGTACTTGCTCACTTGGACGATGGTGACCCAAAGACTCCCTGGCCCACAAGTTCTGGTCTCCTGCTTATTTTCATTGATTCCTCTCTTTTTCCATTTAAAATAGGTTTGTACTTGCTTCCTGAGGCCATGCGTGCTATGGACTGGACAGCAATCCCCAATGCGCCCAAATTTTCAGGGCAGTGAAAACCACTGAGTCTTAGCGAGGTACCTTGGCAGGTGTTACAGCTGGTGCATCAGACCATATCATTGCTGCAGGAGTCAAGGTTCCCACGTGTTTAAGTCTGTGTTGTATAGTCCAGCATAAGATTAATAAATCTGATGTTTACCACAGTAAATTAAAGATTTTAGTGTAAGAAAGTTGGTAGAATGTTGTATGTATGAAAATATGGTAGAAACTGGAAATTCGATGTCCTGTTTCATGTATCACATGGGAGGCAAGTTTCTCAGTAAAAGTGCTTTTGGGTGGCTGTGTTAGTTTGCATTATGCTGCCTACTCACTAGATGTCTCCAAGAGCAACATGCACACTCTGAGATGCATTTCATGATAAATCAGGGAGGCTGAAATGGAGCTGGAACCGAGTCTGGTCAGGAGTTTGTCTGTTTGCATGTTATTACTGCTTACTGGAAACAAAGAGCCAATCTCCACAGCACAAGTGATCTTCTGCAGAGAGCCACAGATGCACAACCCTGATAGCATCTCTGAGAAGTCACGAGCAGGCTTTCAAACAGCATTATTCTACTCCAGAGCAAGTTGGGTCACAAGACGATGATAATAATTTGAACATACTTGTGCTTGGCTGCTGAGAAGTGGTGACAAATTTTGCCAAGCATCATGTTCATAGGCCAAGAAAGGAGGGCTTTCATGGGACAGGAGGTAACATCCCTACTGAATATCTATCTTGGTCTTCTGTGAACTCAGGGTGTGTTCCACTCACACTTGGGATGCTAATGAATCTTCCTACATCAACTTCTTCCCCATCTTCTCCTATATCTGGAGTTGGGAAAAAATGACAAGCTATAAAGCATGTATCTAATCACAGGAATTATGAGCACAGCTTCCTTCCAGTGACTTTAATTAAGCTACTTCATCTGGGCCAGTAAGTTTAGCTCATTCAGCCAAGCAGCAACACTTCTTATTATAATTGGGAATTATCTGATGAAGCTGCAGTACTGTGATCTGATTGCATCAGCTTATATGTGAAGTGCTGATGAGCTGGTTTCGGATATGGACCCATAGATTAGCCCAGGGATCTCTGCCACGTACAGGTCCTTCCAGTGTGAAGGGAACAAACAGCCCCTAGGGCTGAAAGCTTTTACATCTCTCTTGCAGACCTCTGCTGCTAGCAGCTGCCATTTCCAACCTGCACTAAATCCAAGAAAACTACCAAAACGATGGAAGGAAAGGAGGAAAAGAAGATTCGTCTGCTGTCTGAAAGAAACTCAAATGCAGAGGTCTGGGAGAAGCCACCAGGATAACCTCAGAGGACCTGCTTCTTGCAGTGCCAAGGCAATGAGGAGCCCAGGAGGGACTCTCTGGTGGGGCATGCTGGAAATGCCAAGCTGAGCAACGAATACTGCTGCACCCTGGGCTCAGCACATGCTGAACTAGTTGTGACTCTGCTTTCTCTTACTTCTGCAGAATAATACCACCACCACTGCCCAGCAGTACCGGGTCAGTGGGGAGGGCACAATTTGAGTCTGTATGAAGAGGGCTGCTGTTTCTTACAGTCACCTTGCCGCAGTGGCTGCTCAGTGCATGGGCCAAAAGGAGGGCAGGGAATTGGGCCCAGAGATGCGATCAGTGGTGTGGAGTCCAGCTAGAAGCGGCTGAAAGAGACATTCCTCACAGACTGGTACAGTTCAGTGTCTTTATGAAAGACCCAGATGATGGCCAGAGCACACCCTCAGCAAGCTGGAGGATGTTCCCAAGCTGGGAGAGCAACCAAAATGCTGGAAGGTGGCAGGTCTGCAGTTCAGAGGGACTGGGATGAGGAGAAGTGGGCTGGCAAGGACTACATGAGGCGGAACAAAGTGCCAGGGAAGGTGTGCTATATGTAGTCTTCCTCCTCCTCAGGCTAGTGCAGCCTCTCCTGTGAGTCCTGTGAGTCTTGTGAGTCCTCTGCAACTCTCCACCTGCCCCAGGTACACAGAGCTCTGGAAGAGGACAAAGTTTGCTGAGCTGCACCAAGAGGTGTGCAGCTGGAAGTCACAATTCCATGGGCAGGTCCTCACCTGCCTTCTGGCCCATCAGCATGCCGTGAGGTCTGATGCATCAGCAGGATTCAGATGTATCTTACTCATAACCCATATCGTGTGTGCTGGGATGCCAGTGGCTTAGCGTGGCTTTGCCTGACGTGGTGACTGGTATTGCATTAGCAGGTTGAGGTCCGGCCAGAGAGGCAGAGGAGAGAGTTTCTGTCCTAAAGAGCTTTAACAAGTCCTTGTGTTCAACAAATAAGCAGCAAGAGAGTTTGGGAAAGGCAGCAAACAGAAGGTGCTTTCATATAGGCCAAGGGGGGAAAAAAATCATGAGAAATCTCTGAGAGCTGTTGTCTACAAAAGTGAATCTTGAGGGGACAGGGACACACAAGGAAGGTGGGGCAGAGGCTGACATGCCACCAACAGCTCTGACCTGTGATGCTTCTTGGAGGACAACATCCCTCACAGGCAGGCCACCACAGGTGTTTTCAGCAGTAAATTTGCAGGTGGATCGGTGGTGATTTGAGCTCTATATCAAATTTCTTGGTTATTTTTTTTCTAGGACTTTTATAAGCTATAAACTGTGAACTCTGGATATAGTAATGTTAGGATTAATTCTGACACTGCTATTCTCAATATTTACACAGTTACCCAGCCTTCTTTTGCATTTCAGAATTTTTTTTGGCCTCAGAAACAATTTCCTGTGGCAAATGATCCTCCAGAGTATTTTCACTGTGTGTAATGAGATTTGATTTGCATTTGTTTTGAATTTTCTGCCCTTTAATATTGTCAAATGTCGCTATTTTCTAGCGCTATCAGGCAGGTAGAATAGCAGTTCTCAGTGTGCTTTTCTAGAGATCATGTGTTATTCTCCAGCCTTTCAGCAAGGCACGATGCAAACAGACATAGCACCAGCCTCCTCTGCATCTGCATGTGCCAGCGGAAGCAGCACAGAGCGCAAGAGGACATCCGATAAGGAGAAGCAGAATTGCTCTATTTGTAAACCAGATCATTGATCTGAGAGCGAACAAGCTGGCTGCTGAAAGAAAAGAAGGAAAGCAGAGTCTCATCCTGAGGCATTCAGCAACAAGCTATGCAAGACATAACCTCAAACCACAGGAAGCCCTGATATCCCATGAAGTAACAAATATTTTTCTATTAATACCAGCGTTTTTATTGCCTCTTTCATCCTGAAAGAACCCTAGTTGGCTTTTGTGCTTTGCAGACTCAATTCAGTAATTACTTCTCCTTGCCACCGAAATATAAGATATTCCCAAAGATACGCCAATAGCAGAGGCTTAACCACAGGGACAAGCCTCTGCAATGGCCCTGGGAAGGGAGAGGGGCTGTGTCTCTCTGAAGGCAGAGGAGGATCTCGCCTAGATGGGAACCAAAAAGAGCTGGAGGCAGTGAGAGATCACCGGCAGCCGTTGCTGGATGGGGAGTGCCAGAGCAATGGCTTGATGTGGTAAGAGAGGAGGCTGTTCTCTGCTGCAGTGGAAGCACTCATGGTGCTCCTCACAGTCTTCTTCCTCTGGATACCAGCCCAGGCAAGCACTGCCTTTCTCGCAAGAGCAGGCAGCCAGATGTCTGCTACCCTGAGGGAGGGGAAGGTGCCTCTGCCACCATGCAGCAGGTGAGCTTGGGCAGTGCTGTCACCTGGGCACTGGTCCCCAAGTGAGGGTGTGGAAGAGCCATGTGCCCCAGCCTGGGAATGGCTCACAGGATGCTGCAGCCAGGGTGCACTGATAAAGGAGGGATTTCCTGCCTGTCTCTATCTGCTCAGGGAGTATGGGAGAGCGTTTGTGTTAGCCCTGTGGTAGAGATGGGCCTCCCTCTTCTTGCAGGAAGACTTTGGGTGATTCTGATACTTCTCTGAAACTCTGAATTCCCCGAAGGCATGTAAGTGCAAACACTTTTGCTTGGGCTTTTCAGATAGCGGAGAACTGCCAGCTGTCATAAGGAAGACACTCAGTTTTATTCAAGGGTATAACCTTAAGCTGTTTTATCTAAGCAGATGCAAACCTATTTAAATGCTCTTAAATCAAATGGGGACAGGCATAGCCTAAACTACTGTAAACTGTTTTTACATGGAAATCATATCATCTGGGCAGTCTTTCGAACCACTTTGAACTCGGAGTATAAGTGCATGACTGAAAATTAATAATTTGTCATCTCTTTGTGTGGTATTGCCCATTAGCTGACTGCAGACATCACACCCTTCATCTGCTGGTCATCAGCTTGCAGTGATGTCCCTGTAGTTTGGCAAAAGGTGGGTGTACACCCACTCCCTGACCTGTTTCAGCTCAAAGTCTGTTGGAGTCACTGAAACCAGTGTCACCAGCAAATGGCATTAAGATGTCTAACTTTGCATGGGAGCAGAGGAGGAACACTCACACAAGCGTTCTGCTCACCAGGGGATCCCATGCAGGAAGGAGGGAGCGATCATCAGTGGTAATCAGCAGTGTATTTAATTGCATCCTCTTTGTGGTTTGCAAAGAGGATATGTGTCTAAGGCTTGTGGGTTAAACAGCTGGTTTAAGCCAGCCCCTCTTACTTCACAGGAGAGAAGTAACCTTGCTCAGCCACCACCCTTCTGCTGGGAACCTATTGCTTTTAATCTCATACCTCAACTATGTTCAGTTACCCACAGCCCTGCCGATAAACTGCTTAAAACATACGTGTACCCAGCTAAAATGTAAGGTGAATTGGTGAAACTTTCAGTACAGACAGAGTCTTGGAGAAATGGTGCAGGAACTGTGCTGAAACAGTAGGACCCAAGGAAACCTCCTGTTATTTCTTTCCCGTCTGCCACAGCTGCCTTAGATGACCATCTTAGAAGACCCATCTAAGGTCTTCAATAGCAGTGTTGTGTGTAAAATGCAACAGCAGTAAAACTGGTGACTCTGTCATACAGATGCCCTGACCTGGTCTCTGTATGGAAAATACTGCCCAGCTCCAACCTCATGCTGTCCCTGACACTGGAGGTGTTTGGGCAAGGATCCAGGGCAGCTCCCAAGTGGTGGTGTCCAGCCCCCATTTGATTCTTTGAACTGTCTTGGGATGCTGCACGCTGGTTGTAGATCACTACAGCTGACAGCCTGGATTCTGGCTGGCTAACATCTACCTGAAGATGCTGCTCCACATTAATCCTAAATATTTTCTTACAGAGTTGAAGACTCTTTGTGAGTGTAATCTGCCAGTCCAAACAGAAGAAAATCTCTATTTGGTCTGAAGAGCAGAACTTGGCATGGTTTGCAGGGGAAAATGCCAAGTACATGAGGCTGTTTGCTCTCCTTGAAACAATCATGACTGTTCCTTAGCTCCACTAAGGCACATCTGGCTGTCATCTCTGCACATCTGTATCCTGTGGTTTACAGTTTTCTCTCAGTGCTTTATGTGGTTTTTATGCTGTGATGAGGCTCTGAAAAGAACAAAAGCACATCTTTCTGCCCCTCCAAGAGCCAGCTCTCTGAGAACCTTCCTAGGGTCCTTGCAAAGCTAACAGGACCTCCTCTGGAGTCTGCAGCAAAGCATTTCAATGGCCCTCCCAGGAGAACAGCCTACACAGAAGCAGAGATGCAAGCAGTGACTTGTGGAGAATCCACATACATCACTGAAGCATTGCAGGATGCATCTGGAAAAGGAAGGCTTTCCTCAGCACCTCAGTTCTTTTTCAGCCCCCAGGTGAGATTTAGTGCACACTTGGACACCGTTACACTGATCAAGGCTTATAAATCAGTCTTCATAAATTTTGTCTGCATTAAAACTGGTTCCTGACCTAATCTGTCCAAGATTTTCAGCCAGGCAAGCCTTCACTTGCTGTTTCAGGAAGGATCCCACCATACACAGGTACCCAGACACTGGCTGAAACTGGTAGCAACTGATGAAAGAAGCAGCCTTTCATTGTCCTGCAAAGACTGTAATCATGTAAGAGGAGATGTCTGTACATCTGCTGCCTCCCCTCCTTAGCCCGAATGATGCTGAAACCAGCTAACTGGGATTTCTGTACTTGCATTGCAGAAGGAACTCCAAAGAACATGTAGGGGTTCTGCTACTTGCAACCCATCTACAGCAGTCACGATGCCTCTAATATGCAACTTTGTCAAATGGCATGCATTCAAAAATTGCTGAGAGGTGGAATCAGGTAATAGCTATGATCTGGTGGCCTAAATGCAACACCTTACTAAATTCCCACGCCATTCATATGTTAAATGATCAAGAGATGATCCTTGAAGGTTACTGAAATGGTTAGAGCAGGAACAAGAATGAAAGGAACAAAGTGGAAGAGGTGGCATAAAGCAAACTATATTCAGCAGCATGTTAGTCTCATCTGTTCCTTCTTTAGCAGCTCTTTTTATTTTTTTTCCTGCATATGGCTTCTGTAGAAGATAAGAGCTTTTCTCTCAGAAGAGTAACATTCACAGCAATTCTCTTCCTTCTGTTTCCTCCTGCTTCAGATCTGTTCAAAGCCTGCTCCACCCACACACTGGTTTATCAGTGGGAGAGAAGAGGGGATTCTCCTCTGTCTTACGCACCCCAGAAATGAGAATGTTTCATAAGCTACAACTTACTATGCTAGTAAGGAATTTGCAAAATTACTTTGTGTCTCTGAGTGGTAAATTTGTTCCTGAGCTACATTGGCTTCCCAGACATTCCCAGCCCCAATTCTCAACACAAAGGTCTTACACCTTGGTATTTATGAGCAGTGCTGCAATGGGACAGAAAGGAGGCTTATCATGGAGGGGTGAATAATGATTTTGCAATGACTCTCGCAGTCACATTTTTGAGCAGCTGCAGACTTCAAAAGGACATTTAGATTTAGAAGGAATACTTTGAGAGTACTGTCATAGTACTCTGTCATGTCAGCAATGGGGATACTCACCCCCAAACTCCTCTCCCCCCAAAGACGGTTGATTGTTTTCAGATGGTATTGGTCAAGAGCAAGTGATGAGAGGGGCATGGTCTCTTTCATAAACTGCAGTGACTTACTGCTGCGTTTGACAGTGCTACAGGTTTCAGAGTTGTTTACCGTGGGAGAAAACCTGCCCTGCCAGGGGGAAGGGAGTGTATCCTACCCAGGAAAAAAAAAAAAANAAAAAAAAAAAAAAGCAAAAAAAAAAGTGCATAACCAACAAATCAAAACAAACCAAAACATTTCTTCCATAGTTACATCCTTTAACTTACTCTCTCTACTGTCTGGATGGGAACTGGCTCTGCCTACTTGGGGCCAACAGGGACACCAGCATTTCTAAAGCTGTGCGTAGGAGCACGATCGATAAATCGAGCAGCCTTGAAAACTGAGATCCTGATTAAGTTCAGAATTGCAAGAAACCCTTGGAGGAGAGGTTGGAAGCTGAGTGCATAATGAGAGGACAACCCCAGAATGAGACCCGCTCTAATGAGAGTGGTTAGTAACTAATCAAAAATATTGAGAGCAATGTTTTCTTTTATTTCTGTGTCTGTGTGCAGTCAGCCATAGCAATTCTTGGATAATGTTTAGAATACAGGAGCAGACGTATTTCTTATTTGAAGGTTGCTCTCCAGTCACAGAATCATGTAATGGTTTGTGTTGGAAAGGACTTTTATGGGTCATCTAGTCAAACCTCCCCTGTAAAGAGCGGGGACACCTTCAGCTAGATCAGGTTACTCAGAGCCCTGTCCAGCCCAACCTTGAACGTTTCCAGGGATGGGGCATCTATCACCTCTCTGGGCAACCATTCCACTGTTTCATCACTCTCATTGTAAAATATTTATTCTTTATCTCTAGTTCAAATCTTCCCTTTTTTAGTTTAAAGACATTATGCCTCATCCCATCACAACAGGGCCTGCTAAAATGTTTGTCCCCTTTTTTCCTGTAGGCCCCCTTTAAGTACTGGAAGGCCTCTGTAAGGTCTTCCTGGAGCCTTCTCTTCTTCAGGCTGAACAACCCCAGCTCTTTCAGCCTGTCCTCATAGCAGAGGTGCTCCAGCCCTCTGAGCATCTTCGTGGCTTTCCCCTGTACTCACCCCAGCACGTCCATGTCCTTCTTATGTTGGGGGCCTCAGAGGTGAACACAGTACTGCAGGTGAAGTCTCACTAGAGCAGAGTAGAGGGGCAGAACCCTCAACCTGCTGGCCACGCTTCTTTTAGTGCAGCCCAGGGTACAGGTCAAAAAGTGATTCATTGTTATGGACAAGGCAATATGTGGGTGTTTGTTGAAGTGAGAATGCTGGATGCCTGCTGCTGTGCCCGTGTCCCAGCACCCAGGCACACCTGTGAAATGTCTCTTCAGCCAGCTCACAAGTGCTTCGAACATGCATGGGCATGGAAGAACCTCCCCATGGCGAAGGCCAGCCCTGGGCTGGTGCAGAAGGAACAGAGGACTGTGTGTGTGTTGTGAGCAGTTCTGCCAGTTGCAGAGCTGCTGAGCTGGGATGGGTGAGGACCAGAAAGCGCTCTCCATGCGGCTGTCTGAGGCTTGGGTTTTTGTCAGAAGTATTTTAACTTGAAATGATGAAACCTCTGAAATATTTTTGGAAGGTTTCTGTTCTGTCATTACATCAATCTCCTTTGATTTGATTCAGTGTGTTCGTACTGAAGACAGCGCTGCCCATGCTTTCACACTCTCTCCTCTCATTGATCAGCAGCACCTCTCCGTGTCACCAGCTTGCTGGCTAACGCTGCTGTCAGGGTGTTGGCATCAGGGGGGCTGGCAGGCCCGGGAAAGGTCCCAAGCAGTGGCTCTGGTTTTCAGGGACTCAGGGTTCAAGCCCAGACTCTGTTCAAACTTGTTCTACTGCCTTGGGTGGATATGTCACGTTAACCCCAGTGGCCTTCCTGAAGGCTGGGGATAATTCCATTTCTTCACAACTGCAGGCCCCGCAGAGGCAGCAGTTTCCTCTCGTGTGCCCGATACTCTGGTTTCAGCGCAGCCAGTAGGTGTTTGCCTTAATGCTGCAATAATAATAGTGATTTTCAACTGGGGAGGGAGGACAAAAGGTTCAGGCCAGCTCAGGTTGTTAAACCCAGGAGCCCAAGTGGTGGATGGACGAAGTGGTTATGCTGTGCCATATTTGGGTAGTGTATGAAGCTGGGTAGCGGTGCAGCCTGGCCGACCAGCTTGTGCTCACATCCCTGCCGGAGCCTGCACCCAGAGGTGTGGTGGTGGCAGCACTGGCAGTAGCTCTGCTGGCGCCTGCCCTTGCACAGGACAAGTTTGAAGGCCAGGCGGAGCGGGTGGTTGCTCACCTGGCAAAAAAAGTTCAGAACAGAGTGTGGGGAAGGGGAGTAAAAAAAACCCCGTATGGCAAGAATCCTCCAGAGCATAGAAAATGCAAAGAAATTGTAGCAAGGACTGCCTCCTGTCAGATTGGGGAATTACTGGTGAAAGTGGAGAGGGCACTTGGTTGCGTGGGTTTCTTTGGGTGGTTTTTTTGTTTGTCTTAAACATTGTAAGAGGACGTAAAGGCTTTAGCCCTGAAGGTGACGGGAGTTCCCGTTTACCTCATGAAAGGGAAGCTGAAGTGGGGGCTGCAGTTGTGGCAGTGGCTGTGGAAGTTCTGGTGGCCATGGAAGGTCTGGTGACAGTGGAAGGTCTGGTGGCCGTGGAAGGTCTGTGGTTGTGGAAGATC
>VXBW01005192.1:0-16095 GCA_013400375.1 Thinocorus orbignyianus | reverse complement strand
GCGGCGGCGGGCGGGGTCACCTGCGCCCAGCCCGGGGAGACGGGGAAGGGGTGGCGAAGCCCACGGAGGGGCTAAGGCGAGCCGGGACTTCCTCCCGCCCCAGCCCTGCCCCGGGGGTCTGCGTGTGCTGGGAGAGGAGAGGAGAAACTTTGCGGGAGCGCAGCGGGGTCCCTGCGGGCTGCCCCGGGGTCCCCCGCGGACGGGGCGCTCCGGGCTGCCCGCGGGTACCCGCCCGCGGCCGTGGGCTCCCGGTACCTGCGGGACTGAGGCCGCCCTCCCAGCGTGGAAGGTTTCGGAGCAGTTTGAATGGGCTTCCCCGTGTGCCATTTTGAGGGGAAAAAGTGTTTTCGGAAGGGTGACACGGTGTTGGGTGGCCGTCTGGTGTTTGGTTTTGCAGCCGGCTGTAGGAAGAGGGTGATAGGAAGCAATTTGTATTTTGCATTGCAAATATGTGAGTGTAAGCAGAATTTACGCAAGGCTTATTTTCCTTTAAGTGAAGGAGAGCATACCCTTCTGTGACTTGAATTTGCTTTTTAAATAAACAGATGTGTCTTAAGGGTTTCGCGGTGTCCAGCATGGTGTAAGGAATGCTCTGATGTTTAGGAAAGAGCACAAACACCAGCTAAGACTTAACACAGTTTTTTGTATGGAGTGTGACAGCACTTGGATGGATTTTTAAGGTTCGGAACTTTAATGTCCTTAAATCAACCAAATTATTAATTTTTATTTTTAAATTTTTTTTTAAATACGTGTATTCTAAAAGTTGTGCTTGTTTTTCATGAATGTGGTGATTACTACTGAGAAGTAAGGCCAGGAAAGACAGACGTGAGCATCATTGTAAGTAAACAGGGGTGTATGCATGTACTTAAGCATGTTTCAGTCTACCCACACGGGATACGCAGATGTGTGACACTAATGCCAGTTCTTTTTTAAAATGAACTCCAAAGGTGGTGGGTGAGAAGGTGCTTCCTCTGGTGTACTTTGCCTTTTGTGCCGGTGGGCCAGACCTGTGCACTCTCCCTGCTTTCTGATGATGGGAAACCGATCTCCAGCCTGTTCTCCAGCAGAACGGATTGGCTGCTTGCCTTAGCCATGTGAAAAATTGTAGATTACACAGCAAAGGCAAATTTCAGACCTGTTCTAAAGAGTGCACAGAAAGCGCTCTTCTCTCTGATGGGTAGTGTAGATTCCTGTCCTGTGTTTGTGTCTCTTTGGGCATGGTTTTCCTACTGATGCACAAGAGACCTCCGTCCGCTAAGTAAAGGTGGCACAGGCTGTGAAGGTGCTGCAGATAAATTTGTCTGTGCTTTGATTGAATTGCCTAAAGTGTTCCTCAGCCAGCACTGCTAACTTTTGTCAAGGCTTGCCAATTTTGCTTCGGTTTGGGAGAGCAACTCACATTGCCTGCAATCAGAGTTAACTTAAAATTAATGTGAGAGATGAGAAATAGTGTTTAGCGCAAGAGACATGGCATCCAGTGTGTCTGCTACCTTGGTGAACCGGGAGCAATAAGGAGAAGAATAGTTTCACAGGTGAAAATTTTCCACAGCATCCACGGCCTCTTCATGGGACCAAAGTGACTGGACTCTCTGGGGAACCTTGCCAACAGCCTGATGCTCTCTGCCATTTGCATTTTTGTCTTGTGATTAGATAGAAGGTAGAAAGATACATTTTGAATTAGTGATTTAAATATTTTTCCCATGTAAAAAAGTGTGCTTTCAGATCAAATACAGACTTTTGACTCAACTGCAGTGCCTTTGTACCAAACAGCATTTCCCTTTCCACTCTCCTGATTGGGTGGCAAGAGGCGGCAGCCTTACCCTACATTTCTGGAGCATTTTTCACTAGCAAGAGGATGTGATGTTTAGAGTAAAGAACCAGGGGCTTTGACTCAGCAGCGTGTGTGGCTGGTGCACTTCTCTTGCGTCCTTCATGCCAGTGAGGCTGATGGTGGTGTAAGACTGGGCACAGGCTCCGCTGGGGTGCAGTGGAGACTCTGGAGCAATAGCTGCTCCTGTAGAGCCTTTGCATTAAGGTCCATTCCAGCCCAGCAATCCTGGGCTTGAATTGCTTTTTGAGATGGTACATTCTTGCTTTTGATGCTGCTGGTTTTCTTAGTCAGCCCCCTTTGCCTCAGCCACTGTCTCTGCCATGACCAGGACCCCGAGAAGCCTGGCTTTTTGAATTGCAGGTGACCTGTGTTTGCAGAGGGGTACGAGGTGCCAAGACCTCATTCAGAAGGTGTACGTGCTTGCATCTACCCACAAGAAATAGGCTAGAGCTCTTCCTGAAAAGGCAGGTAACCACCGCATTACACCGACAGTAGCAGGCAACTCTAGAGGATAGGTAGGACTCAACATCTGGGTTTCTGTTCTGGTGGCTCCCGCTGCTGTTCTGGTTGGCTTAATGTCTCCTTGTCTCGTTTGGATGGGTCTCTGAATTGAGGCCTCCTTTTTGAGTCTCTTTGAGATGAGATGATGCTAAATGATGTGTAATAACAAAGTATTATAACATTTTAATGTTTATGTGAAGGTCATTCCACAGATCTTTATATTCCACAAGGTTCAGGCTTTCAAAAAAATGGATACAGTGCAAATGAAAAAGAAATCCAAGTTTGCAAAGTTCATCTGGGGGGTGAATGTACAGCTGTGGTGCCTCTTTCTCTCTTCTAGGTGGTGTAAGTCCGTGGTTATGCTCTGACATCGGGGAAGTCACACTGGTAAATATGGGGTGTAACCGAGATCAAACATAGCTCTGCAGACTGACAATACAGCTGCCAACCACTGAACTGCTGTATGCTTTTCAGTCTGCTGAAGGGGACTGAAGGTGAAGTAAAGTTATAGAAACATCTTATTAACTTGAAAAATTTGAGTTGCTTCCAAAATTCTACCTGACTTTGCCATCCTTGCAGAAAGAGCCACACAAAGCATGAATTTCTCTTGTGGTTTGTTTGGGGTTTTTTTGGTTTTTGTGTGTGTGTGTCTGTCTGTCTGTCTGCCCTCATCAGTCCAACTGTTAAATTCTCTCTTGTACAGAAAGGGAGGAGTGGAGAAGAGAGACTCCTTCATTATACGAGACCATCTTCCAAACTCTTGATGATTCAGGTTTTTCAAGGAAAGCTTCTGAGTCAGGCCTTTTACCAGTTTGCTGTCGTGGACAGGAAAAATAGCAGGGGTGTCAGTGGGATTTTTTGTTCTGTGTACATGTGTTTTTGGCAGGATGGTAAGGAAAAGCTGGGTCTGATTCTGTAGCCCTCACTCATGGGGATGGGCACATCCAAGCAAATGGAGTTCCCTACGTGATTCAAGCATGGAAGATTTGGGTTGCTTTTAAGTCTTGTTCTAACTTGACAGGAGTGAAGTATTCAGAATGGTGGAGTGAAGCCTGACAGATGCATTTTGACTAGCTCGAAGACTTGCTCAAATCCAAAGCTCTAGCTGTTTTACAGGACTAGTAGGTGCCTGGTCCTCTTTGTGGGCTGCAGGGGGGCCTGAGAGCATCCATATCACAATAACACACTTGCAGAAAGCCTCTAAGCCATCCTGGGTGGCGTGATAGGAGATGGGGAGCAAAAATCCCAGCCTTCCACCCCTGTGCTAGTTGGAGGAGCTCACAAGACTAGAATGAACCATGTAGGCTGTTTCCTTCTGACTACTTTGTCACGGGCCCAGCCTCAAAGGGCTTTTCCTTACAGATTTCCTTACTGCCAAAACAGTGTTGAAGAACCTTGGTGTGACAGATCCTGGTCCTCTAGCTGGGAACTAAGTGAAAACTCCCTGATTTCATTTGAATGTTTTGGTTTGTGCAAACCAAGAAACCCAAACCGAACTTAGAGGTCATGCAATGAAAGCACAAATGCAGTTGTTTTCCTCACCTCTTCAGTGAAGCGTAATCCTAGCTTCAGTGAGAGTAATCCTAGCCCAGATGTAATGCTGTAATCGTTGGACCCCTGGATATGGGAATTTACCCTCATAAACTAGGGAGAGGCATCAGGCCAGAGAGTGGTATGTGACCTCTTTGGCAGGGAGCTTGTTTGGCCTTGCAGGAAATGACTTGTTCATTTATTTAGTTCTTGTTCAAGGTCCTGCACCAACAGCTGACAGAGACAGAGGTCTTCTATTGAGCAGCTCACAGCTCGGTGAGCGGCTGGGATGAGGTCTGCGGCTGTGCTTGGAAGGAGCATGGGGGAATGTGCTTACAGATGTGCTTCGCTTTTAGCATCTGCTTATGGTAGTGATGGAGAAAGCCTTGTACACCTGGCTGTGAATTTGTGCTTGCTTCAGGGTCTCCCTGAAGAACTGCCTTAAAAATGTCCAAATCTCTGTATCTGCTGGTGTTTGGAGTCCACTTAATTAAAACGTTATGGAAGTGCTGGGATGTGTGCCAGGCTGGTCAGCTTGCCAGAGCTGGGTGCCTGAGGTAAACTCCAGCACACCGCTTAAAATCACAGGATCTTGGACCTTGGGATGGGAGTGCAGGATGCTTGGGAGTTCAGCTTCGGCAGGACACGCAGGCAAAAGGTTGCTGGGCTCCCCAGGCTGTTCATGAGCAGAGCAGACATGAGGCTGTGAGACTGTGGAACAGCTCAACAGTCGTTATTTCTGTAGTGCCTGTAGGGAAGGTAGGCTTGTGGCTCCACATCTGCCTGTGCTGATCTAACTGTAAATGACCCATGCTCCGCTGTCTGCTGCTTGTGGCTGTTCCTTTGCGTGCTTTTGCATGGGCTCTGGCCCTTAGCTGAGTCTTTTCAGCATGCCAATGCAGCAGAGAACTAACCCAGGATAAATAAAGGAAGTTTTCTGCCAAATTAGCACACTAAAATGGCTTAGTGAGGGGTCTTAACAAGCCATGGCTGAACAGAGAGCTCTTGGTGGCGGCTGTGGTCCGAATGGCAGAGCTTATGATAAGGTGGACATGGTTTGTTGGTTTTGTCTAAGCCCTTTTTCAGTAGTTTCCTCCCTACTGTTAATCTTAAATGGCCCTTCTTGTTGAGAAGACTGGCTAGCCATACTGTCCATTTTTGGTCGAAAGAAAAGACTTGGTTGGACCTGTACACATTCATATGGCAGGTACTCATGTCTGTAGCCCCCTGGGAGTGAGACTATGGAAAAAAAATAAAAATCTGTCCTGGGATGGGAGAGGGTCATTCAGGAGATCAGCGACCAGCCTTGTGACTGGAAAACTCTCCTCAACGCTGGAGTTGACCCTGCTTCTAAGTGTTAGTTCACCCCAGGGCATTTTTCTCTGTTTTGTCTCTGTTCTCTCTTTAAATTGATGGTAACTCCATGGCAGCTGGAAAAATAATATCTTTTTTTCTTTTTTTTCTTTTTTTTTTCCTCCCTTCTGGTTTCTGTGCCTTTGGAGTAGTTTAATTTACCCTTTTTTAGCTTTCCTGTCCAGAAATAAGCGTAGAAAATGTAGTTTTCATAGAGCCTTCCCTGAGATAAGATGTGAAGAGAAGAGCAACTTGTCAGTGAAAACTTTGGAGTTTTGTTTTTTCAAATGAAAACCACACGGTGTTCATGGGGCATAGAGCCCGAGGGATGCGTCTTGTTACTGCCATTACTTAGAAGCTAGCACTTCTTTAGGCAATTTCTGCAAAAATGCAGGTTTCTTCTGCAGGCACATCACTTGTCTCCTGTGCTGCCATGGGAGCTGCATCTTGCTGTCATAGGCTATGCTTTCCCACGTCTTCTAAGGCACACTGTTTCTTATAGCTGGTAACCNNNNAAGAACACAAAACAACAGAAAAAAAAAGTGTTTGATTTTTACTTTTTTTTTTCCAGCCTTGTCTTCCTTGCCTTGTGTATACCAGTCTTTACCATGGGTTTTTAGAAATTGCTTGGATTTTTCAAAGGCATTGTTCTGCTCTATGTTTTACCTTTAATATCACCAGGAGTCAAGTCAGACCAATGCCAAGAGCCGCTGGTAACCTCATTCTAATTTTCTTCCGCTGCTGTGGCTTTATGGGAAGAAGCAGCGGCCATGCCCTGGTGTGGGCAGGATGTTTGTAGTCCTGCCACTTCAATCATCATGTCCTGTAGACATGCGCTCAGAAGAGTAAGGTTACACAGGGAGTAAATCTTTGTGGCTATTCTGCATCAAAGCTGTGTTACTTACAGCATCAAAGAGAAATCCTGTGGAAATGAAAGCAGTAAATGTGTGTAATTTGCCGCTCATGGATACTTGACTTCCCCCTAAAGGGATGAAGGTGCTGTACCTCTGCCTCGCAGTGGAATCCTTGCTGGACTGTCAGATTCTTCTCCAGCTCTGAACAGCCTGTCCTTGTGTTATTTACTGCCAAGGGCATCCTGACTCAGGATTTTGCAGTTAGCTACTTGAAACCCCTAAGGGGCAATCCCATCTCCCTTTTTCTTGTCTCCCAGCAGAGTTTACGTTATCTTTTCTTGCATCATCTTCCGCAGAAGATCATGTCTCCACAGCAGTCAGAAAAGTCCCTGCTCAGGTGAGACTTATTTCTGATTTTGTGAGCTCGGAAATTGATAGCAATGGAGCTGCCTTGATATGGGGGTGGCCTTGAGATGAGTGCACTCTCTTTGGGGATCTTGGAGGGTGTTGAGGTCCCCATTGCTTTGACAGTGGAGCCAACTATATCAAAGGACTATCTGTGTCCATAAGACATTAAATACGTGTAGTCAATAGATTCATACAATAGCATGGCTGGATTTCAGCTTAACATTCAGATTTAAAATTAAAATGGGTACAGTTCTTTAGGAGCAGGCTGAGAAAACTCTGGAAATGAGGGAATTTCTCAGTGTGTTTGATTGTTGAAGGGAAAGGAAGCGTGTGGGATGTTGCATCCAGCAAAAAGGGCTGATGAACAGAAGCCTGCAGTAACTCAGGACAGTCCTCAACTGGATTAAAATCCAAAGATTGATGTGAACTGAAGATGTTTAAACTGGTTTTTTGAGACTAGAAGCACTGCACAAGGGCTCCAGGGGAAGTCCTGGGTCTTGTTCTTCTGAAGAAATGAAGGCATTGAAGAGCAGTCCTGATGTGGTGACCAGGGAGGAGGCTATATGAGACAGTACTTGCTGGGACTTAATTTACCTTTTATGGACTTTTTTGGCTAACAGGGACTGATAAAGAGGTGGGATTGAATGTCATCTGCATGTCAGCCTTGCCTGTAGGAGGCAGATGGTCCCCAAGTCCTGCTTGGGACCTGGAAATTGCCTGCAGGCCAAGAGGAGAGGGGGGTGGAAGCATGTCTTCTGTTGTACCTCCTGCCACACGCTGTCCTCACTCAGCTCTGGTGGCTGCTTTTGGCAGGCTGGTTCCTGGATGCTGAGTCTGTGTGTGTGAGCATGTGTGTAGAGAAGGGGATATACCTTTCGTCGAGGAAAATGCTCTAATGCACAAGGGAGTGTCAAAAATGGTTTGGAGGCACAGATTTTGTTGTTTTGAAACATTTCTTTGCTGAGCTGTGAGCTGAGCAGCTGTGCTAAGTGGCTGAGATTCACAGTCTGGTCTGACCTTTCTATACCTCCAGTAGTGTGTGCAGTACTTTGGCTAACAGCCATGTTTGTGTGTCCATAGGCAGTTGGGCCACAATCCAGGGGGTGATCACTTAACTTGCGATCTGCAAAGTAACGTGGTTGACTTCAAGTGGGTTTGTGTGCGTACAAGGTTAACCAGATCCTCCCTCACTCAAGCCATTCCTCAGTCCGCAGCCTTTTAGGAGAAAAAGAGGCAAGTAAGCATGTCCTCAAATTAGAAAGTAGGGAAAGTGTGATATGAGGGGGGTTTTGTGGGGCTCTCCCAGGACAGGAATGGCAGACCCTCAGATGGAGTGCAGATCTACAGGTGGGTTTCTGCATTGGTCCACAGCACACTGACATGCCCTCCCAGATCAACCCTGGGAGGTGTCTTGTGGCCCACGGTGGCTGAAGGATAAAAAGAGTGCAGCCAGGGCGTCCTATGTAAGTGCAGATCTCATCTGTTGTGGTGGTGGAAGAGGAGAAAGATGTGTTTGGGTCATGCTGAGTGTGCTCTTCTCTCTAGAGAAGACTTTGGGATGCCAGGGCTTGTTCTCAGTGTTCACTCCTGCAGAAAGCATCACCTATCAAATGAGAACTGCAAACAAATTTTAATAGCTCAATTAGGAAAGAGCCTGCTAAAGTCCAGGAAAAGAATCTTTTTGATATGCAAGCCAAAAACATGCTAACTGAACTTACAAACAACTGAAGGGTCTGCTATTAAAATCATTCTCATTCGGAGATAGACTTGGCTGGGTTTTTTTCCCTAACATGGCCAGAACATCCTGTAACATAAAGCAGGAGGAGATACAGGCCTTACATGGACATTCCATTCTCTTCTGAGATTTGTCCTCCAGTTCTCAGTGCACCTCCTTGTAATAGTCAATTTGTATTTTGTTGCAAGCTCACAGGGAGAATGGGACAGAAGGAAACTTTTTTTTTTAATGAACATTGCACACACTGAAACAGTACAACAGTTCATTTTAGGGGAAACAAAAATATAAGCCATTTTGATTAATGTTGCTTATGTACTTATGTGTACTGAAAGACTCACAGCGTTTGATTTCTGCTGTTAAAAATGAGTAGGTATGTACGATGTGCAGTTCCACAGTGTGCCAGTGAGTAAGAGAGTTGTTCATCACTTTGCTTTCATGTTCGGTCAGCACCATGCAGATTTGGTGAGGATTCTAGCTGCAGTCTTGCTTGACATATACATTCTGCTCCCTTCTCTGCTGAAGGGTGCAGTGGTGCTGCTGCAGGGCTTGGGACAGAGGATGCTGTAGAGCCCTGCACACAACTGCTGTAGCAAACTTCACAGTGGGAGGAGATCTCAGTGATGGGGTAGCATGAAGTCCTTCCGAGGATGTAGACTGCAGACTGCTGGACACTTGGGGGGACCCGTGGGTCCCTTGGTGTAACCAACATCCAATAACATGGTTACGGTCTTTTGACTGAGCACAAGTTGCCTCTCACGTCTGGGCGAGCAGAAACCATCCTGCCCCAAGTATACAGCCTAATGCTGGTGTTCTCACAAGCCCAGTTGTGAAAACTGACCTAAAAAGACCCTTGTCCCAAAGGGACCTCTTGTCCTTTGACCTTTCTAGCCCGGGGACCTGGCTTATGGAGCTTGCTGTTGATATGCTTGTTCAACATGTTGTGCTCGTGGCAAAGCATTGGTTGCTGTGGACTTCTCAGAAAGCAATATTGTTGGAGGGGAGGGAGAGAAGGGGAAGAGGGGATATTTAAAAAAACCCTGAAGTTAATTTTAGCAACGCAAAATTATGAGTTTCATGTTCTTTGGATTTATTCTTGCACTAAATCAGAGGCGGTGTCCAGTCAAGCTTGTTCAGAAGTGGAATTTTCCAAGAATATAACTGAGTAATGAAGAAGCTTCTTGAGTCAAAAAGCAATCCAAAGAGAGGTTGCAAGAGTGCTGTCTTGGTGTTGCTTATGGCTATGAGACAGTCAGTGCATTTCAGGGGTAGTTCTATGTACCTGGGAGAGCTCAGGAACCATCATTGTATGGACTGTAGCTGGTCTCGTGTTTCCCACTGGGGTTTGGCCTGCATAGACAGAACTGATGCTGGATTTGGGATGAGGGAGACCTGTCGGGGGACTTACTTGAGGCGTACTTTACTAAAGACTACTCCTGGGAATGAGCCTGAGGTGTGCTGCCTTCCAGGGCATCTCTGCCATGCACTGGACTAAATTGTGGGCAGCCCATGGCCTGTTGGTATCTCCTGAAGTGACACAACCTCCTGGTTTCTCTTCCTCTCCCTGATTTCCTGGGCATCAGTTGTTTGGCCAGATAAAATAGATTTCCTGTGGATTGCAGTGCCCCAGGCTGGTTGGTGTCAGAAGAGACCAAGGAGGGGCCACGTGTAGCTACATGGCTGGCATGATGGCCCTTGCCAGCTTGCACCCTGTCCTGCCATATGAGCAGAGGTCCCATTTGCGGTGAGGAGGACAACTTGAGGTTGGGCTGGACCACAGGCACAGATCAGGACCTGGTGTGGCGAGGGTGAGCAGAGCCAGGGACAGCCTGGGGTTGGTGAAGCAGATCTGAGGATCGCACTGGTGTATATTATCAATGGAGGTAAATCAACCTTGACATGGGAAACTTTCTCAGACAAGGTAGTTTCTTGCTAGGATGGGTCTTGATGAAGGAATTAGTCCTTTTTCATCTTTATTTAGGTCCTGCCTAGAGTTTTCCAGTCTAAGGAGCTTCCTGTGATGAAGAGTGCAAGAACTGGTGACTTCTAAGTCCCTCTGAAATCCAGCCTTCCTGCAGGGAAGGTATCAGGTGTTCAGCTTCTCAGTGTGATGGAGAAGAACTCTG
Source organism: Thinocorus orbignyianus (assembly GCA_013400375.1). Lineage (NCBI taxonomy): Eukaryota > Metazoa > Chordata > Aves > Ciconiiformes > Thinocoridae > Thinocorus > Thinocorus orbignyianus. The sequence continues at coordinate 5,760 of VXBW01005192.1, read as the reverse complement.
ACATGCCACTGGTGATGAAAGCCGGTTGAGAGAGAAATTTGAGAAGATTTTGTAAAGATGATGAATCTTGAAAGGAGAAGAATGAAAAAAAAGTGTCAGTCAACACCCATTACTATGAGCTGAAGTTAAAATCCTTAGGGATTTTGCAATCAGCTAATGCATAACAGACTGTAAAATGAAAAGACAGCATTGGTGGGCTTGCTTTTAAAGCCTTGTTCATAAGGCTGTTTTTTTTTTTAAAAAAAAAAAAGATTTTTGTTTCATTGTAGTGAAAAACATGCATTTTCCAAGGGAAGCACCAGTTCTGTTAGCCCCACTACCTGTCACTTAGGTGAACATTTCCAAAGCATCTCAGGATCAGGGCTGTGTGCCGGTTGGCAGTGCTGTTTGGATAGGAAGCTGAGGACCCCAGGGCTGTAGGAGTCTCAAATTGTTTAAATTGACTTTGGTGGCATGGTGCCAGCTGACACCAGCTGAGAATCTGGACAGAACAACTTGTCCAAGGTCACCTCACGGGCTAATAGCAGAGCAGTGAATTAAAACTGGGTCTGCAGAGTCTCACTTCAGGGTAAATAAAGAATACATACCACTTCTTGGAGGGTCCTGCCGTTCTTAAAGCCTTATAAAGAAAGGACAGCATCAAACACTTGATTCTGGTATGATGTGCAGTGCTACTCTTTTGTTCCAGGATCTCTGGTTAAAAATAGAAACTTTTTTTTTCCTCTATAATATTATTTATTTCCTTAAAATATCTTTGAAAGCTACAGTTTGAGGTTTTACTAGAAAGACGTCCTTCTTCTGCGTGAGTGAGTGAGTTGAGCTGAGCCAGGCTCATTTCTCAGAGGAAAGAGGCTGAGGTGCTGCTGCGCTGCTCGTGGCTGGTACCTGTTTGGGCTTGTGTCTGCCTTTGCGTGTGTCTTTTTCAGCAGGGAGGGAACGTTCATCAGGTGAAAAGAGTAGGAGTGTAGTGAGCAGTTTGGACAGGGTGTGCATTCGAATCATCTGCTTGTAGGGACAGGCTGCCTTTCCAGTGACCTGAAAAGAAGCCTCTACAAACTTCACTCAAGGCTTAGTACAGAAACTCTCCTCCTAAATGTTTAAGAAAGGTCAGATACTAATGTCACCCTGAGAGTACATTTAAGGGTCATTCTGGCATTGAAGCCAGTGATAGTTTTCTATATTGATTTCAAGGCTGATAAAGGTCTTACTCTTCAAGTTCTCGCCTGGTTTTGGAATGGGATCATCATTAAATTCTTTTCCAAGGGTGGGCATGACATGTTTCTTCTTTTCTACTTTCTCTCTTTCTGAATATTGAGATGGCATCATAGACCACTATCTTGCTTGTACTGTTTTCTCCATGGCGGGGAAAGGGGAAGATCAGAAAAGACAGGGCTGTTGTAGCTTTGGCTATCTGGAGTTATTCCTTAAGGTTGGGCTTACATCAGTGGTTTGCAGCATACCTCTACACCATCACACCATTTCCCTCTCCCTCCCTTGCTTAGAGGTTCCTTATGTGAAACAGATGTTTACAGATCCTTGCTGGACTTTTACCACTCTCAGATCCCTTAGAGCACCTGACTTGTGATGCCTGCTGTGTGCCTGAGGCAGAGCAGAGGGAACCTGTACCCAGCTTGGGCATTGAACCCTTGGGGAATTAGGAAAGGACTTTATTGAGTTGTGGTGCCTTGGTTCAAGAGCTGACCCTTGTGCTCAGCAGCAGAGAACTTGTGATCACTGTGTTGGACCTGAAGACAAACTCCTCTGAAATGTGAGGAGTGTGGATGCTAAATATACAAGTTCATTCTGGTAAGCCAGTGAAGTTGCATGAAATATTGGAGAGGCCGGAGAGAATTTGGGTTATTCAGCCTGGAGAAGAGAAGGCTCTGGGAAGACCTTATAGCGGCATTCCAGCACCTGAAGGAGGTCTAAAGAAAGCTGGAGATGCCCATTTTATGAGGGCGTGTAGTGATAGAACAGGACGTAATGGTTTTAAACTGAAAGAAGGGAGATTTAGATTGCATGCAAGGAAGAATTTTTTCACTATGGGGGTGGTGAGGCACTGGAACAAGCTGCCCAGGGAAGCTGTGGATGCCCCATCCCTGGAGGTGTTCAAGGCCAGGCTGGATGGGGCTTTGAGCAGCCTGCTCTAGTGAGAGATGTCCCTGGCCATGGCAATGGGGTTGGAATTATATAATCTTTAAGGTCTCTTCCAACTCTAACCATTCTATGGTTCTATAGATGTTAATGAGGATTGTATCTTTTTCCCCTGTGCATTACGAGGGCTCTTCAGAAGAGAGCTGAGACTAATGCTTTCAGAATTATGGAGTGTTTCCTACACGAGCTAAAATGTAGGGATTTACAAGTTGCTTTCTCATTGTGTCTAGAGATCATTTTCTTTTTCTCGCCATCCCCCACCCCTCCTCTTTTTTTTCCCCCAACCCTTGAACAGTTTTTTCAGTAACCATCATGTTGGTATGTATGTGAGGGAGAGAATAGGAGGGCTGCATTAAAATACAAGGTCTACCGGCAGAGATGCACAATGCTGAACAGCCTGGTTCTTGCTGGAGGGAGTCCCACAAATAATTTCCTCATGTGGGACTGTGAAAAGTGACTCTAATGGTACAAAGCAGAATCAAATATGCAGGGCGCTAGCTGTGTTCTCCCTGTCAGAGTGCACACATCTTCCCCTGGGGAAGCTGGGAGCTGACACCCCAAGGTGAGCTGGGGCTTTACAGCCAAATTTGTCTGCAGGAATGAAGGACTAGCTTGAGGAGGAAAGGACAAGGGACAACCTGAGATAGCTCAGTTGTGACACCTGTTGACTGGGAAGTTGGCTGTGCTGGTGATAGTTTTATCAGTTAGGGTGATGCTTGGACTAGATGATCTTAAAGGTTCCTTCCAACCTAGAAGGTTCTGTGATTCTGTGGCTGTGGGAGACAGGAAAACCCAAGGTATTTTGTTGTGATAAGCTTTGGCTTGTATCATCATTTGGAAAGAGAATAGAGGAGGCAGCATCTAGTGATTAAGTTTTATTAGAAGAAGCTGTCATCGGAGGGAAGCTGCAGCAGGACACATTTTACTTTTTCCAAACAGATGAAGCTGGCGATTTTGCCGTTTTGTGTGGCTGATTAACATCTGTTGGTCTCAGTTCTGTGACTCCTGTGTCTGGTGGACTTTGTCCCTCTCTTTTCTGATTACCAGATTTATTTCTAGGTAGGTTTACTTCTAATAAATAGGAGAAAGACATGTCCTGAGGCTTCTATATATATTTATCTGTAATTAAGCTAGGATTAATTGCTTAAAATTGCTTTTAAGGGCCTGTTATGAGATCAGCAGATAGGAGCATGGGATAAAATGCATAATGAATATATTATGTTATAAATAATGGACAGAGCCAGTGCACAGGCATCCCTGAAAGGTAATAGCTCTTTCAATATTTAATTAAGTGGGTACCGTAGGGAAAACACTCTGTGTCACTAAGGTAATTTTCAGCCTGGCTTAGTGACACATAGATCAATCTGAATGAGGGCAGAAACCTGCATGCAGATGGGATCCTTGGTAGGCACAGTTCATGGGAATTGTAGGGAAACACTTGCTGGCTGAAAAACTGGTGAGAGGCGATAATGTTGAGGGTTGATAGAGAGCAGGTGCTGATGGCACCTGGAATATTTGTTGGAACTAGTGCTTTGCTCATTTTCTTGAGATGAAGTTGCTGATCTAGAAGCATAGGAAGCCTCGTGCTTCTGTCTGCTTTGTAGAAGAATCAGGACACTTGATGCATGTTTTCTCCTGCTCTTGGAGAGTGTTTGCCTTTGGCTAGCTTGTCTTGACAGATTCAGCCCAGATCCACTTGCTGGCCAGTGGTGGAGAACCGGGTTGAGTGAAGGCCCATGAGCACCTTGAAACATTTAAGATGCTGGATGCTGGGGAAAGGAGGGGCGGGCGGGCGGTGACGCAAGCCTTCACAGCCTGTCTTTAGCTTCTTGTTGGGATTCTTCCTGTGCCTTTTACTATCTGGTGTTAATTTTAGCCCCAGGCTGAGCTATATGCGTTAGTGCAGGGAATTCAGTTTCATAGGGAAGAAGGTGCAGCATCAATTATGAGGCCTATGGCTGCCCTTTGGCATGCTCTTATTGATGATAAAAGTTGAATCTCATGGATTTTCTGAACAGATGTGGAAAAACTCCATTTAATTATGTTTTATCCCCCATTCTTACAGTAGCTGCACTGCAATTTTACCTGTACCAGTGTAACGAGTAGTTAAATGAGATGCCTTAGTGCAAGACCCGGCAAATTTGTGAAGGTTGCAGAAGTCCGGTCTGCCCTCCTGCATATCTCCCCAGGTATCTCAGTGAGGTTTCCTGCTTTGTGTTTCCTTGTCTGGCTATCAGTGAGTTTTCCTAAATTTCATAGCACATAAGAAGTACTTTTAGGGGGTGAATCCAGATTCGGTATTGTACAGTGGAGCTAAATATCTGAAGTAATGTATTCTCTGGGCCTGAGACCTCATCTCCATGTTGCAACGTGTGTTTCCAGCTCTATGGAAGCAGTAAATAATGATGATTAAACAAATAACAGTTGCAGATTTATGTCGTGTTGTTGCAGAGAAACCCAAGGGGAAAAGAGTTGTAAGGCAAAGGGAAGGGAGAAATAGTCTTTTAACTTGAAAAACATGTTTGGAATGAAATCGGACACAAAAGCTCCCTTTTCCCTCTTGCTTATTTATTTCTTTGCAAGATCCGTTTTTTCTTTATCTTTTATGGAGAAAGGCATGGGGAAAAAAACCCCTCTTCTGCTTTTTTGTGACGTCTACCCCATCATCAGAGTGTTCTGGTGTGTAGATACCAGACTGGGAGCCAGGACTTATGCTAGTTTGTGGTGGGGTTTTTTTATTTTTGTTTTTCAGCTTCTTTCCAGCAAGGGTTGGCTTCTCTTTAGTGCGTGCAACACCCAGCTCACTGGAGGGACACAGCAGGCCTGTTCCATTCATCATCCACAGGAGGGTCACATTCACCAAGGGGACAGGCTCTGCTCCTACTCTTTGTGCATTTCTCTGATCTGTTCCATTTCTGGTTGTTTGTTCCTTCTTGGCAGCCCAAGGACCTTGTCCATCAGGGCAGCCAGCTCCAGTCTTCCAGCTTCTTCAGCCTTGCTGCAGCAGTGCAGAGGTTGAAGTTGCGATTCTGAGCTTGACTGGGCTTCAGTTTCTTTTCCCAGTGTGTCTTTATGATATTTTCAGACTAAATTTAATTCTGCAGAATTATATTTAGCTGTGGGTGTAAAAGAGGACAAACCAAACCAAAATAAAATACTTTATTCCAGGTTGACTCAAACATTTCATCTGACCCAAAACCATCTTTCCTCCCACCATGTCACCATGTTTTTCACTGCTTTTTGACAGGTAAGTATCTCCTCCAGAGAATTACACTCTTACTACAATACATTACCTGAGCCTTCCACAAAACAAGGATCTGTTTGATAACAGTGAAGATCTCAATTACTTCTTTTTCAACCATGTAAGGTCTTGATTTCCAGGTTCAAACAGCCATGGAATCTTGGAACTGTATAAAAAGTAGAACTGTTAGTGATGGAAAACAAATTTTAGGCTATTTTAAATTCATTGTTGCTAATTTCTTCCTTGCCATCTACCATGAAGAAAGAAAATCATGATGCCTGAGTTTGCTATGGTAGCCTGGGATGACCTGGGTGACTTGTGGTGCAACTGCCTTTAACACCACCTCTTTGAGGGGGACAGAGGGC
>VXBW01005191.1:221984-241773 GCA_013400375.1 Thinocorus orbignyianus | reverse complement strand
TATTTTCCCCACTCCGAACAGCTCTCCCCGGAATCTGCCCTTGGTTTCCAACCCCCCGTTATGATTTATTTCCATTCCCTCTCTTGCTGACTCTGCTGAGCAGCCCTTTGCCCCGGTTAAACTTGCCCACCCCGGGTGGGATTCTCCTCCGCCACTCACAGAGGCACAAACCCCCAGCCCACGGGTGTTGGGTGTCCGCCTGATGCCAGCCTGGGGGTCAGCTGGGGGTCTGGGTGTCCCAGCCCCCTCCCCACACGCTGTGGGTCAGCCAGGCATGGGGCATCTCCATCTGCACTGGCCCACTGACCACAACCCAGGGCTGANCAAACCAGGGCTGAATTCACCCCGAAGCCTTTTCTGAATTTTTAGGTTTTCCCTTCTTTTTAGCTTTTTTTTTTTTAATTTTACCTACTGTTAATTAAAAATTATAAATAATTAGTTAATTAGGCAGTGTACATGCAACTACTTCTGACGACACATTCTACGTGGGGAGCCTCCCCGCTGTACCCCTGCCCCCACAGGACCCCTCACCACCCGTCCCTCCACCTGGTCCCTTCATCCGCACCCAGCCCGGGGTCTTTTGTACTCACTGCTAAGAGCTCTCTCCATTTTGAAAGCTTTTAATTTACCATTTCTTTATACTCTGCACACATGTCACAGTGTCGTGGTGACAAGGTGAGGGTGTGCCACCAGCGGCTGTCCCAGCACAGCCATCCTGCCTCCTCCCTCTGTCCTGGGGGGATGCCACCGTGTCCGCGGGGGGCTGCCACCATGTCCCCACAGCCAGGGAGGGCACTGACAAGGAAGCCGTGGCACAGTCTCCCTCAAATCCAGGGACATTCGTGGCCACGTGTGGCCTTTGCCCCTCCTGTCCCTTCCTGTCCCCAGCCTTCTGCAGCCCTGGCGTTCAGGCCGGGTGCCTGGGATTCATTGGGAGCTGAAGGGGTGGGGGGCTGTGTCGGTGAGGGGGGGTCAGCAGCATCCAGGAACGAGCAGAAATGGGGCAGGGGCAGGGGCAGCACCTGCTCAAAACCAGCTGTGTTTCGCTCGGAGCTTTATCTGGGGGTGAATAACCTGCAGGTGATACACTCTGTGTGGGTTCCCGTAACGCCAGGGTTTGGTGACGGGCAGGAGCACAGCCTCAGCGCTGCCTTCCCTGCCCTGCTCAGGGACAGCCCTGCCAGGAATTGAATCTTTATTTTGGCACAAATTGCTAAAGCGAAGGCAGATGGGGGGGAAAAAAAGCTGGAGGGTGCAGCGGGGTTTCCTTTTTGGGTCTCTGCTATAACAGCATCTTTCCCAGCATAGTTTCAGGAGCAAAAGGAGTATCTTCCCTCAGGAGCTGAGCTTTCCCCGTGTCCCCATGGCTAACTCAGGGTGATCCTGCCTCGCAGAGGTGTGCAGGTGGAAAAGCCGAGTGTGTCTCACACCTTCACGCTCACTTGGGTTTCTGACTGTCACACCGAAATACCCCTTGTCTCCCACCAGCCTCCTACGTGATAACGGACCAGACGGAGCTGCGGAAGATCAAGTGCCTGGAGAGGACAGGCATCAGCATCACAAGGGAGCTGATGTGGTGGTGGGGCGTGAGGCTGGCCACAGTGCAGCAGCTGCTGGACCTGCTGCAGGGGCTGCAGCTCTACCGTGCCGCACAAGTCATCCTGGACTGTGAGTACCTGCCCTTCCTCCTGCTGCCCTCCACACTCCCCCCTGCCTCAGGGGACTCTTTGCCACCAGTCTCGTACTCAAATTCTAAAATTTCTCCACTGATTCTGATTTTCTACTCCCTCACATAAAATTTATGGTGGGAAAGGATTCCTCCTAGAGGAGGAATCAGCTTGTCCCTCTGGTTCATCATCCCACCGCTGTGGTGGTCAAGCCCGATGCTTGGGGAGGTGAGGAGAGAGTGGCCATGCCCTGAGCCAGGCTGGCACTGCCACCCCTCAGGCTGGCTTCCAAAATGCAGCCTCGTTAGGAATGCTTTGACTTTTAGAGCATTCTTGTTTCTCTGTGAAGTTCTGTAATTATACTCGGAATTGTCAACAGAGCAGAGAAGCATCTACTCGGTTTTGCCTCCTCTCCTGCACCCTAAGAAAAAGGTTATGAAAAGGAGAAATGGTTTATCCACTACCTAAATGAATATTTCATCTCATTTCGTATTTTCTCTGTTCCTACCACCTGTTTTCCCCGATCCCTCTGTCAATTACACACCTGTACTCTTTTCTAATTAGTGTGTAATTCTTCCTACCTGTCTCCAGGTTGCTCTACTCCAGACATCTCTTTTCAGGTAGGATGGTTGGAGTTAGAGCTCAGTCTGCCCAGCTCAGGCAGTACGTGGCCTTACAGATACTGCAGCACTTCAGCATAATTTTCCTTTCCACTTTTCTCCGTTGAGAATGATGTTTGCATTCCAGCTGTCCCTTTTTGCCAGCCACAGCGTACCTTCACCCCGTTCTGCCACTACCTCCACTGAACCCTGGGCAGCGTGCTGCCTGTCTGCATTGAGTTGCCCCCAAAAGCTGAAAGTGGACCAAATTCCTCTTTTCCCACATATTCCCACCCAAAATCTCCTTCTTTTTGGAAATGAGATGTTTGTGTGAATTTTGCCAGCTCTCCATAGAGAGTCACTGGAAATGAAACTGCAGGATTTGGGCTGTGGAAGGTGAGAGAAGCTGTGTGCGGGTGGGCGTGGACAGGGTGGGAGGTTTGGGTGACTCAGGCTGCCAGGGGCTGTTGCGACAATGCTGGGCACAGCTGGCACCCACGGAAAGTCCGGCAGCACATGATGCCACGTGTCCTGCTGCCTGCCAGGGGTTTCCTGGCACCAGCCTGACTACACCTTTGCCTTTAACACCTTTAACAGTGCTATTGTGAAGTCTGTTTTCTTTTCTTTTCTTAAAAACAAGGGATATCAATCACTAGAGCACAAGCAGCCTGCAAGCACATTCTGTGTTAGTACCCGATAGCCCCAGCCCCTAAGGGGGTGCTGCTCCACCAACACACCTGATCCTGGCATCGCTTTTGTCCGTGCCAGTTCAGTAATTAACCCAGTTCAGTGCTCGTCCACAGGCAGTTTGTGGGTGCTCTGCTGTGACACACCACGCCCTTAACCACTAATTAGCTCCAGCCCTCACCTTCTTTCCTGCCTGAGCAGGTTCAGGGCCCAGCTGTGTGTCTGTCTGGTGTGTTCCTTCACAGAGTTCATCAGCATTCCCGTAATCCCACTTTATCCATTGTGATTTCATAAAGCAAATCCTGCATTCTCCATCTGAGAAACGTAAAACCTGAAATCGAAAAATTATGGGATGTTTTTACCCCTGCATAATAGCCGCAGGCTGTGGCCTCACACCCCTGGGATCTGGAGGGGCAACAGGTTGGAGCCCTGGCCCCAGCCTGCGCAGAGCCTGGTGAGATCGGTCCCTCTGGCCGTGCTGAAGGCAAAGCAGCAGCTTCTGCCAGCGTTGCCATTAAAAATAAAGGTGCAGCCCAGATAAAAATAGTTACCTCCACCGTCCAGGAGCATCTGCCATCCTGCTGGTTGTCTGGGGGCTTTTCTAAGTGCTATGTAAGCATCACTGTGGCTCCTCAGCACCGGCTCCCGCCCCCAGCGTGGGAGGGGACAGATGCTCTGCTGCCTCTTGGCATTCTCAGCTTTACCTGTTTGGTTTTTTTTAATTGAGCTCTCTGAAAAAAAATTCTGAGACTTCTTGGACTTTGCACAAACTGCAAAACCAGAGGGTTTTCCCCCTGTTAAAAATAAACTCCAGCCAACTTCCCCCAGGCTGCGGGAGTGCCCTTTGGCTGCCAGTCCGGAGGAAAAACTCAGTTTGTGAAAACATCAGCTGGCTGATGTCAGGAAACCGGGGTCTCTAGTGCTTGCTGTGGGTGAGGCAGTAAATAGGGAAAGGAATCATTAAAAAGCTGATGGCAAGAAACGGCCACGCTCAGTTCAGCTCCTGGAGGCACCGTGGTGCTGTGGCGCCAATGCCGATCTCTGCGGTTTGCTCCGTGCCAGCAGGCGAGGACAATGCCGGAGCCGCAGTGTTGGACGGTTCCCTGAGGGGCTGCCTGAGGCGTTGGGGGTGATTCTGGTTTTCAGTATGAAGGTGGCATAAATAGGCCTTAAAAGAGGATGAGAAGGACACATCCTGTGGAGTGATCAATTTTCAGTTGTTTCTAGACAATCACTATTAATTTTTGTCCCGGATCAATTCAAATGCAATAAACTGCAAAACTGACCACGAAATGAGCTTTTAAAAAACCTTCTGATAGTTGTGCTTTTAATTGGAGCCCACAGCAAAGTGTCATGTTCGCTGAAGCTGCAGAAAGTCTGTATTAGTTTGTTGTTCTGCCACGTGGAAGTCATTGCTTTTTTCTGGAGTTCACTCAGTACGGGCATTCCGGTGTGTGCTCAGCCAGAAGCAGAAGTGATTTCTAGCAAGATCCTTTCAGGTTTAGACAAATCTTTGAGGCCTCTACGCTCTATTTCTGCTTTTTTATCTGTATCTCAGTGTGCTTACTAGGGTGATTCCTCTCAGGCAGACATGGAGAATACATTGCTGGTTCCATCGGGCATTTCAGAAAACCAAGTGGTCCCTTCACCGCCAGGATTCTCTTTGCTCCCCCTGACAGGAGTTCAGCATGGCACACGGGGCAGTTCTGCTGGCACCTTGCTTCCAGGAGAGTCCTACCTCCCTCCAACAGTCTCTTGCCCTACTCCAGTCCCTCTTCTGGATGTCCATAAAAATACATTTTTCAGTGTCAGTTCTTTAGCTTCAGTAGTGACCTGTGTGTGTGATGTGCAGGAAGTTACAAAATTCACAAAAAACCCTGAAAAATAGGTTGGGAGAGGGAAGTGAGTGTGATTGTAGTGATTGCTGGGTCAGAGTACGGGAGGGAAAAGCCAGCAGCTGCAGAGTGCAGGGGCTGTCAGCCGTGACTAAGGGCCTGCCTGACACCCTGTCTCAAAAACCCAGGAAATCTGGGGTTTCGTGGTGGTGTGGCACAGAAGCAGAGCCTGCTCCGAGCTCGGGTTTGGAGACCGAGTCTCCTTCAAGCTGTCAGGGCTTGTCTGCCCCGAAACAGCTCTGCTGAACTCGGCTTGTTTTCAGGAGCAGAGCCTCTTCCTGCCTATCTCAGGTACTCCCAGGGCTTTGTGTGGAAAAAAAGCAGAGAACAAAGCTGTGATCTGATTTCAAACACAACCTGAGGCTGCGGCTTCTGATCCCAAGGTCACCACCGCCCTCAAAATACAAAGCTGATAAACCCGCGGGACAAAAACCCCCTTGTAGTAAAGCTTGTGTTTATTTTATTTCATATAGAAACAAGACATTAGTTTTGATTTTTAAGAAAAAGCTACCTGTGTTGCTGATAACAGGTGCTAGGTAGAAATAGAAGTTTAGAACTGCAGGCAGGAAGCCATGGTTCTCGGGCAGCAGAAGGTCCTTGCCCCACCCCCAGAGCACAGGGACACTGCCAGGCTGCTCAGGGAGGAGGGTTCAGCTGCTGCTCCAGGAGGTTCTGACAGCCTTGCATTATCTTGCTTTGGGGGTTTTTTGCTTTATTTTATTTTTTTTTTCCATCCTAGCAACAGGATAATCTAATTTTATTAATTTCCTCTAAGATGTGGCTGCTCCTCACGTCCCTGAAGGCTGAAAACATCTTTGTACTTCTTCCAGCCGCTTTTCCCCGCCTGGTTGTGAGGTTTCCCCAGCTGGGTACAAGCGGCATCTCTGAGAGCTGGGGTGAATCAGTAATTCTGCCTTTCCTTTTTCCCTCTATCAGCAGGTCTTGACCTTTGACCATTTTGGTCTGGGCTGTCTCCAGTTTCTTTCTGTTCCTACGTGAAAGTGTGATTGGTTACTGCAAACAGCTCTGCACAGGAAAGTGTTCGGGGCGCACTCTTGACACTAAACCAGCACAACGGAAACCATCCTGAAACATCTCACTGACTAAACCCCCTCTCGTGGCAGTGAACAAAGAACTAGCTGCCTGTCTCAGGCTGGCAGATATTTCTGATTTGAGATCACTGGCTGGAAGGTGTTATATAGAAAATGACAAAATAAATCCACTGTTATTGCTAATTCCTTATTCTAAGAGACTCTATGCCTGCTGCGTCGCCATCACAGGTATTTGTTAGAAGCTGTCGCTCTTTAGCAATTTTCAGCAGTAGTTAATGTCAGGAATAGGGTCTGAATGTAAGCACCAGCTGCAGTCCTGCAACTCAATCAGTTGCTGTTCATTTTCATGTTCACATTAATTTACAGCCTGTTTTCCTGACTAGGATGTTTCCTGGTAACTGACTGGAGCCAGACACTGTTTTCCCTGATAACCTTGATCTTTCCTTTCTTCTCTTTTGAAGGGACATCAGGCTCTCATATTGCCAGCTCTGAAAAAGACGAGCTGGTTCAGTCACCTAAACAGGAGGATGCGTCCTTAACTCCCACCGAAAACAAAACTAAAGAGAGAGAAAACGAGCTAAGCCTGCTGCCATCACCAGACTCCTCACATCCGGCAGTTTCAGCAGCAGGGGGTAAGGAACAGCTTCTGAATTTGCTTTGACATTGGGATGACCGAGCAGACAAGGTGCTTCCCAGTCGCTTTCAGTGTGGAATCACGAATATATTGCTCCTGGAAGGAGCCTGATCCTGGTCCTGGCACGGGGAGCTCGCGGCCCCAGCCAGGACTGGGCATCAGCACACTCATCCTGCAGAGAGGAACCAGGAGCACAGCTCCCTCTCTTCCCACAGCTTACTCCCAGGAAATTCAGCAAAATGCCAGACCTTCACAGTTACCACAGGCTGTGGTATTGCAAAAACGAGGTGTGTTTTCAGTTTATTATTTCAGTTACAGGTGCTGCTTCTGAAGGAGCCTTGTGTTCACTCCCCTTCCCACCACCTCCCCCAAGAGACCTTCTGAAATCTTTACAGTCAAATCCTCCCATCTCATCAAGCGTGAAGGTAAATCCCTTTGTACTCATTGACTATAACAATGAAAATCATCTTTATGACATTCTGTGTCTTTTCAATTACAATTTATCCCTTTCCTTGTATAAAATACAGATCTCGTGAATAAATGAGGCTTTGTTTGGATTGACTATAACGGCACTGCTGCAGTTACTTAGTGTTTACAGCGGTGTTTGTGCCAGTGAAGGGGAAAGGCCAACAACACTGCACAGCACACAGCTCAGCACAGAAACATGCCCACAAACACCAGTTAATTTTGAAGGTGTTTCCAGTATAGATTTTACACAGAACTCAACATTTCTGGTGGGATCAGAGAACGGGTCAGTCCATACCACAGACTAGTCAGAACAGCGGACTTCTTTTAGTTTAATTTTATACTTAAAATGTTGTTTCCACTCCAAACCAGGCTAGTACCAAATTTCTGGAGGGATGCCCAGAGCCTTGTGTTGGTTGACAATCTCCAGGAATGGGATTCTGTCTCCTTTCTGAGTGGGTTCCAGGGCTTAACCAGCTCCTCGGGGGAGGTTCTCCTCGTGTTCTTGATGATTTCCACGCAGTCTCCAGTTCTCCCCTAGAGCTCTGTGGTTGTTAAGTCAGTCTGGCTGGATCTGTCCCATGGTTCTCCAAGGGTTTCCCGGATCCACACGCACACTCTGGTTCTGTCAGTTCTGTCTTGGCGTGTTCTCTTTGCTTTAATTTGTTTGAGATTTTTTTTTTTAAAGAAGATTGTGTTTTAAGACTTCAAACTCTTCAAAAAGAACGTGGTTCCAGAGTACCAGCCCGAAGAGAAGATTGCTACAAAGAATGCAGGAGTCTGGGCATTTCTCTGGGGGAGTTGTTTTGCTTTCTGCAGGCTGTGAAAGCTGCGTGGCTGGGCGCAGTGGAGCTGCAGTAACAACTGGCATTGGGACCTGCCACACTGGAACCAACACATCATTGTGCAATGCCAGATGCTTCTGTAGATGTGAAGCTCCAGAGCATAAACAGATTAAGAAAGACCTTACTTTCTGATCCAGCTCTTTCTGGATACGTGCCCCAGCCATACAGATTAGTATTTCTTGCAGCTTAAACTAACATCACTTCAAGTAAATATATGGACTTTTATGCAAAACTAAGTCTGTTTTCTGAGCAAGATGGAAATGCAAATCGGTAACTGTTTTCTAGTCTCTTCTACTATGCAAAATCTTTTTATCAGCAAAGCACATCAGGAGAGGTACTTTAAAGGAAAACCCCAATGAGAGATTGTACAGCAGCTTCCACAATTCCTGTCAGCAATCATAGTGATCGCTTAAATCATGGAAAATATGACACCTGAAAGAAGGAAAAAGCATATGAATATTCATGAGATAAACTTGTTTCTTCTACAACTGTGTAGCCTTGCAGCTCTTCTGGCCCTCAGCAGGAGACAACGACCGACCTCCCCAGCGGGAGTCTCCTGTGGACCCCGAAGGAAGTCACTGAGGCCACAGATAGCTTCAGCAACAGGAGCAGGATTTGTGAGGGCACCTTTGCAGATGTCTACAAAGGTCAGAGGAACAACATGGTGTATGTCATCAAGAGGCTGAAAGAGGCAAGTGCTCCACCTTTCCTTTTTCTTTGAAGGGTTATATTATTAGCATCTCTTGAGTGTTAGCATCTGCTGTTCAGCATTGTATGGGCAAGGGATGGAGCGGCTACACAAAAGGAGAGGTGAAAAGGAAATGGTGTGAAGTAAGGAGACCTAGATTCAGCCAGCACATGAGAGATTTTGCACTTAACTCTGTCCATGGAAGTAACCTGCAATGTAGCTGCCTCCCTCTGCAACTGCATCAGAGGTCTGGGGTTTTGATATAATTTTCAATTAATTTTTGCCTTTGACACAAAGTTGCCCTCGCTGATACCTGCCAGGTTTCTCAAGTAGCTCGTCATCTGGAGACTAAAAGATGTGTGTAAATGCAAGGTCTGGATAATGACCCCACATTCTGTTGCACGTCTTGACTTTTCAGACAGAATGCACAGACCCAAATTCCACCCAGAGGTTCTTTCACACCGAAGTACAGATTTGCTTTCGGTAAGTGTGTATTTGGTCGAGGACAACCTGTGTCCCTGGGGACCACCCTGGGGACAGCGGGGCATGCACAGGCTCTGCCACAGCCCTGGGGAGCCGCCTGCAGGACACAGTTCCCAGGGGCTTTCCATTCAGGAATGTATTCCAGCTTGGGAATGTATTTTTCTGCGTTGCTGTTATTCCATTTGGGAATCACTGTTGCTCTGTGCCCACAGGTGCTGTCACGTCAACATTCTGCAGCTGCTGGGTTTCTCAGTGGAGGCTGGCTTGCACTGTCTGATATACCCCTACCTGCCCAACAGGTCTCTGCAAAACCAGCTCCATTCGCAAGTAAGCCATACTCCAGGCCTGTTATCTACCTGTGATTGTGAGCCCTGCCCTGTTATTGTATGACAACCAATTAGATCTCTCTGAATTCTGAAGAACAGAAAAAAAAAAAAGAAAAGAAAATGCCCATAGCACTAGAAAGGCTGGAGCTTCTCTCCGGTTCTGCTGCAGAGCGGATCAGGGGAACAGGCAGCCTTTAGATTCTTAAAGTAATAAGGAGTCTGCAAGATGTGTCCATTCATATTGTAGTATTTCACTGGATTCAGAAATATGGTGCTGTAGAATCCTTCACTGTATTCATTGGCACAACGAGCTACAAAGTTTTACAAGGGCTTAAGAGGGAAGAGTTTGAGGTGTTCTCACCTACAGAAAGAGTGTTTGCAGGGGAGACCATAGGGCAGAGGCACATCGGAGCAGCAATCACCAGAACCAGCGCTGTGCCTCAGAAATGGCCAGTCCTTGGTGCTTTGGGCACGCGTGATCCTCCTGTGTCCTCGTCTCACTGCGTACCCCGGCAGGAAAATATGCAGCGTGATATGTAAGAATAGGTTCCTTCCTTGGCCTAGAAATCATCAATTTCTGCCTTGGACCAAATTTTTGCTTTAAATCAGCAGGAGTCTGGATTTGCACTACAACTGAATCTTTGCTTTTCAAAGCTACTGATGTCTTACAGGGTTTTCATCTTTTTTATTCCTTCCTTCCTTGCAGGCTGGTTCTGCTCCACTGACCTGGGAGACGCGAGTCAGCATTGCTGTAGGTCTCATCCGAGCTGTGGCGTATTTACATAATTTTGGAATTCTTCATGGGAATATCAAAAGGTGAGGGGCTTAGCATAGCAGCACTTCCCTGGCCACCTCCTCATTCCAGGGCTTTTTCAACAATAATGGCTGAGAACACGCAACTCTGAAACGCACTCGCAGCATCCTTCTGCTGTCTCTTGTTCTGCAGGGCCTTTAGCGTTTCTGTTTCATCTGCCTCTCCTCTAGAGGATGCAAGTATGTTCTTTTGAAGTAATTTTTGGAATGCTAGTTCTTCCCCTCTCCCTTTCTACCATACTTTATCCTTTCCTTCACACACAGCAAGCCAAATGCTGGAAACTCACAGTGCTTACCTTTAAAAGCGTAAAACGGGAGGTCTCTACCTGCAGTTACAGTACTTGATGAATATTGGTATTTGTCTTTCTTTATCACAGCTCAAATGTCTTGTTGGATGAAAACTTCACACCAAAGCTTGGACATTCCGGTCTGCGATTGTATTCTGCTGATAAGAAATCAGCATATGCTGTGATGAAAACCAAAGTCCTACAAGCTTCTCTTTCTTACCTGCCAGAAGATTTTATCAGACACGGGCAGTTAACAGAGAGAGTGGACGTCTTCAGCTGCGGTGTGGTACGTTGCCTTTCCTCCTCGCTCTGCTGCATTCTTTGGTGCTTCTCTGTCGGGAGGGGCCCGGGAAGACATGCGGCCGACTCAATATGAGTGATAAAGCAAGCTCCAGTTTTTATTCGGATAGCTCAGATATTTATACACTTATTGTAAATTATGCCTACTTGTCACACACTAATTGGCTAGGCTTCTAAAGATTACATGTTCATACACCTCCTACTTGCAGTTTTTGCTTCAAGGTTCTCCAACATTCCAGAAGGACACTCTCCCTCTCTCCTTGTTTATCATTCTCGCAGGGTCTGTGTGATCTTGGCTCTTCTTCCTTGTCAGCGTAACTTGCAGTTCTTACTGAGGCCTACTGTGGCTAAAATCCTACTTATGCTAAACACTTAGGCTAACAAGAGGATTGCTTGTACAATGCTTCCGTGGATCCATGGCCCTGCTCCTGCAGCCATTCTGCAACACTTCTCGACAGGAAACTGGACAGAAGAGCTTGTGCATCACACAGTTACTTTGCCAGCAGTTTCCTATCACAGTTGATGACTATCTTGTGTGTTGAAATCACGCTTTTAATTACATTCACACTCCAAATACACTCCAGTTGGTGGCAAAGTCAGGTGAATCTTTTGAACAACGCAAACAAAATTGTTTCTTGTTGCAAAATAAATTATTACTGCTGATCTTTAAAAAAAAAAAAAAAGAGAAAGACTGTAGTTTGGTTCTCAGAATTCTTGCAGATTTGCCACAGGAACTGCTACAAACATCACCTGATAATTTGAAAGTTTGACTAAAATAACTGATGGCCTGCGGTGTTGCCTGGCTCGAGATGTTTCCATTTAAATAGGAAGTTACTCTGCTTAGTGTGACTTCTTCTCTCAATTCAGAATTACTTTATTCTCATCCTTTGTTTCAGCTGCATCTGTTGTACCGAACTCTAAAATCTGGACTTGGCTCTGAAGGTAGATGTCAAGTGTCATAAAATTGCCTGGATCTGGCTTTGTTAAGGCATCTGAAGTGAAAACATACTTTCAAAATGCCCTGGCAATTCAATATTTCTTTAGTTACAAAACTAATTTTTAAAACTAGAATTAATTCTGAACAAATTGTTTTATCTTTCAAATGTACTTCCTAGGTGTTGGCAGAGATCCTGACAGGGCTGAAGGCACTGGATGAGGAAAGACAGCCTATCTATCTGGTAAGAAAAAGCGGGAATAAGGAACCCCCCCAGCACTAATGAGTGGGCTTGCTGTCATGAAATGATTATCAGGCATATAAACAGAGTTTGTTATTTGAGTCTGCTGCACACATCCTGAAGAAGGGGGGTTTAGAAGCCATATCCTGGTTCCAGTAACATCAGCAGCCTACCTGCAGAATTCACGGAGTGCTGGCCCAATTGTACCAGAAGATACTCCCCAGTAACTGGTGTTTGAACACATGGCTGTGGCAGAGACCAGGCTTTGTGCTGCGATGCTGCTGCATGGGATGTGCCTGCCAGCAGGAGGTGTTAGGAGCCAAACCGACTGGGGAAACCCCGGTAGGCAGTAACTGCAGTTCCTCATCATCGTGTTTGTTGGGTGTCAATGCATTGCACCAGTGTCGGGAATTTACCTCCTGGCCCATTTGCCCAGGCAGGGATTAGAATGGCACAAACCACTGTCACAGGCTGGAGCTGGTGGGGCTCAGTGAATGCCTCACACCATCCTTGGGGAAACAGACTCCACCTGTTCCTTCAGTGGGGCGAGGTCCTTCCCAACTGCCTGCTCCTTCCAGCCTTTCTGGGGAGGGGAAAGCGAAAGTATTCTTAATTACTACTCCCAAGCAGTTCAGCAGTATTCAAATGGGTCCAGAAAATAAAGGTTTGGTAAGTCCTGTGCAGGAATGCTGCTATGGACAGCATTCCTTATCTTCCATTCCTATGAACGGGCATAAGCCCAGAAGAGCTGGGTCTGTTTTTGTGAAGCTGACATCAGACACATGGGGAGAAAACCCTTGGCCTTTTGTCTCCTGCGAAAACAAACATTTCTGTCAATTGCACAAATGGAAATTCCTAAAGCTTTTAGGTCTGTGAACCAGCCATTAAGGAGCAATAATGACAAACAGACGGCAAGGCTCCTATTTTCAGTGATTCAGGTAGAAATGAATGTTTGTGTTAATTCTGCTTTCACTAACATATCTCTTTCCTTTGAGCAGAAAGATATAATTGCTGATGAAATTCAAACAGCAAAAGAAAGCTCAGGCCCCAAAGTGAAAAACTGTGAAAAGCTGGCTGCCAAGGAAATATGCAGAAAATATCTGGACAGCAGAGCGGGACACTTGCTGGAGGAGGCTGCTGTTGATTTTGCCTCAGCCGTCTGCCTGTGTCTGAGAAGGAAGAATTCCAACATCGCAGAGGTAACAGTTTCAGTACACGACCAAGATCTTAGTCTTCTCACAGCAAGGTCACTCACTCACGCCTTGCCTGTTTTTGATTGTTGACAGGAGGGACCATGTGTAAGCAGGGGGGCAGGAATTATTCTGCATTCACAGATTTTGTTGTTACAAACAGGTGCTTGAAATGATGGAAACGGCTGACAACAAGTTAAGAGAGCATTACATCTGTGGGAGCAGCTTTTCTGGATTCTCCATGAACACCCCGGAGGAAACAGATGACGAGACGACAAGCCTGAGCATGGATGTGCAGCCTGGGGGAGAGGAGAGGGAGGGCATTGGCCAGCCAGCCACCCTGATCAGCACCCACCCGTCCCCTCCCTCCATGGCAGCCCTGTCACCCGACATCTACTGCGGACAAATGTCCCGCATCCCTTGCGAGTCAGATGAATCCAGCAGTTTTGTTTGGAATCCTTCAGGAAAATGCCCGGAAGAGCTGCCCAGCTCCAGCTGTAAGGATTTGGAGAGCATGGCGGGCAGTGTGGGCAAGCCCGGGGAGGCCCAGCCTGCAGAGGGACCCCAGGACACACACACATCCTGCGCCAAGGGCCATGACACCCTGGAGACGGCATCGGCTGCACGGAGCGCCTTCCCGCAGAGACACCCTGACCCCGACTCCTCCTGCTCCACACAAGGTAAATCCAGATAAACCTGGTCACATACAACATCCAAAAGCATGTCATCTTCAAGCTGTTGTGGCAAAACGGCCCCTGTTCCTGCTAGGTTAACCAAAGTCTATGGAAAAGGGCTCTGGAATTATAACAGCAGGGACAAATCACTCTGCTCCAGAATTGCTCAGGTTCTTCTTCTTACATATGAGCACATTTCAGTAAATCTTTTATCCTTGTTTATGATTTTACCAGTAAATCTACAAAATGTTTTCTGGTTTTCTATCAGATTTTTTTCCTAAGGCAGTTTTGTTTGGGTTTTTTTGTTGTAAATTCAACATTATTTTCTGTTCCTTAGGCAGTAGGTGGATTCTGTTCTCAATATTTGGGCTTTTTTTGTTGTTTTGTTTTTCAGCATTAGCCAGAGAGACATCTTGGAAAATACAGATAAATGATAAAAAAAAGAAGCTCATGGAAAATATTTTGCTGTATGAAGAAGACAAATTAAACAGTTCTGAGCTTTTTGAGTCATGAATCGGATGCATTTATTAGCAGTGGCCAGCTCAGAAGAAGAAATTGGGACCAACTCTCCATTGGAAAGATGGTAAAAGTGTACCTTTGGTGTCTGGTTAAGTAGCGGATCTGGAACATCAGCCCTGACTGCAAAAAGCAAAAGTGATCCCAGTGAGAAGAAACAGAAACCGTCTGTTCTAGGGCAGATTATAGCGCGGTGCCTCTCTGTGAACAGAAGTGCCTTCTTCCTTTTCATCCACAATGTAAAAAGCTATGGCAAAGACAAACAATTGCCAAAATAATTTAGGATCCTTTTGCAGTGTATTTCAGAAAGCATCTATGTTAGAAGTGAGAGGGCAAGTGCTGCTCAGCACTGAGCGATGCCCTTCGTCGTTACCCCCCTGGGTACAGGCAGGCAGAAGTCTCCAGAGATTGGAGGTTTCAGCTTTCTAATGAATCTGTCCTAGTCCATATAATCTTAGTCTCCATACCTAAAAATTGCACTAGCAGAGGGGGATTTCTGTGCAAGTTCTCAGATGTGTTCTACACGATGCAATCTCAGTTTGAATTGCACTGAACATAGTTGTAAGTAACTAATTTAAGCCATGTTAGTCTGCTCTGTGAGCTGCTCTTCTACGTCTGACACGTCTAAGTTTCACTGTCAGGAGCTCTGAGACAGTTCAATACTTCAGAGGAGTACTTTTGGAAGTTGTTGTTTTCCAAGTGTCCTTTATATGTTGTTAAGGTTTCTCATTGTGTTTCACAGGGTAACTGTTGTATATTTTTGGATTAGGGAGCAGATTTTAATTTAAAGTATCTTCCATTTTGTTATAGGTCACTTAAAATTTGATTTGTTGTATTTATATTTTATTATGAGTGAGGCTGGGCCCTGTTGATGGGGCTCCCCAGGCGTTCTCAGAGACGAATCAGTTCGTGCCTCGCCTCCCTCAGCATTAACAGCTGAAAACCAGAGCTCGTGTGCTACCAGATTCCTTATCAAGTGAAGGCCCCCTTAACAAAGTGTCACTTTTACTGTTATGACTACTTATTATTTGTCATGTTGCATATTCCACTTTTGTGCAGTCTAAGGCAATACAGGTTTATTATAAAGCACAAGAAGTGCCAGACCAGGCTCCTGCCAAGGGACTGCTGCTGCCTCCACACAGGGAACGGGGCTTGATGTACAGAAATGGCTGAACTTTACAGTGGAGTGGAGGGAATACTTTAAAAATTATGCATTTATATGTAATTCTTTTAGTTGGAATTGTGTAATGGTAGCGTTTTCTCAGCTTTACACAAAGGTCTCTGGGTAAGGCCTGATATCTTCTATATTTTTACAGCGGCTGGTTCACTGTGGGTACTATTAGGAGAAAGTAAAAGTATTTTAACGAAAGACCTGAGTATTATAATCATGTACACATTTATCAGATTGATTTCTACACTAAAAACTGGTGAAAATCCTGCATTATAAGTGCCTTGGACACTGTCTATATATTTGCCACTGTTGGGATTTTTTTTTACCAGAATGAAACCATTGGTACCGATGTAAGAAAAAATGAGTGTGTTCAGATTGGCCAGCAACTGCTTCATTATACATGAGATTTAATTGAGCTGCTTTATGGTGCTGAAAATTTAGTTTTTGTTGGTTTTCATGGGTATATTTTGGGAGATGCAGAGTGAATACCTCGAGTCTCCCGCAGGAGAAGTGCCGCGATTGAGAGATGGGACACAGCTTGATGCAAGCAGAGTGTCAGTTTATTAGAGCTCTTACACATACTTTTATACAGACTAAAGCCATACACTCAGATCCAAAGACCACATATTGCTTGCTGATTGGTTAATTCTCTACACAAGGCACTAACTGAGTGGTCAATCCTAAACGCTAACATAATCACTGTTTCCCAGTTTATCACAAGTTACACAAAGTATCCTGTCTTCAAAGTAAGCATTCTCTGTTCCTCCTGAGGCTTGTTATAAAGCAGACACTCTTTATTCTTTTATGGCTAGTTTGTTATCTTGTTCCTCCCAGGGCTTATGGCCAAAAAGTTCCAACACATCTCCCTTTATCAGTTGAGCAACACTGGAGGCCCTGTCAAGGCCGACCGAGTCACCCCCTTCAGTAAGGAAGCAGCTCAAGGCCTTTTTGCACATACTTAGTTGCTGGTAATTATCAGTACAAACATGTTTATGCACTCACTGTTAAATAGCTGAGTTTTTCCTTTGAGGTGTCCCTAGAGAAAATTAGTAATGACAAGGATTACTGAGACAGAACTGATGTTTACTGTTGCTTAGATGCACAACCTATAGCATCATTTATCCTCAAAATATTGTAGTTCTTTGTCAGAAATAAAGGACAACTCTGATTTTGTTTCTTAATCCATGAGCATTAGAGTATGGGCACAGAATATAAATTTTAAAAAATATATAGTTGTTATAGGACTATGGAACTGTGCAAGTACAACTCATTTGGGGATTAGCACAAACCTCGGGTGCCGTTAAAGCCCAGAAGGAGGACATGGTCCCGTGTTGATGATGAACAGAGGATGGACACCGTGTTTCAGTGATGAAGAGAGGCTGGACGCCATCCTGTGTCGCTAATGAACAGTAAGGATGGGGGGACCAGGGGGGATCAGGGAACTGTCGGAGCTGGCCAGGACCTCCAGAGCCACCCCAGCTGAGGCTGGACTGCCCAGAGCACATCCCTCAGGGCTGCATCCAGAACCATCAATTCTTTCACACATTACCCTATTGTTTCTTTTAATTGCACATTTAATTTACCTTTAATTTCAGCACTGTAAACCATCTCCCGCCCCGCCAAGGTGAACTCTGTGCTCCCTGTCCTCTGCCCGGCCCCGCCGCGGCCTCCACGGGCGGCAACTCACACAGCCCGTCGCCGCCGCTCCGCAGCCTCCCCAACGGATACAAATCCCTTTTATTTCTCTCGTTAAGGCCTCAAATAACGAAGCCCGTCCCGCCGATGACGCCCGTCCCACAGCAGAGCCCGGGCCGCTCCTCACGGCCCTTCCCGGCCCTACCCCGCGCCCTCACAGCGGCGGGCCGGGTCCAGAGCCGGCGGACACCGCGGGTCCCGCCGCCCGCCCACCCCACAGCACATTCCTGCCCGCCTCGTTACCGTTGTCCCTTCCTCGGAGCGAGCGGAGAACGGCTCATACAGTTCCCACCAGAGCCGGCCCGGGCTGGACCCCGCCGCCGCGGCGCTGAGGGGAGAGCGGTGGAGCCGGGAGGAGCGGGGCAACCTTCCCGCCTGCCCGGGGCAGCCAGTCAGCGCCAGCAGCGACTGAGTGCTGCCCAATAGGCGCCAGGGATGGCCCCAACGTCCCGCCTCCAGGGGCGGGGCCGGCTCTTGAAGGGTGGCAGCGCTGGTCGGCCCTGAGGCGCCGTGGGAGGGGTCGCCCCTGGCCCCGAAGTCCCGGTGCTGCAGCCCCCAGGAGCAGGGCTGGTTGCGAGGGGATGCGAGGGACCCCCCGGGCGCAGGGCTCCCCAGTAGCGGGAGCAGGAGGCCCAGCCGGTCCCTCAGCGGGGCCTGCACGGAGACCTCTTCCCGAAGCCAGCTGAAGCCTTCAGGGCGAGTTGCTTGAAAAGGCAAATGCTCTTTGTGACCGTAAGAACCAGAGTGTGAGTGAATGAGTGCAGGAGTCCCGCGGCTGCCGCAGTGCTGGGAAAAGCTCCGAGTTTATTTATTTTTCTTTTTTTCCCCCCGGGGCTGGGGTGAGAAAGGCCTGGCCTGTGGCGACAGGCGGTTTGTTGGCCGTGGTTAACACGGCCAACATGTGCTTACCACGTAGGGACCTGAAGCGTGGCATCTGCAGAAAGCAAATGAAAGTTGCGTCCTGTGTCAATGAGGGGATTTTAAACGCATGGCTATCCTGTTTCTAGCCCTTCTTATTTAGTATTGGCAAGCGTTTGGTTGGTTTTAAAAAATAACTTGCTAAGCGTGGAAATGAGTTCATATTCTTCCTTATTTCCTTACGATGAATAGGGTTGTTCTGTAAGAGCAGAATGTGCTGCTCTCCTCCCTGCGAGCTGCTGAGGCAGAAGGAGGAGCCGTGGCTGGGTCTCGGCTGCCTGATGTCCTCCTGCCCCCAGTGAAAACCACAAATGCTTTCACATTTTGTCTGGGTAACCCTACGGATAAATGCTTACCTGTGTCTAAAAGCACAAAGATTTAATGGTAGTCTTTATATATATCTGTATATAAGTAAGTAGTGTTATTTTTTGCTATCATCCCAGCCCCACACATATTGTTATCTTGTCATCTTGCGTTCTGTTACTGAAAGCAGGCCTGCAGGTGCATGTGTAAGTGACAATTTCAGGTTTCAGTAACCATTTCCTTTCCTGACAGTTAGTAATCCTTGGAGGGCAATTTCTCTTTCTCTAAAGACTTCTCGTGTTGTTGCTGTCACTCCTATTTTTAGTTAGGAAATAATGTTTCTTTGTGGAAGTCTTTCAAATCTTGAGTTCCTGTTCTTGTAACACTGTAAGAGTGAACGTAACGGATTGAGAAAGTGCTTCACTTTCAGTTATGAAGCTGATGTAACAATCCTTCATTGCAGCAGAGCTTTTTTTCTTTTCTTTCATTGTTCACTGTAGTTGGTTGTTTTCTACAGACCCTCAGGCTTTCTAAAAGGCAGATTTTGATCTTAACAGGTGAGGCTATGAAACCATAACTTCAGTAGAGTTTGTTTTTTGTGTTGGCCAAAACCAGTTGTATTCTCTTTAACTACTTACCCGTTTTTAATCTGTGTAATCCAGTAATGTTGTCTGGACCTCATTTTGTGTCTTGTGATGTCTGATGGTCATTTAATATGTTCATTCAGGTAGAAAAGTACTGATGTGCTTTATTGTAAGGGTGAGGAGGGCAAAACTGCAGGGAATCAGACTAGTCCATTGCCAGTTATGGTACGGGCTAGATGCAGGGTTTCTGGCAGCTTCCCCTTTCTTGGCAGGGAGGGAAAAGTTCTCCTCCTTTGGGTTGTTCTTCTCCCCGAAAACATACTGTCTGTTTAGTTGTTCACAACTGCTTAAAAACATTACTAACAAGTATACTTTTTCATTTATTGCCTGGCTTGAAAATAAACCTGTGTGTGATGGAATAAATACTGTGCAGAGAACAGAAAATAAGCGTGACTTGAAAGAATAACAGACTGGAGGTGGTAGGAAGAAGGAAACAAAGCATCAGTGACCCACAGGGATCCGCCCGCTGTTCGGAAGGTCAGGAGAGGGAACAGTTAGAGAGGGGGTGTCTTCACCAAGTGAAGAAACTCAAGCTGAGAGCCCGCAGTGTAGAAGAAGTCTCTTAAGCTTGGTTGCACCTTAAGAATTGTCTGTGTCATTCCAAAAGTTGAAGAAGTTCAACTGCAACTGTGTTCAGAAAAGCAGGGGAGTGAACAGGCTGTCCAGTTGTTGGAGTTGACTCTGAAGGACACCCTGTGACATGTTGCAGTGTGGTCACTGAAGAACCTTCTCCAAAGTTTGTGCTTGTGGATGAACCAAAAA
>VXBW01005191.1:207439-220150 GCA_013400375.1 Thinocorus orbignyianus | reverse complement strand
AATTCTGAAAAGTGGGTAACATCAGTTTGCCAGAGCTGCAAGCTCTGCAATCCTCTAGGATTAACTCCTCCCGGTGCAGTCGGAAAGGAGTGGTTTTGGCAGTCGGGGCATACAGCAATAATATTGGTTGCTTGCTGGGTAGTGAGGCCAAATTGTCGTTTAAGACCTCCGGCATATTGGTGAAAAAAGGAATGGCTGAGTTTAGCCTGCGCTACGCGATCCGGTGGTACCTGCACTGGTCATGTAAGCATATCGGCTTGTCAGTTTCCTTCTGTGCGCAACTTCGACATCTCCCTTTGTTGCCGCGTCCCATAATTTTACCCCCACATCGCCCCAGAGTTCCCGTATAAAGATACTAGAGGCAGTCACAGTGGATATTTTTACTTGTACCCATTTAAGTATCATTTTAAGATCTTGCTCTGAAAAATTCTTTCTATGTTTTGTAAGAAAATCTTTCATAGGCTCATAAGGCTCATAGACATCTCTCTCTGGGGAAGATGCTTGAGTTCCCATGTTTCCCACAGCTCACCTCAATGGGATTTCAGGCCGGCTCCTGCTTCCTTTCAGCAGCTCATTCAAAGTCCTGTGGAACTCGCAGCATGCCACACAGATAGGTGGTTCTTGCACCTTGGGATCACGTCGGGGTCACCAATTTGCCACGATTGAGAGACGGGACACAGCCTGATACAAGCAGAGTGTCAATTTATTAGAGCTCTTACACATGCTTTTATACAAACTAAAGCCATATACTCAAATCCAAAGACCACATATCACTTCCTGATTGGTTAATTCTCTACACAAGGCACTAACTGAGTGGTGAATCCTAAACGCTAACATAATCACTGTTTCCCAGTTTATCACAAGTTACACAAATTATCCTGTCTTCAAAGTAAGCATTCTCTGTTCCTCCTGAGGCTTGTTATAAAGCAGACAGTCTTTGTTCTTTTATGGCTAGTTTGTTATCTTGTTCCTCCCAAGGTTTATGGCCACCAAATTCCAATACATCTCCCTTTATCAGCTGAGCAACACCAGAGGTCCTATCAAGGCCGACCGAGTCACCCCCTTCAGGTTGTTTTGGTTTTTGTTTGTTTGTTTGTTTGTTTTAAGACGACCTTAGTGTGTTCTGCTCAATCAGCTGGATAAGCAGCACAGCCTGTGCCTCAGGTTTTATTCTGTAGACTACTTTAGCTGTATGTTTTCTTAGCAAGTAGACTGTATCCTGCACAACTCTGTCACAGAGTTCTAGAGCAGCAATCCCAACCACAGTGCTGCTTTTTCAAGAAAGGATTTATGCAGTGTGTCTGGCTGAGAGTTTCCTTCCTGCGCTGTTGGGCAGCTTAGTGGCTGACCATTTCCATGGAATATGCTTGGAAAACCTTAAATACGAAAAGCACACAAGCAGTCGATCTGTTGTAGACGTGATGATTAGAGCTCAGCAGAATAAATCACAACCTTGGTGCTCTTTCTGACTCTTCCCTTCCACAACACTCTGCAGGTTTTGCAAGGCAGGTGCCCACACCCTGGCTGTGCTGGGGAAGAGACGGCCCAGCTGAGATCCTGCTGCTTTCCCACATACCCACGGTGTCTAGTCTGAGCTACCCTTAAACAAAGAACCCCACAAGTAATTGCAGTTTCAGCACAAGCTTTATTTTCTATTATAGATGTGTATGGAAATGTCAGAAGAGGGTTCTGCCAGTTTTAGAAAGGATACATATAGCCTTCAAACATGTCATTTAGAATAATCACTACATTTACTAACAAAAAGAGATTTCTAAGAAAATACACCTACATGTGAGCCTGCGATTAGCCTTGCCCTTTATTTTTAGTTTGAGATCTTGTATTCGTCCTTAAACAGTAATCTGTTCCAGTGTCTGCCAGAGAAACCTGCTCAGGTCCACATGCTTCTTTCTTCTTCAGAGTTGTGAAATCAGTAATAATTTCATTTTAAAGTAAATTTTAAAACAAATCAGGCCATCAAGTGCTGTCTTTGTCCTTCGTCTTGCCTCAGTTTTTCAGCGGAGTTTCTAAAAAGACAAAAGATAAAGATTATTTTGATAGTCTTAATATTTTTTTGATAATCTATCTAAAAGCTCTAGCTGAGAAGAGGGAAATGCTGGGATGTGAGGGCAAGGGCAGTGCAAGGAAGGGGACGCCTTCCCTTCTGTGTAAGAAACTTCAGTGGGATTCTCAGAGTTCAACGAGCAGGTTCTAACATCAGGTACTTGAGTGGGTCTTTCTCAGTGGTAACTTCTTAGTCCCAATCGCTTCTGAACTGCTGCTCTGAATGTCTTACATGACAAATGAGATGACAGAAGTTGTGTGCTTTGTGGTGTTGGTGGCTTTGTTTTGGTGGGGTTTTTGTTTGTTTTTAAAATCTCTGCTTTCCTGGCTTGGTTGGCTGTACCTTTAGCATTTTCCTCACGTGTGTCCCCCAGCATCTTCTCCAGCGCTTGTATGTATTCTTGATACTCTTCTTCTGTTATCTTGACACCAATTTCAAGGGGAACTTTAAACTATAAAAGTATTAAAAGACAAAGTTTAGCAGACAAGTTCTGGACAAAGAGACTGCAAGTTAATTTTATTTGTGGGAATACTGATAAGCAAGAGCTATAAAAAGTTCTTTCATCTAGTCACTTATCTGTGCTGAGACACGGAACCTAAAGCTCCAAATTGGGGCATAAGCTTCTGGAGACTGCACTGCACAATAAACTGGAGGAAAGGAAATTTTACAAGGAAATCATGTTGTTATATGTTAGTTCTGAGATATAAGTGAATCCTAAATCGGAGATTGTGATCAGAATTACTGCAGCTAATTTTACATCATTTCATACCATCACTGCTGGCAGTTTTCATGTGCCTTTCCTACTTGCCTTTCAAGTTAGGAAGAAGAAAAGGAAAAAGAAAAAATACAAACCTTTATTTCAATACTGTTACTGTCCTCTTCTGCCCCTGCTTTATCTGTGTCCCAAAAGCCTTCTGTGCCTCGACGGTGTAATTGTGCTGTGGGGTGTT
The DNA here is from genome assembly GCA_013400375.1 of Thinocorus orbignyianus. Classification (NCBI taxonomy): domain Eukaryota; kingdom Metazoa; phylum Chordata; class Aves; order Ciconiiformes; family Thinocoridae; genus Thinocorus; species Thinocorus orbignyianus. Next base: position 217,138 of record VXBW01005191.1, on the reverse strand, counting down.
TTGGAGCCTTTTGTTGCTAGAAAGTAAGCAAAATAACATCTGTGTATTTTTTCCATAACCAAACTGGTCTGTAGTGAGGAAATCAGAACCCCTAATTACCACAGTTGCAGCAGGTTAGCTGAAGGCATTGCACAGTTGTGTCTGTAGGACAGAATCACAGAAAAGACCTTTAAAATCATCAAGTCCAATCGTTGGTGATAGGTAGGTCTGTAATAATTGCATGCACTATAATAGCAATTTGGTCTAAGGATTCCTTAAATAACAATCACCTTGTGGTTAATTTCCAAAGAAGATGCCAACAAATTATTTAAATTAATGTTTTCTCTTTGATTGTTTTGGGTTTTTTTGAGATTATTAATTCTTAGTGACTGAGATGAGATACATATTCTCATCGCTTGAATCCGATTCTAATGGTTTGGTACCAAAGTTCTCTGCATTAACTCCTTCCTCTTCCAGAAAATAAATCTTCTAAAAGCTTCTCTGAACACTGTAAATGATGTTGGCTTTAAGGACTTACAGAGAAGGACAGATTTATTATTTTTTTTTTACCTGTGTTCTTTTATATTCAGGGCTTAAGAAACTAGAGCCAGCCAGAGCAGTTTCTGTCCAGAGGATACTGTAAAGAATAATTCCCAGCAGAGTCCCTCTGAGAAACATGATTATCCTCGTGAGGCAAGGTGTCCGACCTGAAAGCATAGGTTGAAAAATTAAACAGATTTTGCAATATCTGTATTTAATTGAATCCAGACCCAGAGAAAATCTTTCTCCTGACTTGAATGACTTGAAATCATTTCTAGAGATGGATGTATAAAAACATAATTTGTATATGCTAAAGGTAAAACTGTTCTGTCCAAGAGAGGTTATTGCTTACAGTGTTTTATTCTATGGCTAAGATACAGTAACAGGAACAAACGAGTCAGTGGAGAGAAATTACATGGGAAAACTGTCAAAAGCTGAAACTTTACCTGCTGAGATCTGGGGCTTCACCCAACGGCTGCTTTCTGAAGGGCTTTATATAGTGAGTGGAATATTTGTTCTGCTCTGCAACATCACTGGAAATGCAATCTGATAGGTGTTTAAATTCCATGGAAACCTGGCTTGCTCGTAAGATAACAAAATCATCAGGACAGTGAGAACAGTGCAGAGTTTTGTTGCTGCATTTATTTTGATGTAAAATGAAATTGTGTAGGGAATGAAGTGGGAGTTTCCTTTTTTTCCTCTGGCATTAATATTGTTGCTTTTCAAAAATAATTAACACCTGTAATATTTTTATTCTTTTCCATAAAGGAAAAGCCCCCAACCCCTTTTTCTTACTGGAGGTGGTGGAACTAAAGTGGAGGAGTTGAGCTTTATTCCTGACCTGCAGTGGCAGCTGCTTCTTGTTGTGGCCTTTAAGTGTGTCCCCTTTCTTCTGTATTCCCTCCTGGCTTCTGTTTTACCAGAATTTGTTGTCTTTTACTGGAAGACCAAAGCTGAAAATGATACTTGGGATACTTTCCATTACTGTAAAAACAGAATATTAATACATTTCTAGAACTTCAGTGAGGATTATAGCAATGTCTGAGTGTCTGGAAAGATCCCATGAAGAGAAATAGGGATTTTTTTTTTTTTCCTACAAGTTTGTGACTTGTGCTGCTTGTGTTCTGCTGTGACCTGAATGATGTCTCTAGGTTGTAGGCTCCGTTTGGTGCTGTTGGAGAAAACGTAATGTGGAGCCATTTATAACCATCTGAACTGTGCTATGGCCAAATCAGGCTTTAGCACATCTGTGGAGCTGGAAAACTAGTTTCATTTGGGAATGCCGTCCCATTTTGTTTCCTTTTGCAAACAGGATTTAAGAGGTTTCTTCTTTGTGTCTCACGTTGTGGCTTTCTGGTTGACTTCTTCAACTATTGTGCAGTCATGCTGTAAATCAGGTTTGTGAAATGATCCAAATATTAATAGAAAATCACTTCTGAAGTGTGTCTGGTGTTAGCTGAATTGGCAAAACCGAGGAAGCTGGTACCTGTGATGGAAGCTGGGAACAGGTGGAGGTGAAGAGTCGAGGACTCAAAAATCCTTCCAGCAACAAAGCTGGGTCAAGAAACTCTGCTAGAGTTAAGCTTTGTCTTGGCTTTTATCTGAGGACTTCTTAATAACAGTGGTCGACAGCAGAAGAAAAGCAGGGAGAGGTCCTGGCTCCTGCAGAAGCCCCTTGTGTTTTTGTAGCACACTGTGTTTGGTCCTGGGCCAGCCACAGAATCAAGCTGTTTCTGGGTTCCCATCGTGACAGAGAGACATGTCCCCTGTCGCTTCTGGGAGCTTGGTCTTCAATCAGCACCTTCTGCTTTATTAAGGCCTGTCCAAGTAGTGAGGAAAACAGGAATTTAGATAGGCCATTGTACGGAGCAGAGGGATTGGTTTATTTTGGAAGTTTCTAGTCCCCACGTTTGCCATGAAGGGCAGTTCAGCTCCCAGTGCGTCAGCAGCAGACGTGCCCAAAACTTCACAAACTTAACAATGCAGACTGAATGACAGAACGATGTTTCTTGTGAGGAAACTGTTCAGGCAGCACAGGACACAGACATTTCTGCTTCTCAGGCCAGATGGTGCCAGGGCAGAACCAGTGTGTAGTGGGCACGGGAGAGACCCTGCTGGCCCCCATCGGGCTGCACAGCAGCGTCGAGTTCTTCAGTGTGAAATCCACCTTGGGTACAGGGTTTTCTTCTCTTTTCCCCAGTCCTGACCCCAAGAGGAAGGCGGGATTAGAGATGAAAAACATGAAGTTTATTGTCAAGAGCAGTGGAAAAACTTTTATTTGCAATGAATAAACTTTGTAATGTTAATTTCTAGATGAGTTGACTAATTTTGGGGGTAAGGTTACAGTGCATTTAAACAAGAACAAGAACGTTGCATACTTGGGTTGGTATTCACAAAGAATTAATGTATACATTTCTGTGAGATCAGCTAGGATGGTATTTGGCTAGTACTGATAACAATCATGAAATGAGGTTTGTTTTTCTAAAAAGGGGTACATTATCTTGATAGTGCCCAAACAAAGAGCATGCCTGGGAAGAACTACCCTGGAGAAGGAGGAAGGCTGTGAATTGTTCCCTTGTGGTACTTCAGTGCAGCTAAAGAAGAAATGTGACCTTTTAGTGAAGTGCTTTCTCTCCTGCAGGAGAGAGGTGCTTCTGTTTCAGCACAAGGCACGCTGACTGAAACATGGCTTGCTGGAGCTTAATGTGCTGGCCTGGAGCGCAGAGGCACACACCTTCACCTCAAGGTAAAACTGTTCTCAGACTCTACCAGTGTTAGTCCCTGGTGGACTAACACCTTCCCAGCTATTACAGAGCTGTCACCACCAACGGGAGGACGTGGCTGAAGGTGGACTGGAGACAGGGCCTCTGCGGAAAGTATTAAACACAGCACACCGGGCTTTAACCAAGAGGACTTTATTCTGTTGGTATCTCAAAAACAACCCATAACCACCCAAGGTACAGTACAGAAGTGTGGCTAAAAAAAAATATCTTCAAGTTGTGGTTTGAGATTATTGTAAAGCAAAAGACATGTGCGTTCCACTACTCCTTTTCATCTACAGGCAATCGCAGAGACTTTCCCCTATCCAAGGAGGATATTTTCAGGAAGATCTAAGCACCACTTCACTGCTACAGAAGGGCTATCAAGTACACTGCTATCTAATACTGGAAACTCCACCAGCCCTTCCCCTCATCTGGGACAAAGTTCTGGCCTTTGAAGGGACAGAGTTAGTCCTCTTGCACAAGGGATTTCAGCCCTCGCCACCTTGACAGTCTCTTCCTGTTCCTGCTCGAGTGGTTGGAACCCCCAGCACACCCACTACAGTCTGATCCCCCAAGCAGGGCAGTTTCTGCAGCATAAGGAGCAGTGTAAGGCACAGGGCTTTGCCATGCTCTTTGCCTTCAATTTATGGGAATGTCCATTAAGGCTGATCAGCAACACATTGTGGCCTGCCAGTAATAGCTAGAGAATGCTCATAAAATTGGATAATTGTTTCCCATGTTCATGTCCAGTTTAGATAAAAATCAGTTCTCATCCGTTTCAAGAAACATTGCAAATCAGGAATAGTAATCACTGCTGAACGCTCACTGGTGCATCACTGCTCGTTCTGCTGCCCCTCCGTAACGGCAGACACCCCTCCTTGGCCCTTGTTGACATCGCTGATACATGCCCACAGTCCGTCTACGGATTCCTTCCAGAGCGTCACCTCAAAAACAGAGCGGGAAGGAGTTTCAGCATTAATACTTTCTGTTTGCCAGTCCCCTGCAGCCATCACATCACCGGCGTGGTGACAGCCTACAGCTGTCAACTGCTGCAGTTGCTCACTGCTGTATATGAATAGTTACCCAGTGGTAAAGGGAGAGTATGTAGAAATAAAACTAACAGCAGGATTTACAAAATAAAGCTAAGCCTGCATTTCTCACCTCCGGTAAGGACTAAGAATGCAATGCAAGTAGTTTGTCAAAGGTGAGGATCTTCTTACCCTCTTGATAGGTCACAAGAAAAAACCTGACCATTGCAGCAAAGGAATATCTACAGCAGTGCTAACTTCAGCACACGCAACAAGGGCCCGTCCCGTCCCAGCTCTCCTGAGCACACGGCCTGCGGGGCGAAAGCCGAGGCAGCAGAACTCACCTTATTGTCTCCCCCGGACACTGCAAGGATGTTTGCAGTAATGGACCAGCTCACGTGCCAGACAACATCGTTGAACTTGTGCAGCAGCTTCGGCGACCATGAATTTCCAGAGGCATCATCACACGTCCAGATGAACACCCTGCCATCCTGCAGGAGGGAGCGGACACACCTGGTCAGACCACAAATTACCTTGATTGTGCTCATGGCTGCACTTCCAAATCCCCCCAGGTGTGTTCACGTGCATTTTTGCTCAACATGGCAAAGGGGCTGCTTTCTAACTGTAGCTAAAGCGAGACAGGAGTACAGCCCTCTGCTGAGAAAAGCTACGTACAAAAGGTGACTGGCAAACACCAGAGAAAAGGTCTTAAAATACATAAAGACCAGCAGAATGAGATTTTGCTTTCCAGTTACATGAGGGCAAGTTAGCACCTTGCTGAATAATGTTCTTGCTATGAAAAAAAAGCATTTACAGAATTGTTAGCAGCAACAACACGACAGTCAATATGAAGGCTGGGGACATCAGAGGTCATTAAGAATGAATGCCAGTCATTAGAAAACAGTATCTTTAGCTGGAAGTTCAGTGAATTTGATCCAGAGACTTTAAAATACAACATCAGCCTGAAGGTCTTCCTCATAGGGAGGCTGTCCTGCTCACCATTGCCAAATTACAAGGTAGTCTTTGGTACGGAGCCACATAAACCTTTGTCCAGAAATGCCGCTGCTGGGCTGCTGAGCTCAGGAGGAAGAGGAGTCAAAGGCTCTCAGGCACAGACCCAGACTTAGCAAGGACAGCCAAAAGGAGCTGTGGCAGCAGGTCTGTCCCTGCTGCTCCCTCACTTCCCTCCCCTTTTCTCTCATGGATGGCAGCGAGGGCTCTGTGCCTGTCACTCCTCACCTGTGAGCAGCTGGCGATGGTACTCGTGGGCAAACCGATAGAGGGAGCCCAGGCTACATCTCGAACCCAGTCACTGTGAGCCTCCAGCTTCTGCTCCTCCTTCCACTGCCCATCTTCCTCCCTGAAATCACACCGACAGTCAGAAGGGCGGCTGCAGCAGCCAGCCACATTTCTCACCTCCTGTTCTGGAAGGCTGTGGGTTTGCAGCTTTCAGACTCCTGGCTTATTGGATAATCCTAAGCACGAGTGGTCTCCTCTCCAAAAAGCTCTATGGTTTAAACTGACAAAATCCCTCCCAGGGGCAGAAAGCAGCACAGGCCAAGAGTACTGCATCTTCCGTTACTGTACGGAAACCTGCTGCTGTCCCAGGGGCAGAGGGAATCACAGACAATCAGAGAGCCACTTTCCCAGGTAAGATTAAGCAGGGCTGACACAGATCACTATAAGCATGTGAGAGACTGGACATCACCAAGTTGTTTCTAGTTTTAAAGCACTTACCTAAAAGATAATTCAAAGATGAAAGCACCGAGATGACAAAAATATGACTTGAGATACGAACAGGGACATTTAAAGACTGTAAAGGACCTCAAGTTCTGTATGTTTTTAAGTCTGGCAGCAGAGCACTTACTTCCAGATCTTGACGAGGTTGTCACAGCCACCAGATGCAAATCTTTTGATGTAGTTTGGTTTTTGGCCAGATGGTTGTTCCATCAGGCTTCCCGGTACAACAGCAGGAGCCCAGCTAACAGCATTACACCCAATCTATTTAATGAAAAAACATCATTGTTGGAAGTTGCTTACTTTAAATACACAAGTAAAAACTGAAGGGCAGAGGACACCTAGCATGCTCTACAAGCAATTAGCCCATCTTAGCAAACCTAAGCACGGATGGACGGATATGGGATGAATAAGAAATCCAGATACAGTCTATCTCAAGAGGGCACTTACTCCAAAAGCCTTAGGTAGCCAAGTAACTGTTTTACGTGCAAACATCGTCTGAGATACATAAACAGTGGAGACAGAGATAGAAACTGAATAGACGCAAGACATCCATGGTTGCTAAGGTTCAGGAATGCAGGAGCAGAAGGAACCTGTGGGTCCAGAGCCCAGTTTCCTTATCTTGTGAGCCACTGCCACTAGCTTATCATGTTCTGTGTCAGCAAAAACCTCCACTGTTTAGGGAAAAACGTGAGTCCTGCAGTTTTTCCCACTTCAGTTCATTCACAAGTCAGTCTGTACAGGTGTGCTTAGTACCGAGCCATTTCCCACCAGGTAACTTCCCGCGCTGTGTCCAACAGCAATGCTTTATAACCAAGTATTACCAGTGCTGTGTAGTAACCTTCACGTCTTGTTTTCTACTTCACTTCAGTGCCTACAAAGCATACCTTCCCACTCAGGATTTTTTTTTGAAACAAGTTATTCTTGATTCTGGAAAGTGTTCCACATCCTTTCATTGTATTTCAGTGTTTATCTACAAGTTCTCTGGGGCACCAGCTCAGCACTTCTCCACAGCCCCTGAAGCCCTGTGCTCGCAGGAGCAGACTCACCGTGTGCGCATTGCTGATCTTTTTGACCTCCCACTGCCCGTCGCCCGTGTAGCTCAGCAGGGAAATGGCCCCGTCCGAGCTCCCGCAGGCCAGGATCAGGCCATAGTCGTGCGGGGCCCAGCAGACAGAGTTCACTGCCAGGGGAGAGACAGACTGCATTACAACACAGCGACCACCTAAAACTCATTAGCTGATCCACTGATGAGAATTATTGAACAGTCACTAAAAGCAAGCAGCTTGGAAAGCTAAAAATAAGAGTTAGAGCATTGTGGATTTCAGCAGAGCCAGTCAATTAACACTGTTTACTGAGTGACAGAAAAGTGCCTTTATTTTTGGCACCCTTTCAGAATGAGAACACCAAAAGAGCACTCTTAATGAGATTAAAAACTCTGACTGTCCCTCACAACAGCACAGAGAATCGCTGGCTCTGGAACAGAAGCTGAGTGGCAGGCACAGTATTTAAAGTCTAGGTTAGGAACAAAACAAAACTGGAGGCTTCTCAGATCTGCCTGTAGGAACACCCATCACCTCAACAAACCAGCTTCCATTGCAAGGGGAAACGCAGCACACTAAAATCCACCTTTTTCCTTTCCTCCTGCAGTGGATACACACCACATTTTCCTCAAGAATTCGGTACCCTACCATCTTGGTGATTTGAAAGCTGATTTATTTGTACAAGTCCTAAGCAAACCCTGTATGAATCAGGACAGGAGGTTATCCAGCAATATGACATCACGTGAATGTTCTGGTTGTGCTGAAGAGACTGTTTCTCCATTAGTTTATCCCGATCTGTTCGATGGGGCTTGTGTCTTTAACATGGAGGCATTCACTCCAGCCTCCCCGTACCCCTGCTCCCCTCCCAGCTCTGCACCCCGCGTACCTGAGGAATCGTGCCCTGTGTACTCGTACGTCTTTTCCCAAGTGCCGTTCTCCTCCTTCCAGATAATGACCTTCCTGTCATAGGAACAGGAGGCCAAGATATTGCCGTACATGGGATGAGCCCAGGCGACCTGCCACACGGGACCTTCATGCCTGCAAGAAACAGTGCCCTTTGGAGAAGCTGAGGGAAACCCGTTCCCGGTGCAGCTGTTTCACAGCCATGGATGTGAATCAGTGTTCTCTGAGTGATGAACGCAGTGATAGGGGGAAGGAGAGCAACACCAAGATGAAACACAGCACACGGGGCTGTCTGACAAAGCAGCCACCACAGAAAGCAATTCCAAACATCTTACATGGGCAATTAATACTGTCAGTCTACATGAAAACTACAGGTGTCAAGCATTTAAGGAATTAACTGTCTCTCCGTCCCCCCTTACAGCTCTGCAGAGCTGTTTAGCGACAGCCAGAGTGACCACACCTTGGCGGAGTTCACCGTGCGTCTCACGAAGAGCAAAATGACAAAACATTAACATTTCCCACAGACCGAAATCTTCAGTTTAGGGCACTTTACCCTCTCAGGTCGGCAATGAGGATCTGCCCTCCATTCCGAACGTCAAAGATTTTGACGGATCTGTCGGAGGAGCAGGTGGCCAGCCGCGTGCCATAGTAATCCATCTGCGCGTCGTGCTGCAGGGGAACAACCCAGATAAGCCACGTAAGTCATTTATTTCCCCAACTGCTGCTTTCACTAACTGTAGAGAAGCTGTGGAGAAGCAGTGGAGGGGATTCACAACATCACGCACAGCACTTTGAGGAGAGGATGGGAAATTAGAGCTGTTGACTGTAAAGCCTTGACCAACTACATATTTTTGTTTCTTAATCTGTGAAGTGGGTGTAAGACTGCCAACACCTCTTATCTACCTTTGAAATGGCATTATCCAACTGGGCTCCTCGCTTTTATAAATCACTTGGTAAGTTTTCCTCCAGCCCGTTCTTACAGATCAAATGGAACGTCACTTCCACCCTCCCGAGTTCCGTGCCCTTTAGTATGATGGTACTAAACAGACCTCTGGCAGATGAAATCGATTTTATGTAGTTAGATTTAGATTAGATATTAGGAAGAAATTAGATATTAGGAAGAAATTCTTTCCTGTGAGGGTGGTGAGACCCTGGCCCAGGTTGCCAGCTCTGGCTGCCCCATCCCTGGAGGGGTTTAAGGCCAGGCTGGATGGGGCTTGGAGCAACCTGGTGTGGTGGGAGGTGTCCAGGGGCAGGGGGGTTGGAATTCCATGATCTTTAAGGTCCCTTCCAACTGTAACCATTCCATGATTCTGCATTTTATCCACACTAAACGACACACCAAATACGCTACATTTTAGTATAGAACGATATATCATTTAGAATACAGTCTGCTTCATAGAAAAGCGCAGGAACGCATTTAAGCGAGATAAATAAAGCTGTAGACCGTTCCCCTCCCCGCGGCCTCCCCCGCCCAGGCGGTGCCAGCCAAGCCGCTGGGTGCGGGGGAGCCTCCCGGGGGTGCCCGCACCGCCCCCGCACACTTACGATCATGTCCTCATGAGAGGTGTCCACTGTGTTGATCACCGACACCTGCGGGGGAGAAAGGAGCGGGGAGATGGAGCAAGGAGCGGGGAGATGCAGCGGGCGGCCTCCCGGGACCCCGGCCCACCCCCCCATCCCATCCCACCGGGGCCGCCCTCAGGC
>VXBW01005191.1:197159-207204 GCA_013400375.1 Thinocorus orbignyianus | reverse complement strand
AACGGCCCTGGGACGGCGCCTGGGGGGGCTGCGAGGGCGGGGGTGCCCGCTGCGGGGTCTCTTCCCGCGGGGTCCCCTGGCACTGAGGGGTCCTTTCGCATTTTGGGGGGTCCCTTCCCATCTGTGGGTCCCCTTCCATCTCGGGGTCCCCCTGTCTCAGGAGCAGACTCGCTCAGTTATGAAAGTGACATGTCCCCGCGGGCTGTTCCCGCACGGCAGCGGTGTCCCTGCCCGCTGTCCCTGGGGCGGGGGGCGCAGGGCAGCCCACCCTGCTCGGCCCAGGGCGCTGCTGAGCGCAGTGAAGGAGCAAGCGGAGCGGGAGCGGGGTACAGGTCTTGCCAGCTGGACTGGAGATTCTTGCTTGTTTTGGAAGTGAGGAGTGCGGCAGTGAAAATACTGACATCGGGGGGTCAGGGAGTTGTCAGAGTTGGAAGGGAGCTCTAGAGACCACCCAGTCCCACTCCCCTGCTACAGCAGGGCTGCCCAGAGCACAGCACTCAGGGCTGCATACAGGAGGGGCTTGAAGGTCTCCAGGGAAGGGGACTCCACACCCTCCCTGGGCACCCTCACCAGGAAGACGTTTTTTTTCCTATTTAAATGGAACTTCCCATGTTCCAGCTTGTGCCCGTTGCCCCTCATCCTGTCAACTGGGAAAGAGTCCAGCTCCATCCACCTTTCAGATCCTCGTGAGCATGAAGAATGTCTCCCCTCAGCCTTCTTTTCCCCAGCCTCCGGAGTCCCAGCTCTCTCAGCCTTTCCTCATCAGGGAGGTGCTCCGATCCCCTAATCGTCTTTGTTGACCTGCTCTGGGCATGCTTTTTAGTTTGTTTCCCACCTAGATTACTTTGTTTTCCCACTGGTTGGTCAGTGCATTGAAGGGGCTGACAGACACCCCTCTGTGCAGCCCGGGGGATGGACGCTGCAGGGACCGACGGGACCCCCATCGCTTCAGGGCAGGTTCTGTGCGGTGGGAGAGCACAGCTCACAGACAGGGCTCAGGTGCTTTTATTCTCCATGTGTGTGTCAGCAGGAAGAACAGACATCTTCATAGGGCTGGGGCTGGTGGCTCGGTATTTTGGATGTTCCATAAAAGTAGTTAAAACTAACAGTTATGAAAGATTTCACCCATGAGCATGTCGTTCTCTCACCAACAACCTGGAAGGTAATGCTTGTGCCAGATTGGATATTTGGAGGCCTTCTAGCAGAAAGGGGTTAGTAGTATCCTGAAGACAGGCTGCTTTTGGCAAAGGCTGCTGATGTTTTTCTGGTGTTAAAGTAGGTGCTGTGTAAAGAAGTCAGGGATGCACAGTTGCACACACTTTGTCCACAGAATTTACAGCTAGTCCTCCGAACAGGAGCTGCGTGCCGTGTTATGGAGGTGTTGCAGGGCCCGTCGGCTTCAGCCCGTGGTCTCTCCTCAGCTGCAGGACAGCTACAGGACAGCTACAGGACCGGGTTTCACACATGTCCCTCTCATGGAGGGATCTGTGGGCCGTACCCAGGTGCCGTGGCCAGGACAGCAGGGACAGCGGGGTGAGAGCTGGGCGTGCTGCTGCGGGAGGCTGTGCTGGGGCCGTGGCCATACTTGGTCATGCTGGGTCTGCGCAGCCGCGGGGCTGCAAGCACGGCTCGGTAGCTCTGGCAGAATCAAAAATAGATCACACCTTGGTAATGTGTTTGGGCAGAGTCCCTCTGTTTTTCTCATTTTGGCCTTCTGACCATCAACCACCACAGCAGCCCCTCCTTCCAGGTGGAGTGGGTTCCTGCTCAGGAACAAGCGTGCAGATTGAAGGCACAAGTTCAGGAGGGATCTTCGTGCTGAATGAGTGACATCAACGCCTGATTTAAATTGGAGCTGTCATTTGGTAGATGGGAGGGAAGAGATTCTCTGGTTCCTTTCAGACACCCGTCCCATGCCAGGGCTAACGTTGGGAAGGAGCTAATGTACGACAACCACACTCAGAACTCCAGGCTCCTGCTCTCACACTTTTTAGGTTTCCTGCTCCCAGGGAAAGAGAGAGTTCCCAGAACTTCTCCATACCCATTTTGTCATTGTCCCTGTTAGAAAATGAATTGACTGTCAGTTGGGAGTTTGCTTTTCCTTCTAAGTTGGAATAGTAGATGTTTGCTTGGTTTTGCTCATAGCAATCTATATATAACCTAGGGAGCTTCTGAGGTATGGTTTGCATGGAGCTGTGACTTTATTTTTGATTTTGAGTTTGATAGACCTTCTTCACATGGGGAATCATGTTATCGGTGCTAAATAAGCCAGAGAGAGCACAGCCAGGTGCAGTTTTAAATCTTAGACTGGTTTTCCTAGGCCTGGCAATTGGTGAAAGAAAGCCCCATGGCTTTTTTAGCACAGTTAACCGTCTCGATTTAGTCACTGAGGAAAAATGCACAAACTGGGTCCTGCCAATTTTAAAGTTTTAGCTTGTCCCATTCCTGTTACGGATTTTAAGGAGAGGAGAGAATGTATATTTCTGATTTTCACAGAGTCCTTAGCTAAAGCCTTTTCACCAGCTACTTCTGAGTTTTCCTCTTATAAGACAGTAATAATTCTGTGTACCTCATTTTTCAGCATGGTGCAGATGATTGTTAGTTGCTCTTTGAAAGCCTGTTCTCATACTAAATGTCAAGTTTCGTTGCCCACAGCGGTGGGGAAGCAGTGTGTGTGTGTCTGTACCAGCTGATCACTGCTGCTCTGTGTTCTTTCAGGTTTATGGCCACCAACGACCTGATGATGGAACTGCAGAAAGATTCGATAAAACTGGATGAAGACAGTGAGAAAAAAGTTGTGAAAATGCTTTTGAAACTGCTGGAGGACAAAAATGGGGAAGTACAGAACCTGGCTGTCAAGTGGTAAGAGCCCTAGCAGTGATTACTGAGCTCCTTGGCAATAATTAAGCTGTCAGAGGCTGCGGGGAGCGCCTGAGCCTGGAGCTGCCCCAGCAGCACGGGCACCTCCCCCAGGTCTCCCTTCCTTGGGGCTTTCACTCTCTTGCCAGGCACAGCGGAGTCTCTGGTGGTGTTCAGGGAGGGTGAGCACGCAGGTATCTTTGTAGACGCAGGAGGTGGATTTGGAAGTAGTTCAGCGTGTATGTTGGGAATTTTACATGTCAAAAGTAGTGTGCCTAAGATCTTATTTCTTCAGAGAGAAGCCCAGTTTAAAATTTTAGTCACCAAGTTCCTCTCCTTTCTCGGGCTTTGAAATCCAGTGCTGAATTTCCCAGTGGTCCTGGCTTGGATGGAGACGGTGCTAAGCATGTACAGCTCTTCAAAAATGGCATTTCAATTTCAGTTCCAAATTCTACTCTTTGAGAGCATTTTCATCAAAGCTTGTAATGCATTTGGGATTTTTCCCCTGCTTTGACTCTGGGTGCAGCCCGTGCTGTTGCCTTGCCTTTGATTGTTTCAATACATTTTTTTTTAAAATCAAATGGAAAAGGAAGGGGTTCCTTTATTACTGAATCATCTGGTGAAGTGATGCTGCTGCTGACATGTTCTCTCCTGTCTCTTCCCCCAGCATGTCTAACTGGGAGTGTTCATTCTAGAAATGAGATTGAATGGGTCAGTTCACGCACAGGGCTCCAGAAAGGTGGGCCATTTACAGACAACTTTGGGTTCCTCTATTTTTTTCCTCTTGTGGACCTTATTCATGTTCCCTTCTTACCCACATCTTGCCTTTATCCCCGTGGTTTCCCTGTGACCTTTGGCCCTTTTTGATTCCCGCTGTCCTGACTTTTTCTGGCCCTTTTCCTGTTTCTGCTTGCTTTGGGTTTATTTATTCTGTTTTACAAAGCAAAATGGTTGGGTGCTGAACAGAGTACAACTCTCTTTGCCTGTTTATCTATGGTTGCATTAGCAGTAAGTCTTTGTTCATCACAATCTCTTGTTCATCCAGAATGTCATAACTAGAAGGCCTCAAATGGAACTGGTGATATTTCCTCTTCATACTAAGGGGGTCCTTATAGGAGTTAACGTCCAAGTGGTTATTCCCAGCTAGGGGGAAGGGTCTCCAAGAAGGAGCAATGGGGTGTTTGAAGGCCACCAGCCTCTAAGTTAGGCTGGAGTGGGGATATGTTCAGCCACCCCAGGGCTCAGTGTGAGTGAGGAAACTACTGAGAGATCTTGCAGTTGACTTTATCATCTAAAGCTGTCAAAAAACCCCAAAACCCCACAGGTTGGAAAAAACTTTATAAAAGTTTAAGTGTAAAAACTTGCCCTGTTTCTGATTCTGTGATACTTTTATGTTTTTCCATTTAGAGGAGTTCTTTGGCTTCTCTGTGCCTCGGAGTCCCTGCCTGTAAAACAGGGGGAACCATCTGTCCTTTCCCGCATGTGGAGGTGTAAGGTTGAACACTGCCTGGACTTAGTATTTATTTTCTGATTCTTGTATTTCAGAGTAGCTACTCGGACTCTAACCAGCTATTATTGTCCTGATTGTTGAATTTAGGACTAGTAATACGGAAGGGGCTGCGTGTGTTTGCTGGCTGTGCTCTGGGAAGCGCTGTGCACAGGGTGTTCATTACTGTGCTGTTGGGGTGTGCCAGCAGGGAGACCACTGCCTGGACATGGGTGTTCCGTACAGCCTGCACTGCCAGAGCTACACCTGGGAGAAGAGAGAAAAGGAGGATTGTATAAACTGTGCCCAGCAATAAGGAGTGGGGAGTGCTGGCAGTGTGTCTTCTTGTACAAGCTCTTGAGGAAATGTAAATCCTCAAGGCTGAGGTTTTGGCAGTTGTTCAGCTCCCACTGAAAGGGCCGTTGAGGGCAGGGTGCTGGGAGCAGAACCCTCCGGTCTGTGGGCTCGCCGGGAGCCCTGCACGTCTCTGGGTCTGTCTGCACTCCCACGCAGGGGGTGGCCATTCCTTTTGAGCTTGTGTGAAGATGCAAAAATAAATAGTTGCAAACAAATGCTGCACAGTTTTGAACACAAACTTACCAGCAGGAAACACAGGTTGTTAACAAAGTTTTTCTAATAATGTTTTTTTAAAAAGTGCAGAGGACAGGGACAGTCTTCCCTCTGTTGTCATTCTGTGCATTGGCTGGAGTAGAGTTTTTCACACTCACAGCAGAGGGCAATCAGTAGCTAATTGCTTGTGAAAATCAGTTTTTGATGGTTGGGTTGGTTTGGGATTTTTTCTAAAAACTGGCTGTGGATTTTATGGTTATGGCAAGTAACACGTTTGCCTTGATTCAAATCCAAATTATTCTGTAATTTCTGAGTGGCTCCTTCCAGGAAGATCTTACCTGGCCTCCTGTTTGCAGTAGCTGATGTGAAATGTTCTCCTACAGACCTGATCTAAAGTCCACTGCAGTCTGATCTAGAGCTAGCTGAGGCAGCAGTGCCAGGGAGCCTGGGGACAGGCCGTGCTGCAGGGGATCGGTACTCCATGTTTTGGTTGTATTTGCACCTGGGGCTGAGCTGTCGTTGAAGAGTGAGCCCAGGCATCCTTCTGATGGAGGGAAGCATCCCTCTTCCCCGTCATTCTGACTGACTTCTCCTCCCACAGCCTGGGCCCGCTGGTTGGCAAAGTGAAGGAGTACCAGGTGGAAACCATTGTGGATACGCTGTGCACAAACATGCTGTCGGACAAGGAGCAGCTGCGGGACATCTCCAGCATTGGGCTGAAAACGGTCATCGCTGAGCTGCCACCAGCTTCCGCAGGTAAAACCTCTGTCCCTGTTTGTCCAACTGAGGTGACTGGGAGTCACAGCCTTTGGGAAACAGGAGAATGTATAGTTCAGGGCCCAAAAGTTACAGGTTCCTCATTCACCTGCTAGAGGACAACTAATGAAGTAAGGAGGAGAGGTGGTAACAGCTGAGATGCCAAAGTGACTAAAGATGGGCTAAAACGAGAACTTGAACTGCTCACCCTGAGGATGCTGAGGTCTGACAGCAACAGATGAGCCATCTCCTTAAGGGCTGGGAGCTGCCTGGGAGCCAGTCAGGGTGTTTTAGGGTAGAAGTCTCTGAGAAGAGAAGCTTCTTCCTAACAGTTCATGCGTGGTGCTGCAGGGGAACATCCTCCTGGTCTGCAGAGCGAGCCCACAGTCACAAGCCAGAGCTGGCTGATGGCTGTTGTGTTTCACTCTCCCAGTGGTGGCCACTTTTATCAGCGCAGGAGGGATATAAGGGCTCTTAGCAGTACAAAGACTTCTTTTTAACTGACAGTGGGGAAAAATCACGGTGTTGCAGGCTCCACCATGACAGCAAATGTGTGCAAGAAGATCACGGCCCAGCTGACAGGAGCCATTGGGAAGCAGGAGGATGTCTCTGTGCAGCTGGAGGCGCTTGACATCCTGTCAGACATGCTGAGCAGGTACCGACAGATTTCCTTCTGGCAGCGGTGTACAGCAGGGGCTGCATGGACACATTTGCTTTTGATTGCTCTATTTCCCTAATCCTCCTACGAGGAATTAAAAATAAAGGATTTGGGCTGGCTGGCGCTGGGGAATATCTCGACAGAGCAGGTTCCCCAGCAGGGATGAGGGAAGACGTACTGAGCCTTTCTGTGCTGGGGAGTCGAAGGGATAGCGGTGATGGATCCCAGGGAGGCTCAATTCAGACACACGCAGGGAGGGAGAGGGCACACAGGGAAGGTTATTTTAGCCCTGTGATCTGATCACACATGCATTTTCTTTTCCTGGCGGCCTCTTTTTCTCATTGCATAAGTCAGAGTGACAGTGTCGGGTGTCAGCTGCATGCAGGAAGTGATTGACAAGCCCCCAGATCACCCAGAAGGACACCGTCAGGATCAAACTCCTCCCTGATGGAGACAAATAACTTCTCCCTGTATTATACAGAATAAGTCAGCGTTCAGACCGAAATGCCAAACCCACCCTTTTCCTCTTTCTCCTGACAACCTGTATTTGTCATTTTTTGCTGGCAGGAGGGCTTTTTCTCTGAGGCTTTGGCTTTCAACTTCTGCCTTGTCCTGTTGATTGCAGACTGGGGGGAACGCTCTACTCCTTCCATTCCTCCATCCTGAACTGCCTCCTGCCCCAGCTGACGAGCCCCAGGCTGGCAGTGCGGAAAAGGGCCATCATTGCCTTGGGCCACCTTGTCCTGACCTGCAGCGGAAGCATCTTCTCCGAGCTGACGGAGCATCTGCTGACCGAGCTGAAGAGGAACGAGTCTACATCTACCACCAGGACGTACATTCAGTGTGTGGCTGGCATCAGCAGGCAGGCTGGGCACCGCATAGGTAGGGCCAGGAGCTTGCACTGACTCTGGGAAGCACGTGTGTGTTTTAGAGTGTGCTCCTGTTAGTGGTACAAGCAGAGTGCTCGCTCTGTTCCTAACCTCTCAGTGGCATGTGCTTCCCCATTCCCTCTGTGGTCCTGACCTGGTGCTCTGGTCTCCACTGGGAAGAGCAAGACGTCAGAGTAACTCTCTGGCTGCCCTTCTGCAGTGATTCCATCTCAAGGTCTTGCAGCACTTCCCTGGTCTGAATGAACACCTCTGTGAATGAGGTCAGTGGGCTCACCCCCATTGTAAAGGAGAGGAGAAGCGGAGGGCAGCATATTGTGTTACTTGCCTAAAAGATCTGCCAGAGCTGAGATTAGGTCCTAGAAGATCTCTGATCACAGCTCATCCCATGACTGAAATGCCAACGAAGGGCTGAAGACTGGGAGCAGGGTTGGTCTGCTGGAAGTCCCTGTAAGCTGGCCCACGGTGTGCTGGGCAGAGCAGCAGATGGGTGAACTGCTGGCTGCTCATGTGAGGAAAGCCTGGAATGATTTTTCACAGCTGCTTACTTTGCCTTTCCCAGGAGAACATCTGGAGAAGATAATTCCTCTGATTGTTCAGTACTGTAACGTGGAAGATGACGAGCTGAGGGAGTACTGCTTTCAGGCCTTCGAGTCTTTTGTGAAGAGGTGAGTGCCCTCGTGGAGCAGCACAGCAGGAGGGAGCAGCCCTGGTTTAACTCATGTTGACAAAATGGGCACATAGTCTGTGAAGTGTTTGGGGATCTTTGTGAAAGTAATTGTATTATTTGGGTATTTAAAATGGCTTCGTCTTTAATTTACTAACTCTTAGGGTTTCTGTTTCTCATGACAGGTGCCCAAAGGAAATGGACCCTCACATCCCCAATGTGATGGGCTTGTGTTTGAAGTACATCACCTTTGACCCAAACTACAACTATGATAATGAGGAGGAGGAGGAGGCAGAGATGATGGACACTGAAAATGGGGAGGATGAAGAGCAAGGTACCTGCCTGTGAGGATGAATGTGCTCAGCAGAGCACTGGGTTCCCATTTCTCCCCTTTCCCTCACCCTCTGTGATGTTACTTTTCAGATCTGCCTCAAGACACTTACTTTTAAATGGGTCCTTTTTATTTCTCTGTGGGGACAGGCTGTTGGGGACAGTTTCATGTTCCCAGATGTGTGTGTATTGCTGGTGTCTCTCTGGTCAGCTGGACAGGGAAGCTCTGAGGATCAAGTGATCCTCTGGCTCTGTTTTTCTCATAATGGTGCCCCTTGTTTTCCTGTGCCTTCTTTCCAGAGAGCGATGACGAGTACAGCGATGACGACGACATCAGCTGGAAGGTCCGCAGGGCTGCAGCCAAGTGCCTGGAGGCCATTGTCAGCAGCAGGCACGACCTCCTGCAGGACTTCTACAGAACTCTTTCCCCAGTCTTGATAAGCAGGTTCAAAGAGAGGGAGGAGAATGTCAAAGCCGACATCTTCAGTGCTTACATCTCCTTGCTGAAGCAGACGCTGCCCACCCAGAGCTGGCTGCACGCCTCGGATGCCCCTGGCAAAGATGACATTCCCCTGACGATGCTTCGGAACCAGGTGTGTGAGAAGGGGATGGGCTGGATGGAGTCAGAGAGCCGTGGTACATGCCGTGCCACTGGTGAATGCAGCCAGCAGCTCAGCCTGAGGGCACGGCCAGCTGAAGGGCTCTGGGGCACACGGGCAGAGGGCACCACATCCCGAGGGCTGATCCTTTGCTCCTTCTCTGCCACCGTTCCCGGGGAGTGCCAGTCACTTTAAGCCAATTTCTTTAAGCCTCTGTGTTTAGGGGGTGTGACCAGCTGCTCAGGAGTCTGCAGAGTGAGGGGAAGCAGAGGGATGTCCCCTCCTGCTCTTCTGTTCACGGATCTTTTCTCCATGTGCACTGTCTCACAACCTGTCCCAGGCCCCATCTCTGGTGAACGGGGGTCTGTTCCTCAGTGTCCCCCTGGGGTTCTTTTGCTGTCCCCTTGGTGCCTCTGGCTGTGGGAGCACAGCTGTGTGCCCTGCAGGCTGCGCTCACCGAGGCCTTTCTGGTTTTCTGCTCCAAACTGCAGGTCCCCAACATCATCAAGGCCTTGCACAAGCAGCTGAAGGAAAAGAGCATCAAATCAAGGCAGGGCTGTTTCAGCCTCCTGACGGAACTGGCCAACGTTCTTCCCGGCTGCCTGGCAGATCACATCCCCGCGCTGGTCCCCGGTAAAGGTCTCCGTGGGCTGGGGTGAAGGAGCAGACTGGCTCCATCCGTTCCTGATGCCTGTGCTCCTTCCCTGCCTGTTCCCGTGCTGTTCTGTGTGTTCAGTCAGCTCAGCACCGGGACATGCACATCGAGTTCTGTTCATGTTGATGTGATACACAGCTCCCGGGTCAGTCCTGGGCTTCTGGCTGCCCCTGAAAGCTGAGGTGAGGATATCAGCTTCATTTCCACAGTCCCTCGAGGAGGTGCTTTTAGGGGGGCCTGTCCCGGCCTCCTTTGAGACTGGCTGGAGTTGCGGTTTGCCTGCAGAGACATGAGTGGTGTTTGCTCTTACAAAATGGAGTGGTATTTTAAAAATTACTTGTATTGATGGATTATTTAGTTTCCACCACCACGTTTGTCTCAGCTTTCCTGCCTGTGGGCTGGTGGAGCATCCCTCACTGCTGGGAGGCTCATAGTCCTGTGGTCCTGCCTCTGCTTGTGGTGTGACTGTAGAGGAGCTCTGTAAAACACCCACCCATGGCTGTCTCTGGGCCTCATCCATGCACCTGCCTCTTGGGCATTAATAGAATGGTAAAAACCACTCAAACCAAGAGCCAGGC
>VXBW01005191.1:173327-189355 GCA_013400375.1 Thinocorus orbignyianus | reverse complement strand
GGCGGGGCCCGCGCGGGGGATTGGGGGAAAGGCGGAAGGGGCCGAGGCGGGGGCGTGACGTCACAACCCCCGCCTCGGCCTTCTCCTTCATAGACAGTTGTGCTCTATTTTGAGGTATTTTATTGTGGTTTTGTTTCTTTCTAAACTTTTTTTTGGGGTGTTTTGTTGGTTTATTTGGCATTTCCCAGCACTGCAGGGGCAGGAAGCAGGGAGGGGACTGGGGTCCCAAAACTCCCCTCACAGCATTAACCGGCCTTTCAGGCCCCAGGCCCCAATTTTTCAGCTTTTGTCCCCAAAAATGACACCCCAGGGCCAGGCAGGCACAGCGGTGGGTGTGTGGAGCTAATCATCCCACCCCACGGAGGGAAAGGGCTGAAAAAACACCAGCTCCAAGGGCTGGCCTGGATGAAGAGGCTACAAAAACTGGGACATCTTTATTTAAACAACAGAAACCCCCGCAAAATACAGATATTTTACAAAGCTTAACGACAAGGTGGAGCCGCCCTGGACTGAGAACAACCCTGCGAGAGCACCCCCTGCTCGGACAGCCCCCTCAGTCGATGCTCAACCTCTCGTGGTTCTCCCACAGCCAGGCGTGGTACACGGTCAGCTTGTGGTCCTGCGGCTGCACCTGAACAGCAACAGGGTGGAGAGTTACTGAAATGCCTGTCACAGCCCCGGGCCCTGACAGAGCTCCACAATGATGCGGGGCTGGAAGAGACCTCTGGAGATCATCTCCTCCAGCCCCCACCCACAGCAGGTCCCACAGGAACGTGTCCAGGTGGGTTTGAATGTCTCCAGAGATGGAGACTCCACCACCTCTCCAGGCAGCCTCTGCCAGGGCTCTGACACCCTCAAAGCCAAGAAGTTCCTCCTCAGGTTGAGATGGAACTTCTTCTGTACAAGTTTGTGCTCATTCTCTCTTGTCCTGTCCCTGGGCACCACTGAGAAAAGCCTGGCCCCATCCTCCTGACACCCACCCCTGGTGTATTTATGGGTGTTGATCAGATCCCCCTCAGCCTTCTCTTCTCCAGGCTAAAAAGCCCCAAGTCGCTCAGCCTTTCCTCAGCAGAGAGATGCTCCAGGCCCCTCAGCATCTTCTTAGCCCTTTGCTGTGCCCTCTCCAGCAGTTCCCTGTCCTTGTGGAACTGGGGAGCCCAGAACCAGTCCCAGTGCTCCAACTGGGGCCTCCCCAGGGCAGGGCAAAGGGGCAGGATGACCTCCCTCCAGCCGCTGGTCACGCTCTTCCTGATGCTCCCAGGATGCCACTGGCCTTCTTGGCCGCCAGGGCCCATTGCTGGCTCCTGGGCATCCTGGTGTCCACCAGGACTGCCAGGTCTTTATGCACTGGCTGCTCCCCAGCATTCCATAGGTATGAGCTCAGTGAAGCCCAAGGACAGGTTTGGGGCACGGCCAGGGCCCCAGCACCCACCTCCTTCCACTCGTTGACACAGAAGATCCTGTAGGAGTCATTCCCATACTTGCCGATGCCATGCAGCTCGATGGGGTACCGCCACCGCTTGCTCAGGTACTCATCTGCAACACAGCCAGACAGCCCCTCCAGCTCTCTGCTGGGGGAACTCACCTCCTTCGGGACATTTTAAATGAAAAACATGAGTTTCAGCTATTTCCTGGTGAAAGTGGGCGATGAATCCCTATGGGGTACATCCTGAACACCTTTTAGATCAGTCACTACGGGTGAGTTTAATTAAATCTCTCTCCTCAGAACCCACATGGGAATACTTTTATTCTTCGTAGAGAAAATACCAGAAACATTGAAAAATTCTGGCTGGCAGGGCCTTCTGGAGGCAGCTGCTGAACACAGCAGAGCCACCTTGCCCTAGCCCTGCAAAGCACAGCACCCGTCCTGCAGGAGCTCCTGCAGAAGGGCTCAGAAGGGCTCTCCCACACAGAGGCCTCTCACAGAACTCGTTACGGGTGCTATTTCATTCTCAGTTAAGGCCACAGGACCAGCAGCTTTGCGTGTGCGACCAGCACCCCCCAAAGTCACACACAATGAACCACCAAAGCAGGGTTTGGGGGGACGCTGGTTCCCTCCCCAGGGTAAGCCAGAGCCTCCCAGAGGCAGGCTCAGCATGACCTACCCGAGAACTTGATGATGGTTTTTGCTCTGAGCTCGTAGAGGCCGAGAGGTCTGAGCAGCTCTGACATCTCCTTCCAGTCCGCAGCCCTGGCCACGTCAGGAGAAGGATACTTCCTCAGGAACTCCCACAGCACAGGAATTGCCATTTTACCTTGTGAAAGAAACCACCATGAAGGCAAGACCATGCAGGTGATTCTGTTGATTATCCAGGTACGCTTCTTGAAGGAAGCACTTTCAAAGGCAAGAGCTACAAATTAAAGATTTTTTCCCACTGACACAAGCTAACGTACATTCATCCTTTCATTAATGCCCTTTAGAAAATGGCAGCTGTTCTGACCCTGTAGCACTACCCCAACACTTACACAACATGAAATCGTATTTCTCTATTTACCTGAAGTTTTATTGAGAAATATGGTTGCAATGAGAAGTTTCCACGGATCGTGGAAAAGCGTTTCTTGGATCAGATTGAAAGGTGACCGCGGAGGGGTCCATTTTCTGAAGGCCTTCCTTCTGGGTGGGCTGGGAGCTGCACACAGAGGCAGTACAGAAAAATTAGTGGGCAGTATAGGTTGGATTTACCTACTGAAAGGAAAATAATTTTTTAAAAACAAAGATCTTTTGAAACAGATTCACCTTTGGGAGGACACTGTATATGGCTGGAGCAGCAGTAATTCCCAGGTGAGTTTTACAGAACTGCAGGGAGTCTGCCCCCGGCAGAGGCTGCAGCCAGAGCCAGGGATGTCTCTGTGCACCCCCCCGGTTACGGGTATTTTCTGAGGAGAGGGGCCCTCCCCAGCTCCCGCCGTGCCCCTGGGTGTGGGGCAGCAGCCCCAGGGCACAGGGTTCCCCCCAGCAGGGGACAGCATCTGAAGAGAAGTCCCCAAAGCCCGTTCACCCTGTGGCCTCACAGCCGCCGGTATCTGGTACCAGCCCTAAGGCTGCTTGTAAGGTCCAGACCCCGCGCTCTGGAACAGGACAAGATCTGCACCGGTACAGGAACACCCAGCTCCCCAACGCCAGCCTCAAACTACAGCAGATTTTCCACAACATCACTGGCTCGTGAGCCATCCTATTCCTCCCCCCAGAAAAGGATTTATTTCCCTAAAGAATATTATACCTTCTTTACTGTGTTTACTTGAAAAATACGGACTTGTTTTCCTCCTATCCACTTGTGTTCGTGGGACAGGCTCTTCTGTAAAGAAATAATGCTTTAGCATTAAAAAGCAAAAAACCCCCAAGTATTTTGCTGTCCCATTTCATGCACCATTTCCCTTCATGTTGTGATGGAAACACAAGGATTCTTGTAGGTGCACAGAATGTAAGTGTGCTTCAGGTTCACTGCAGCACTGCTCTGGATTTCAACTCTAAGGAAAACTCTTTGGAACATAAACCACTACTTTGTCACAGTCTGAGGAAAATGATGCTACCACATGAAATGAGGTAAAACTAGCTTTTTTTATGAATGCAGTTGACCACCTGCACAACATCATCAAGAGTTAGTGCAGCAAAGGTAACGGGCATTATTATTTTAAACTGTACAGCTGAAGAGATCAGTTGTGAATAAATCTGCATTAAGTTAAATGCTGTTGGATAAAGAAATGAGACAGACTGAGATGTCAAAGCAGCGTGACCTGAAAGGCAGTACTTTGCTCACACAGAGCTCCCAGAAGCCCCGGCAGATCATTAGGACAATGTTCTGCTCAAAACCACACAAATGCCTGGTGGCATTTTAGCACCTGTGAAGCCTTCCTTGTCACACAGGTGCAGGGCATCAGCATCCCCTTCAGTGCCAGATTTCAAACCCTCGTTACCTGGATTCCCTCGATGCGCCTCTTTTCCTACTTTCAGTCCGCGGGTTTTCTCCTCAGATTGTGCAAGAGAGGTGTCAGCAGAGCCTGTCCCCGCACACTCCCGCCCTGCTCGGCTCTCCCTTTGCGAGCGAGCTGTCGCCGACCTCGTCCGTGTGTTTGCCCGTGACCTGCAAACCCCGAGGAGGGTCCTCCCTGCGCCCCCGGGGTCTGCGTTCTGATCAGCCGTGCCCCGACTGCCAGCGACAGGCACCTCCCTCTGCCCACAGGACTCCTTCCGAAGGCACGCAGTCTCCTGTTTGTTACACGCTCTTCTCTGTCTCTTCTTTTGGGTATTCTCTCCGTCCCTCTTTTCTGAGCTCTTTCCAGTTCTCTTATTCCAAGCACCTTTTCCCCCTGTCCCCTTTGTCTTGGGTTTCAAATAGTCCTCAGGGTTTACACCTCTCATGATCAAATCTTTGCTTTCCAGAGCAGATGTAACATCTTCCAGGTGTTTGTTCCCAGTCTGAATGTTTTGAATCCTGTTCTCTTCACCATTTTGCACACTGAGGCCTTGCACCTGGCTGTGACAGTCCTTGTTCTCTGAAACAGTTCTTGCTTTTGCGCCACACCTTTTCACCCTTGAGCGCGTGCTCCTCTGACAAGGAGCTGTGAAATCAAAGCCTGCTTTGAGCATTGTCTCCCCAGTTTTCTGAAAACACTCCACAGGTGCACTTTTCGGTCTTCTCTGATTTCCTTCAGTGCTGCAGCATGAAAGAAGAGTAAACTAGTGAGGACTTCTGCACTCATGGAGTAGGATGGTTTGGCTGGGAAGGGACCCTTAAAGGCCATCTGGTCCAAGTCCCTGCCAAGGGCAGGGACATCTCCACCTGGATCAGGTTGCTCAGAGCCCCGTCCTCTCCTTTCTAGGGAGGGGGCATCTCCCACCTCCTTGGGCAACCCCTTTTGGGGCTTTTCAGGACTGGAAGGGGCACTGAGGTCTCCTGAGAGCATTCTCTTCCAAGGTGGTGAGACCCTGGAACAGGTTGCACCATCCCTGGAGGGGTTCAAGGCCAGGCTGGATGGGTCTTGGAGCAACCTGCTCTGGTGGGAGGTGTCCCTGCCCAGGGCAGGGGCGTTGGAACTGGATGATATTTAAGGCCCCTTCCAACTCTAACCGTTCTATGATTCTATGATTACTCTATCTCTCACCCCCTGATCAAAATCCCTTCCTCACCTGTCCTGTAACCCCTTTGGGGACCAGGAGGGGCTACAACGGAGCCTTCCTCGCTCTCCACTCAACTATTCTAGTATTTAAAAACCAAACAAACAAACCAAACGGCAAAGCCAGCGGTTAGGGCGATGCGTACCTGCTTTCTGTCCCTTTCCCCTCGCAGGGAGCTCACAAATAACCCCAAGCACGCCGTGCTCCCGTCTCCTTCGTGAGCCCCGCGGAGGCTCCAGTGTCCCCAGGCGGGAAGAAGCGCTCGGCCATCAGCGGGATGCGATTCGGCTGCGCTCTTCCTTACCTGAGGCAGCTGCCGCTACTCCTCCTCACCCTCAGGCCTCACCGTCATCCCTCAGCCGCCGCCGCCATCTTGTGCGCTCAGGCCCCCTCAGGCAGCCGCTCCTCACCTCAGGCAGCCGCCACCATCCCTCGGGCGCCGCCGCCATCTTCTGCGCCCGGGCCCCCTCAGGCCGCTGCGGAGGGAGGGCGCCCCCTGCCGCGGCGGCGGCTCCGAGGCGCTGAGGCGCATGCACGTTGCCCGTGGCGCCGGCGGGGCGGGTGTCAACAAGCGGGCGGCGCGTCCTGTATCGGGCCTGGCCCGGCCCGGGGGATGCGGGCAGCCCTCACCTGGCGCGACAGGGCCGAGCAGTGGTGAGCGGTCCTGAGGGAGAACCGGGCTCCCCGGGCCGTTCAGCACCCCAGGAGGCGCGGGCTGTGAGGAGCCGCGGTGGGGCTGTGAGGCGGGGTGGGGGGACCGGCCACGGCCTGGCCGTCGGGGCAACCCGGGGAGCGGGGCACCGGCAGGGGGATGGCCGGTACTAGCCCGGCTCCGCCTTGGCGCTGTCCCATGGCACCCGGGCTGCAGAGGTGCTGGGCAGAGCGTTCCCCCTGCCCCTGCAGGCCAGCGGTGGGCAGGAGCGGCTGGGCTCTTCGGGGCTGGTAGTGGGGGCCTAGTAACGCCACCACAGGGACTTTGTGGGGGCCTTGTCGCTTGTTTCCCTTTGCGTTCAGCAAAGTCCAGCGCCGTGTGTGTGTGTGTGTCTGTCTGTCTGTCTGTCTGTCTATCTATCTGTCTCTGCTGCCTTCTGCCGAGCCCCCCATCCCCGTATCCAGCCCTGGGGCCTGGCTGGGGCTTCCCCTGAGCGTTGGGAGCCCTCACAGAGGGCTCTGGCTGGGTCAGTTTTCTCAGGAATCAGATAGCGCTCACAAGTGTGCGGTTATCAGTTTTCCTTGTGTGAAATAATATTTTCTGCCTGCTAATATGGGGGTTTCTTGGGGTGTGTGTGTTTTGTTTTCTCTAGTATTTATGATCTTGCGTTCAAACCAGATGGGACTCAGTTGATAATTGCTGCTGGAAACAGACTGCTGGTAGGGAAACTTCTTTTTCCTCTTGCCGTTTCAGCTGTATGAATATGATTTCTTTCACATTAGCTTATGAATATAACCTATCAAAAATCCTCTTATCTCCACTAGCCCAGCCTCATATCTACTTATATATTAATGCCTGCTAACTGTAAAGTGTTTTGGAGCTTTTTAATGTTTCTTACCAAGTTCTAAGATCTATTTCCAAAAGTAATGAGATTTAATTTACTTGCATCATCCCATCCTGTCTCGCCTCATCTGGTGGTTTGAAATCCATTAACCTGCCTGCAGAGTCAGGACAATGGTGTGAAATACAAACGCTGCGTTGTTACGAGTCTCATACAAATCTCTGTGAAAAGGGGAAGGAAACTCAAATTGACGTCCTTACTTTGTGAGAAGCTTCAACTAGAGCTTTGTTGCCGTTCCCTGGGTTTACTTGCCCGCTGCTGAGCCATCAGCAAGAGCAGCTCAGGACCAGGGTTCCTGCAGGTCCTTGGGGTGGTGCATGGGTGGGTGGTCACAGAGGTGGCTGAGAGCCACTGGACAGCAGGCTGTGTTATTCCCAGTGCTCACAGAAAGGTGTATTTGGTGATGGTCCTTTCCAGTAACTTACTACATTTGGACATCTAATGTGGGGAGAGAAGTAAAACAAGCTGGCCAAACGCACTGGTTGGAAATTTCTTTTGTGCAGGTAACTTCCTAACACTTGAGTCTTTCATTCTGAGAAGCATTGTGCTGAGGAAAGCTGCTCCTATCCTTTAAAATGTTTTGTCTTGCACGGACCTGTGTTCTATGCAAAAAAAGCAGACACCAAAGAAAGTGTATAATCTTGTTGGCCTTTAGTCATTTTATATCCTAATCCTCACTGGAAGATTTTTTTACATATTGTTTTTGTTTGTATGTTTGTGTTGTGGTTCCTGTTCAAATAGGTGTATGATACTTCTGATGGAACCTTAATTCAGCCTTTGAAAGGACATAAGGACACTGTCTACTGTGTGGCTTATGCCAAAGATGGTAAATATCCCTTTGGGGACCTTTGTTAAGCGCACATCTTCCTTTTTTTATAGGAAAAATAGAGAGATCAATGTTGTGTCAGTAACAGTATTTTGAAGAGACATGTGAGTGGTGTTTGGTTTGTTTTCTGCTGGAGAGTATGGGCTGCTGTGCAAATGCTGCACGCGGAAGGATTGTGTTTTCA
Organism: Thinocorus orbignyianus; assembly: GCA_013400375.1. Taxonomy (NCBI): domain Eukaryota; kingdom Metazoa; phylum Chordata; class Aves; order Ciconiiformes; family Thinocoridae; genus Thinocorus; species Thinocorus orbignyianus. The sequence goes on along the minus strand of VXBW01005191.1, from coordinate 181,676 downwards.
CACGCAAGGCTACCTGCTAATTCAAGAAATGCAGTCCCCGCTTCCCCTCCCCTTCTGCTTCCATGCTGGTGAAGTTTCTGTTTGTGGGGTAACGCGAGGAGAAGGCTTACCTCAGAGATCCCTCTTGCTAGCACTCTGCCTGCCTCTGATTTTTATTCCCATAGTTTCTCTGTCCCAAAGCTTCCTGATCCGATCCTTCCCACGTTGCCATGCTTGCTGCAGACCTTGTTCTGCTTCCAGTTCTTTCACTGTCTCCGATTCTCATTCTGTGGGGACTTACTGTCTGCAGACTCAGGGGACTTCCTCTGAAATGCTACGGTGTAAGCTATAGGTGATACCTGTGAAAATGGGCCATTTTCCCTTGACACGTTTAGCGTAAAGCTGCAGCCCGTGGCTGGTGGCATTGGGAGGGCTGGCTGCTTGCTTGTGTGGCTGGGCTTAATGAGGCGTGCTCTGTGGGAGCAGCAACATGAAGTTACTGGAGTTGAGAAGAGCAGTCACATCAAAAGGCTGGCAGTATTAGGCCCTTTGTTACTTGAGCCTTGTCAAGTTCAAGAACTTCTTGCTCTCTCTTTGATCGGGTATTTGGAGTGAAAGTGATTCTTGTATGTGTGGTATTTAAATTGTATTTAATTCCTAGGCAAACGTTTTGCATCTGGCTCAGCTGATAAAAGTGTGATAATTTGGACTTCAAAGTTAGAAGGAATTCTGAAGTACACGTAAGTGGTGCCTTTCAGTTCTGTGCTTCTCAGAAATGGACTTTGATTATGCACTTCTGCTGTCAAAGAGTATGCACTGTTAGATTGGGAAGAAGGCTGGCTAAGGTCAGAGAAAGTGCCATGGGGCAATAGGGGAGGGAAGAGGAAAAGAACAGTCCAAGTATCTGAATGAGGCAGGAAAGCAATTAGAGGCATAAAAGAGGGAGGGAAATCTAGAGACATCTCTGAATGTAGAGGGCTGGCAGAGAACTGGGGAAACTCTGTGTAGATGGAGATAAAATGAAACAGAATATGACTCTGATCTTGTACAGTAAACTCTGGTTCAAAGACCACATTAAAGATGAGGTTTGGTACTTCTGGTATGTTCCCATCCTTCTGGCTTTGTTTTTATGTCATCCCTCTGAAGTGACATCTTCAAATTCTCTTTCTGAATGTGTGTGTGCATTTATTACTAATTAGTACGTACAAGCTAGTCTGCTCCTAGGAACATGCACAAGCATACTTGTTGTAGAATTTGGATGTAACCTTTAATCAGATTTCACAAACCACCCTCTATGTATATTTTTAGCTAATCTTGATGAAATACAGTGAAACCTGCCACTTAGAGACTATTTTTTAGGGTTTATTACCGATTTAGTTTACATTAGCTGCAGATAAATTTGATGTAATATAAACTGATCAAATTATTTCTGGCATCTGGTAGACCTTTCAGCTATCTTGCTGAAAGCTAGAAGAGGGAGCATTTAAGAATGATTTATTGAAATATGATTGTAACTTCCTCCTAGGCATAATGACTCCATACAGTGCGTTTCATACAATCCTCTCACTCATCAGTTGGCGTCCTGTTCTTCCAGCGACTTTGGTATGTCTTTCTCCTCCAACGTTTCCATTAAGCCAGCAAGCTCTGTTAAAGTTGCCTAGCTAAACCAACTGCAGAATAGCTCCAGTTCTTCAGGTCCAGAAAAGATGAGGCACAAAACTGGCTAAAGTTAAGCAACATTAGATGCTTATTTACAGCACTTAAACGCAGCTGGAAAGGACCATGTACTGAGGTGCCTTGGGGTAAAATGTACTGCTTTGGTACTGTGATTTTTTGTGGCAACATCCTCTGTGTTGTTATGAGGATTTTTTTTTAATAATATGTATTTAAGTGTCCTTTCAGCAATGGCTGAGACTTTGGTCCCTCTGAAGTCCCAACTGAGTTTCCTGACAATGTTAGCACTGGTAAATGCTTACATGTGATTTACTCTGGTCTTCTGTTTGCTTTACTCAAGGCTTGTGGTCTCCTGAACAGAAGTCAGTCTCCAAACATAAAACTAGCAGTAAGATTACTTGCTGTAGGTAAGTTTTAAGGATTGCCTGTGTCACTTAAGCTAGTTTCCATACAAACAATTCAAAACAGTATGCAAGCTTAAAGAAACAAAGACTGAAGTGAAATAATTATGTGCAGGGCCAGCACCTAGAGGGAGGCTCTGCTGCCCTCTGCTCAGTAGCTCCGGGTACCTCCTGCAGCTTTGCCAGTCTTGTAATTAAAGTACCCAAGTAGCATTTATAATGCTCCAGTAGCAATGTAACAGTAATTTATCAGCTCATTTGTTCTTTCTTATGCAGTCTTCTCAGAGAGAGCTTTGCTTTTTTTAATAGCCAGTGGGTTTGCTTCTTGTTTGGTACTGTTTATAACTGAATTCTTCTGGAGGGGTGTTCTGGTCTTGGGCAGGAGTCTCTGCTTCTCTCTCCTGTTTAGCCAGCTTGTACAATCACAGTAAAATGAAGTCAGAGGAACAATTGCTATATTTTTGCAGAGCTGTTCATCTCCGATGTTGTAGGTGGTTCTAGCAGGAGATAGTGCCACTGCTGGGAACCTGAAGCAAGGGTACATTAATTTGTATAAAGTCACCCATGGCACTACAGCAGAGACAAGAATAGAAACTAGGTCCCCTCTGTCCCAGCCCCATGCAGTTTGATCTGATGAGTGTTCTAAATGTGGCTTTTAAAACAGCCTGGTCTGCTGCCAGCAGTGTCATCCCCAAAAATGTATCTGTTACTTAGCACATGTTAGAAGTATTGCAAGCAGATGATAGCTTTTTTTTTTTTATTTCTACTTTTTTATTTTATTTTATTTCTGTGTATATAATAAAATGTTCTTGCTGTAATGCATGCTGTTGCCATAAATGTGGATTTAGATGCATAAACAAACTGTAGGATTACTGGCTACCTCCCAGAACTCCCTCAGAGGAGTGTATTTCAATCTCTCATCCCTGTTTGAGTATGCTGTACCATCCTACCTTCCTGCTGCTTGTTTTCAGTAGTTTGCTCTTCAGTATGTGTGTGTTTTATCAGCTGGACGAATGATGGCCAGTACCTTGCTCTGGGGATGTTCAACGGCGTTGTCAGCATAAGGAATAAAAATGGGGATGAGAAAGTGAAAATAGAGCGTTCCGGGGGTGCTTCATCACCAATATGGTCCATCTGTTGGAACCCATCCAGGTAAATAATGTCATCCTCCCTGTTTCCATGCTGAATAGATAACCCTTGGCTTATTGATTGCAGAAAGGCTTGACTTTTATCCGTTCTGGAACAGATTAGTGCCAAGTACGTTACCTTTCTTTAAGTGATTCTGTGTTGGGGTTCAGGCTTCCTGCCAGCCTTTAGTCGAATGGAGAGACTGGGAGCAAGTTCCTCTTAGATCTCAAGAAACGGTTCTTTTTTCATGTTGTACTGGTTTGGGGTTGGGTGGGGGGGGTCTGTTTGCACTGCGGGGAGGGAGAGAGGAGCTGTTTCTTCGCTTCAGTTGAGAGGGAATATTGACCCAAATATATGAATAACCAATTGCTGTTGCAGTCGGTGGGAGAGCTTTTGGAGTAGAGCAGATGGCCAAGATGAGTCAGTTGACAGCAGTTTAGAGGAGATAGCGGTGCTGCAGTCCAGGCCTGGCAGTAGGGAGCGTAGTCAGCCAGCCGGAGAAGACTCTAAGGAAGAAGATTTAAAGTTGTGAGTGAAACCTCATAGGAACATATATATCTGTATGATCTAGAACAGTAATTTACAAGAAGGACCGAGGGCAGAGTATTACGCAGGGTATGAAATTAGAAATTCAAAAAAGTACAAAGTTCTGGGTGAACAATTGCTGGTCTTAATTCTGCTAGTGTGTGCGCATTGTGAGATGCTTCTTAAGGATGTGAGAGCGTGTTGCTTCTCCCCACAGGTGCACGTGTTGGGCACTGAGCGAGGGCAGGGCACTTACTAAACAGTTGGCTCTTCATTAGGTTTTTTGGCTGTTTACTCTTTGTCCAGTTTCTGGCAAGAGGCGTTAGTTGCAGCACAACGTTCAGGTTACCATCTCCCTTCCGAGACAAGGAACTGTGGAGAGGTGACTTTTCTGTTTTGCTGGAAGCAGAACACATCGTGTCAGTGCACCAAAGCTGACAAATCTGAGACCTGGAGCTTTTCCTTGTTCTGCTGCTGGTCTCACATGAACAACTTTTTTAAATCCACCCCCTCCCCTTGCCACTAATTGTTGTTAACCCTTGCTCAGCTGCACTGACTTTGATGTTGGGGCACCTTTGTACTGCTGTACCTGAGATCAGAACCTGGGCCCAGGTGCTGCATCTGTTTGAGGGACCATCAGCTTCACTGTACCCACTCCTGTCATGGCACGTGGAGTGAAACACCAACCTTTGCAGTTACTCCTGTAAAGGAAACTGATTGATTGTCCTTTTGTGTCCCCAGCTGTCCTCCTCAGTTCTAAGTGGTAACATGTATCTGCTGTCCTTCTGGTTGTTTTGTGGTTGTTTTCTGTTTGTTTGTTTGTTTCAAGAGTAATATGAAGTATGTTCTGCTATCCTATTACTTGGTTCTGTTGCTCTAAGAAATTTATTATTGACTTGCTGTAGAATTACTGTGTAATTCTTTTATCTTTTTTTGTGAAGAGATGAACGCAATGATATTTTAGCGGTGGCAGACTGGGGCCAGAAGCTTTCCTTTTACCAGCTTAGTGGCAAACAGGTATGTTTTAGAAAATGCATTCAAGAGTGGCAGGGCATTTCTGATTCTGTGTTGTGTCCTGTACTCAGTGTTTGTTTGCCAATGCTTTAGTAGATAGTTAAATGTTTTCTGTTTCCCATCCTTTTATGAGTGCTTGCTTTAAACCATCTTTTCCTTGAGTTCTTGTTTTTCCCATTGCAACTCTTTCGTACAACTCCTGTAAGCTTTGCTGATCTTTGTGATAGGGTTTATGGTCTTTAGAGAACATCTTTGTATGTTTTTCAATGAGTTAAAGGGGGCTTTGTGGCTGTTTGCATTCCAGGTGGACGAGTCTGGGACTGGAAAGATTCTTGGATGTATTTTAGAACTGCACGTGGGAATCTTAATTTAGCCATTGAAAAGTTACTCATGGCCAGAGAGCTGAGAAGAATGGTATCAATGACAGCAGTTGTTGCCTTGGGAAAATATGAAATGATCCTTTAGTTAATGCTTTTTTATTTTATTTTATTTTCCCTTGTAGATCGGGAAGGACAGAGTGCTCAATTTCGATCCTTGCTGTGTTAGCTATTTTACCAAAGGAGAGTATATTTTACTGGGAGGGTCAGATAAACAGGTTTCCCTCTTCACCAAGGATGGGGTGCGTCTCGGGACCATTGGAGAGCAGAGCAGCTGGGTGTGGACATGCAAGGTTAAACCAGACTCCAACTACGTGGTGAGTAGGAACATTCTGCTGACGTTTCCACAGACCATTTGCCATATAAGACTCTAGATTTCAAACTCTGTTGCTTAATGCAGAGATTCTGACTGAGGCGGCAGAACCTGAGCGGTGTCTACGGATGTCCTGGAACTAACACCAACATTAAAAATAACCCGCAGAAGTAAAACTTGGGCTGCAGGAAGGCTATAAATGAGCGTTAGCGCCTGTTTCCAGATGGCAAGGCATTTGCTGCATTTTGATTAAAAAAGAGGGGGGAAGAGAAGAAAACGTGGCAGCTGATGACTTCTAGGTTTACCAAACCTAATTCTGTGATGGGAAGAAAATGTTCAGATCTGAGTTCCTAGCATTGCGCCATGTGGAAGATGCCTACAGGGCAACTGTCAGCCATCATCCCTGGAAGTGTTTAAGGCCAGGCTGGATGGGGCTTGGAGCAACCTGCTCTAGGGAGAGGTTGGAACTTGATGATCTTTAAGGTCCCTTCCAACTCTGACCATTCTGTGATTCTGTGATCAGTGCTGTGCGCGGCCATTGTACACACGTGGAGGGGTACAGAGCAAATTTTAAAACCAACATCAACCCCATCCCACCCCCCAAAAAAAGCAACCGAGAAATCAACAACAAAACCAAAGCGAAGCTCACCCACGCGATGTGGTGGTCGCCGTGGTCTGTGTGGAGATCAGGCCTGGTTTGGCATTGCATTTTAACCACTGTTGAGTCCACGTAGGCTGTAATTGTCATCAGTCTATACGTTATGTGGGAAAAGGAACATAATGTTCATGTAAGTACTACATGCTTCACTTGCTCTCACCTGCATGTGCCAATTAACTAAAATTATTTTCTTCTTGTGTTCAGGCAGTGGGATGCCAGGATGGAACAATATCCTTCTATCAGCTGATTTTCAGCACCGTCCATGGCCTTTACAAGGATCGCTATGCTTACAGAGACAGCATGACTGATGTGATTGTCCAGCACCTCATCACTGAACAAAAAGGTAATTTCACACCTGCCTCAGACCAAAGCTTCGCTCTCATTCTGTTTCCTTTGGGATTTTTTTCAGTGGGAGGAGAGAACTGGGGGGGTGGGGGGAGGGGAGGGGAGTTGTTTGGTTGATTGTTTTCAATTAGTATCTGCCAGAACACTTGGAATATATGCTGCAGGTATCAGGCAGGTTGTTGTCACTTTAACAGTAAAACTGAGGAGGGCTGTTTGCAGGGTGAGAGTGGAGGATCAGCGCTGACAAGCTTAATGAGAGATGTGGGGATTTGAAAGGACACTGGGAGGGGCAGGAGCTTTTAAGATAATCTCTGCGAATGAGATAAAAATACTGTACATCATATTTTTTCCTTACTAGCAGCCTCAAGGATTTGTGCTGATTTTGTTTCTTTGTACCCACTGGCTTTTTATGGCAAAGAATCAAAGCATTGCTCCGGAATGTGCTGTTGACAAATAATAGAGGGTGATAAATTGTGATGGGGCTAGAAGGTTACATAGAAGCAGAACAGCAAACACATCTGAGAAGGAGTCTGCTTTTAATTTTGGAGGTGCTTTAGAAAGATTCAATTTGAATGCATTAGTAAGTTTTCTGATTTCTGTGTCCTTTATTTCCATATCATCCTAGACTGTATTTTTTTTGTGTGTGTTTTTTCTCTCTAGTTAGAATAAAAGGCAGAGAGCTTGTGAAGAAAATTGCAATCTACAAAAACAGATTAGCAATCCAGATGCCAGAGAAGATCTTGATTTATGAGTTATACTCGGATGATTCTTCAGATATGTATTACCGGGTGAAGGAAAAGATTGCAAAAAAATTTGAATGCAACTTGCTGGTTGTGTGTTCAGATCACATTATCTTGTGCCAGGTATGTGCCTTAAAATCCGGGGTGGCTTTGGGGTGCATTCAGCCTCTGGGATAGCTGACAACAGCCACTAGGAAGAGGTTGTAGCGTGGCAGTGCTGCTGTGACCTGCAGGGCTGCCGTAGTTCTGAGCCCCAGCTGCAGTGTGGCACGGCTGGCTCTGCTTCAGCAAAGCTATCCCTGCAGTGAATGTGATAGATTAGCACAGAATCCAGGGGAGCTTTTGGGTGGGGGGGAACTACTAGAAGATGGTGGGGTTGGGGGTTTTTTTTGTTTGTTCATAGCATTGGAAAACCTTAAAGAATTCACCCTGTCAAACTGACTGTTTGATTTTATGTTTTTTATATGTAAAAGTAGGTGTATGTGCTAGCGTGGGTATAAACATAGCAGAAGAGAGACGGTGGTTTGATCTTTACCTCCATACAGTATTCTGTATGCTGTTGTGTCTTTAGGAGAAAAGATTACAGTGCCTCTCATTTAGTGGTGTTAAAGAACGAGAATGGCTGATGGAATCTCTTATTCGTTATATTAAAGTAATTGGAGGACCTCCAGGAAGAGAAGGCCTCCTGGTTGGTCTGAAGAATGGTCAGGTAATGTGTAATCTCTGGTATGTGTCTTGTCACTGCAAATCAAATCTGCTTTATGCTCTTAGGGCGACACCTTAGGAGCAACATGCCTTTTTACAACATAGAACTCTGTTTGACTGTCTCATCTTGTAATTAAAACCTAAGTGCTGCTATCTTTCACATTCTCTGGCTGAAAAATTCATACTGAGAGAGAGTTTGTCCTTAGTGGGGGCTGGGGGTGTGTGTGAGTACGCTTCTGATGACACTTGTGACGATATGGGTGTTCTAGGGGTGAAGTTGCTGTTTATTTCATAAGCCAGTTAGCGGCTGAGTATTTCAAACTGGGACCCGGTTTGAAATAGAGGGGAAGTTGGGATCCTCTGCTGCTTCTATATCTATGCTATATCGTCCTGTAATACCCTACTGATGTAATTGCTTAACTCATGGAGCATTAACAACTGGATGGTCACGGGAGGGGATTCTCCCCCTCTGCTCCTGCGCTGGTGAGAC
>VXBW01005191.1:66415-173255 GCA_013400375.1 Thinocorus orbignyianus | reverse complement strand
CCTTCCAACTCTGACCATTCTACGATTCTATGTTTTATTGATATAGGCTTGCAACCCAGAGTGCCCTGTGGAAACAAGCCTTTTCGAGATACCCCAGACCGAAAGCACTGCCTTAGCATTAATGCAGAGTTTGTCTCTGAAGAAAATTGCAATTGAATGCCTTAAACAGCGTTAAAGTTTGTACCTGCTATGCTGTTTCTAGCTTTAGGAACAAAAACGGATGGACTGACTTTGGTTTCAAATGTGTCTAGATTCTGAAGATATTTGTTGATAATGTCTTTACCATCGTCCTGCTGAAGCAGTCAACGGCTGTGCGCTGTCTGGATATGAGTGCGTCCCGGAACAAGCTGGCAGTGGTGGATGAAAATGACACCTGCCTCGTGTATGACATTCACACCAAAGAGCTGCTGTTTCAGGTAAAGTCAAAGCTCTAAAAGGAGCAGGCGTTGGTGGGGCGGGAAGTGCTTTGGAGCACAGAACACAGCAAAGGTGTTGCTGTGCAGAAATACGTGCAGCTGCCATTTAAGCTATTAATCACATTCTGTAGGACTGAACTGTGATGTATTTCTCTATCGAAACTCCCCTTGGAGGGGTGGTGGACAAGGAGATCCATGTGAGCAACTGTCGAATGAAGAGCACTTAACCGATGACCTTTTCAGCTTAATTATGAGCTCTGTCCTGGTTCCCTTTGAAGCGTTGCAGTTAATGAGCATTCTGGCTTTAGCAATGGTATGAACTGGATTAAAGCAAATTGTTCGTTGTGTATTTCCAGACTCTAAAATGAGTAATGCTAATTCTCTCCTCATTGCAATGTAGCAGTCACTGTAAGGCTTCAACTCATTAATGTTTATGAAACGTTTTCAGAGAACCCTCGATAGAAAGTGTGATGTGTTGCAGAGGAAGGGTCTGTAACTCTCTCTTTGTAGCAGGCAGAAAAATGATCAATGACACGTGCTAGCTAACAGCATATTATTATGAAATTTTATATTATCTTCTGTAGTTTGATGGTATAGATCACTGGTGAATACAAAACAAAGACAATTACAGCTCTTTATTAAAATGTGAAGAATGTCCCTGTCAGTCTGTCTCGGAATAAACCAGGCTCTAGAATATTACAAACATAAATAACAAGAGTGTGTACACGCACCCAGACTGTAATAGGTCAGACGTTCTAGCTGAAGGATGCATTTCTCTTAGCAAAGATGTGATTGCATCTGTTGTAATCCCCAGTTCTCTTGCTCGTTAGGAGCCCAATGCCAACAGCGTGGCCTGGAACACGCAGTGCGAGGACATGCTGTGCTTTTCCGGAGGGGGCTACCTCAATATCAAAGCCAGCAACTTCCCTGTCCACCAGCAAAAACTTCAGGGCTTTGTTGTGGGTTACAACGGCTCCAAGATCTTCTGTCTTCATGTTTTTTCTATGTCAGCTGTTGAAGTTCCACAGGTAATCCTTTAATCTCATTAAGCGTTGCTTTACATTTCATAAACATCAATGTTTAAGAAGCAAAGAAGCTTTTCTGAGATCTAGTCATTTGCCGTTACCAAAATGACTGCGGTTCCCACTTTCCTCACTGTTATTTCAGTTATATTGCATGATCTATTTTATTTTTGTTTATTTGGCATTAATTAAGCTCACTTCCTTTTTGCTGTTGTTTTGAATTATCCCTTTATGCTTGTGAATGCAGAGAGGTCCCTCTGGCTGTGTCAGGCTGCAGCCAAGTTTCTCTCTTTAATTCCCTTCTAGGGTCAGTGGTTTTGGGCTTAATGGTCTCTTGCTGAAACAGCTTTGTCATCACAGAAGGGGTGCTTCTTCCCAATACCTCTTCTCTTTGCTTTGAGTATTGCTGGGGTGCTTTGCACTACGCCCTTGGGCTACTCCTCGTGCTTTTAGCCTTTGGGAACAAACTGCACCCCCCTCCCTTTGCTCTGCTTCCGTGGTGGTGAAAAACCCCAACAACCTCATTGGCTTGTTGTACAGAATATTTCTCACGTACAATGCTCAGAAGAATTCACCTTCTCAACTACTTCCTAATATGCAAGAAACTGAAGATTTCAAAGATGAATGAGTTTGGAATGTAATTAAAATCATAGAATCATAGAATAGTCAGAGTTGGAAGGGACCTTAAAGATCATCAAGTTCCAACCCCCCTGCCCTGGGCAGGGACACCTCTCCCTAGAGCAGGTTACTCAGGTTACCCAGCTTGTCCAAAGATACAGTAGGAATAACCCCGGAGCGTTGTTCTGTTACAGGAAAGCCGTGCCTCTGTTCTCTGTGGAGCTTGTGCTGGTCCTGATTGGGATATACCTTTATGTTCCCAATATATAGTAGTGGAATTCTCTGCATACCTCAGTAACTCTCTGTGCCCTATTAGTGTTGTGCTTTCTAACGCGTGTTTTTCGGTGGGACTCCCCAGTCCGCGCCCATGTACCAGTACCTGGAGCGGAAGATGTTTAGGGAAGCCTACCAGATCGCCTGCTTGGGAGTGACCGATACTGACTGGAGAGAGCTGGCCGTGGAAGCCTTGGAAGGGCTGGAGTTTGAGACTGCTAAAAAGGTAACGTCACTGTTTACTTATTCAGCAGAAAGCTTGGTTTATATTTTTATATGTAATGTCCATTTTTGGGGCGCAACACAACGTGGTGTTGCTGTCACTGCTTTGCTTTCATGTGAATGTGCTACTCTGCACACCCGAGAAGGTGCTGGTTTGTTACATACTCCGGATCTCGAGGTGAGGGTTTAAATCGAAATAGAATTTCTCTCTCTAAATAAATACCGTGTTGTAAATCGAAGCAAAGGGTTTCTCTCCTCTGCTGGAGGGTGCGTTGGTGAATCGGAGGGTGGTGGAGGTGGGAAGCGGTTCGGCGGGGCTGCTGGCCACCGGGTGGCGGCAAAGATCGCCGGAGCTGGCAGCTCCCCGCCCTCCCGAGGCTGCTGCCTTGCCCTTCCCTCCTCAGAGCAGTTAATGAAACCTCAGCTCAGGTGTGGAGGTTTCATATTCATTGTTATTTACACGCTGATGTTCTTTGAAAGCAGTGGTGATGGGGTGGCGTGGCATCATGTTAGTCATTTTCTATCTGGAATTCTTTGGTTTTGGGGAGTGGTCTGTAAATGGGCATGTGCTGGACTTTTCTCCAGCATAAAATACTTTTCTGTTTTCTTTCACCACCTTTTCTCAAATAAGAGGGTGCGAACTGAGTTCAGTGTCATGAATATTGTATGAAAGACAAAACATTCTAAAAATATGGAGGGAATGGCCTGTAACGATAGGCATCTTTTAATAACAGGTTCTTTTAAAAAGGAAATTAAATGCTTTATTTTTTTTTCTTTGCTTAAGTAGAGGCATCAGGATAATTCCAGTTTCATAGACAGCTTTATGCAAATAGATATTCTTAAAAAGGAGTTTTCAGTGCCTCCTTGGAATTTTAAAGTAGTGCCCTCGTAGAATTAGAGCGGATTAATTTGAACAAAAGCAGCTTCTTGACATTAAAGGCTCTCATAGTTCCTAGGCCGATCTGGTGTAAGCAGAATATTCTATGCCCTCTTAAGCATTAGTTTGGGTAGAAGTCTTGAACGTGCGGTCTGAACAGTTAAATTTCTATTTTTTGATGCATGTCAAGAAGAAGTGCTAAGCTGCTGGAACTCGCATGTGACTCTGCCGCTTGAGACGTTGGGTTGCACATTTCTCTCCGTTTGCCAAAGCCAGTGTGCTCTCACAGTGCTTCTGCCATCACCCTCCTTCCTTCCCTTGCCCTCAGCTCCTTCCGTGCTGGGATTTCAGGATGATGGAAAAGCTATAAGCATATTCGGTGTGCTTTGGAGACACGGTCAATTAGATGTTCTGCCTTCCAGTAGTTTCCTTGAATTTCCTTGTCTGCATCATGCCTCACATGAAAATGGAAGTGCTCTAAAATAGCTAGAAGAAGTGTGTGTAATATTTGAAATGGCCTTTCGTGTTTCCTGGGGGACTGGCAGTCATAGCCCCACTGCTCCCTGCCTTGGCTCCTCCATGGCTGAGCTGTGTGTGTCATGAGTGACCCCGCGCCTTGGGAGCCTCAGCGGCAGCCAGAGCCCATGGGGTGGGGGACTGCACAGACCAAAGCACAAACCCCAGCACGTGTCTCTGCCCTGTTGCATGAGGACAGCCTGATTTCATAGAATCATAGAATGGTCAGAGTTGGAAGGGACCTTCAAGATCATCAAGTTCCAACCCCCCTGCCCTGGGCAGGGACACCTCTCCCTAGAGCAGGTTGCTCCAAGCCCCATCCAGCCTGGCCTTAAACATTTCCAGGGATGGGGCATCAACAACTTCCCTGGGCAACCTGTTCCTGATTTGTGCATAACAATCTTCTGTTGCTTTTTCTGGCTTTTCAAGTTAATTAATTTTGTTCTGTTTTTTCTTTTCATTAGGCATTTACCAGGGTACGAGACCTTAGATACCTAGAACTGATCAGCAGCATAGAGGTGAGAGAGCGTTAAAACTAACGTATTTCCTTACACTTTGCACTATGCCAAAATCAGTGCTCTCTGGTTTGGAGGGGCTCGCGTTCAGAGAGCGTCTCTGACTCTGGGAGGTGTGTTTAGAGTGAGAAATCTGGAGGAGCTGAGATGACTCAGATCCCAGTCATGTGACTGAAACTTCATGGGGAAAAAATGGGGATGCGGGACAAGAAGAACTTCTGAAACTGTCTTCAGGAAACTGGAAAAACTTTCAATATTCAATTAATGATTGGTAGCACACTGCTGTGCTAACAGAGCTTAGTACAGAATACTTCATAAACATGAGTTAATTGAGCCTTTCCTTACCCTCTGGAGGGAGGTAATTACTATTATCTCCTCTTTGCAGAGCCAGAAACAGGCCCAGAGAAATAAAATGACAAACTCAAGGTCTCATGACAAGTCTGTGACAACTGGAAATAGAATTTGGGATCCTTTACTTCCAGCCTGTGCTCTAATCACTAGCTCTTACTCTTTTCACACTTCTTGATAGAATTTCAGGAGACAATAACTGTCTGTCACAAGCACATTAAAAGACGTGGTGTCACCCCTGTCCTTTCCAAAGGCTGCATGCTGATGCCTGGGTTAAAGATCTGGGTTGAGATGGCGCAAGGGGAACTCCTCTTCCTCGAGCTAGTTAGATTGACACCTTCTCTGAAGGAGCACGGTCCTTGCGTCTGTTTCTGCAGCTGCCCTGGGTCTGTCAAGGTGCCCTGGTGCCCTTGGTGGCAGTTAACTTTTCTTGGGGTCCGATGTGGGACAAAGTTCTGCTTCCAGAGCCTACCTTTTTGGTTGATTTTTTTTTCCCTTTTGCTTTTAGAGGACAGACAGGTAGGCAAGAGCATTCTCTCACCACTGCTAATCTTTCTTTTCCTTATACGCTGCTCTGCATCTGCATCTGTTGAAGATATTCTGGGATTGTCATGTTATATTCTGTGTAATGAGAGAGGTTCCCTTTGTAAATAGGCATAAACTTACTTTCAGACTTCTTGAAAATTCTCCTTCTGAAGTGAGAGCTCTCTATCATTCCTTACTCCTGTTTGTGGTGTATTGGGTTCCTTCTAAGGCTTGTAAAGATGTAACTGAGCACACTTGTTCCCTTAATATCATGGTTTTCTTTCAGTAATGACACATTGTTTTTTCTAATTGATGACAGCAGGAAATATAACTGCCAGATCTCTGTCTGGCAAGATTCTGTGACAATTCCTCTGATCATCCTTTTAACCAGGCTTTTTAGAGGAACTTTTAATGCAAGTCCAGTATCAGCCTGGTCAGTGCGTGTGGCCAGGAGGGGTGATGCCTGAGCCTCCTCTGGCAGCAGAGAGGTGAATTTGTTTGCTTGTGGAATGCTGTTCCCCTTCAGGTGCCATTTTCTTTAAACTCAGTTCACATCTATCTATTTGCATATGAGGTGGGCTAATCACAGTAGTAATTTTCTCCAGATCAGGGTAGCAATGTGTTTCCCAGATACAGGATAAAACGCACGCTTTGAAACAGAGGCAGGATAACACACTTTGTCATCTGCTTATTGCTAGCAATTATCCTCATGTTTGTCATCCCACCCGCACATATTGTTAATTTCACCAAATTATCTGCTGGTAAATTCCTACAGGAGAAAACAAGGAACCTGTTAGATCACTTTTCTTTTTTTAAATAGCATCAGACAATGATAGCATGTGTTCATTTTCCTGTGTGAAATCAGGATGGTTTTTGTATGACTTTGGTTTGTATAGTGACATTTAATTTTGCTGTTCCTAATTTTAATTAAGAAGAGATTTAATCCTTTAATTATAAATTCACCAGAAATGTAGGAGAGTCATATCATATCCTGTTGCAGATTTTGAGCAGTTGAAATCTAAGCCTGAAAATCTAATTCTGCAGTAGCTGTATTTCACCTGATCCCCTAGAATATTTCCTACACGTCTTTATTTTTTCCCCAGGAGCGGAAGAAGCACGGAGAGAGCAACAATGAGCTGTTCCTGGCAGATGTTTATGCCTACCAGGGAAAATTCCACGAGGCAGCAAAGTTGTACAAGAAGAGCGGGCACGAAAACCTGGCTCTCGACATGTACTCTGACTTGCGCATGTTTGACTACGCCAAGGTCAGGATGCTGAAATGCAGAAATATTGGTGTGCCTGTGTCTGTGCTCAAAGTACCATCCTGCAGAGGGACTGGACGAAAAGCAGGGTTTGAATTCCCATTTCTTCTCAGTGAAGTGGCTGAATTTTGTTTGGCTTGTAAGGACAAAAATGGGGAACTTCGTGCCTGGCTGTAGTGGCGGCCTTGCTCCTCAGGCTGCTACGGGGGTAGCAGATGGTGCTTTGTGTAGTCTCAGCTCTGTCCATGGAATTCCCTGCTTTCCAGTGGAATTCTTAATTGGACACTACTGGAGGTGAGGTCATTACTAATTTTCCTTTGTTTTTTTTTTAATGTAAAAGCCTCATTTTTATGACTTTCTTCCCTATTATCTCACTCGAGTCCCTGTTTGGTTTTTTGTCTTCTGAAGACAATACAGTAGCATGCATATCAAGTGGAGGTGAGGTCTGCATACTTTGAATTAATTTCCATATAATAATTAAAATATATTTAAGTTTGAACTTAAATAGGTATGTTAAGTTCTATATTAATGCATTTCATAAAGTGTATAACATACTAACTTAGCATGGTTTTGTTTACTAGACAATTTTCTTCCAAAGATTCAGTGTTTCATTTTTTTTAACACTCAATTTCCATGTAGAAATAACTTGAATACGGTTTTTAAAAGTGATGCTTTTCTATGTTGATAAGAAGCATTACTAGGATTTTAAGTCTTCTGTGGTGTTTCCTTACCCCAAACCCCTGAGAGTGCACATGCTGCTCAGTCTTGTTGGTCGCTCAGCAGAGCCTTGCTCTGCCCAGTACGGGACAGACTTCACCGTCACACACACAGAAGCTGTTTCAGCACAGATTCCTACAGAGAGAGCTTTTTCTTCCAAGAGCTTAATATAAATACTTCAGGGCTTTGCTGATGTAAGTCTGACTTCCCCTATTTTTGGCTGATGAGTCTTTGTTAGCTTCAATGTTCTGGCTCCTCTTGAACATAAATGTAATTCATAGATGAGAATTTTCCCATACGTCTTCATGAGGATCTCTTAGCTCTTGGCCATAGCCGTGTCTATATTTAACCAGCTGAGAGCAAAAGGTCTCGTGTCTCCTGTCCTTGAGAGTGACTCCATGCAGAGGAAGCTGAAGGTACTCCATGGCATTTGAAGGAAGCTTCTTGTGCGGGGAGAGCGCAGTGCATGGAAGGATGTGTAAAAGCCCTTTGTTTGCCAGTTATTTTTCCACGAAAAGATTTAGGGGTGCCGAGTGGGGTGTTTTCGTGTTGGGGTTTTTTGTTGTTGTTTTTCTAATGCTGCCAGAATTGTGCAAGGGCACCCTCAAACAATCCGGGTGCTTGTGCTGGGCTTTGCCTGGCTGTGGCCAGAGGGTCCCCAGGGGAGGCAGAGGCCGGGACCCCCTTTGATATCTGGTCATAGGCTCATTATCGCAGCGCCAGATCACACGCCACTGACCGTGCACAAGGGAACTCTTTATACTGTAAGAGGGCCAGCTTTTCATTTTTGACTTATTTTGGTAACTTAAGCTGGAAAACAACTTGTGTTGTACATCTTTATCCTCTCATTTCAGTTTTTTGTGTTCAAAGATCATCGTGACATCTTTATGGCTGCCCCCTGGGGATGGGGGCCGTGCTGCAGCAGGCAGCGCCCCGGCAGGACCCTGGGGGCACCTAGCTGGCACAGGGATGGGGCACAGGGCTGCGCCTCTCCAGTGCCTGTGCCAGGGAAACTGCTGAGCTGCGGCAGCGCAGCGGATCTGTTGTGGGGGTGCTTTTTATGGGGGTTTTGCCTGTTTGTTAGTTTTGGTTGGGTTTTTTGGGTATTTTTGTTTTTAAATCTGACTCAGAATTTACCAGAAGCACAGAGCATAAGGTAATTTTCCACTCTTTTCTGTCCTTTCCACTTCTCTGTTCTAGTTTTTTCATTTGATAGGAGCTGTTTTAATAGACAGTAGCCTGTTTTGTTAACAGACAAAATTGCCCTTAATCAATCTTCTGGTGTTGAAGTACTTTTCTTTTTCTCTCTTTTTTTTTTTTTTTTTTTTCCTGGCACATGATGCCAGCAGATGTGAACCATATGGTGCCAGGGCTTTGGTACTGCCAGACGAAGCTGAACAAACTATTAGAAATACTTCCCAAACGGTCATTGCCGCAGCGTCCAGGCCTGGGGCTCTCCTGCCTTGCACGAGTCCAGCCAGTCCAGCTGTCATCCCCTCCTTGTGAAAGAACTTCTTTGATATATTCCAATACAATTATGAAGTGTCTTTGCAGAAAATGAAATTTCAGCCTTTAATTGATGACCCCAGTGCTAACATACGATGCAATAGGTGTGCTGTTGTTAATAAGCATGGGGGGAGGCTGGCTCATCTTTAAGAATGAAACGTACCTTCTTGGTTTGGAAAATCTGAAACTTGGCATTAATCTGTCGCGGTATTTTGTTTTGGAAAGGCATGTTCCTGAAAAACACATAGAAATCATAATTAGTATCCACTTGAACAGACTCAGCAGAGAGCGAGCTTTCCAAGAAATGAAGAGGAGACCTTTATTACCTCTGAGGCAGCTGTATCCTACTCCTGGCCCTCCCAGAATCCCCCACTTCTTTTTTCTTTTATAATTGAAAACTATCTCAAACGGGAGACTTGCCGTTGTTTCCTGCCAAACACTGGCCCTTGATGATCAGTTGCTGAAGACTGGATCAGTTTGTGCCACTCTATATGTAGTATTTTTTTAATTAGGGGGCATAATGGTACTCATTAAAAGAGCCTTTCTGTATTTTAGAATTCTGACTGTAGCAATGGGTGTCACCAGAAGATAACGCCCACTTTGTTGTTGCACCGTTTCAGGATTTTCTGGCATCTGGGGACCCCAAAGACACAAAGCTGCTGATAAAAAAGCAAGCAGATTGGGCCAAGAACATCAACGAGCCGAAGGCGGCAGTGGAGATGTACCTGGCTGCTGGCGAGCACATGAGGGCCATCGAGATCAGCGGGGACCACGGCTGGGTCCACCTGTGGGTTCTAGTTCCTTTGCAGAGACCACGTCATAACTTAGAGTTTTTATTACATGAATTCTGCATAATTTTAAAACAAGGCAAAACTTGTTCGACATGTGCCTTTGTTTATGTCAAATTGAGTATTTGGAGCACATCTACAATTAAAAATGTTTTAAAAGTTGCAGATATTTAGAGGGTAGGGACATAAATATGTTACAGAAACAAATGCATTACAACAGCAAAGTGTCAGAGTGGGTTCCTCTGTGCTAGGAGACTGGCTTCTAAAATATGCATGTCTTCAGCTTTCCAGAGTAATCCCCACAGCTGTGTGGGATAGCCTAGCTCTCTTGTTTTAAGCTGTTAAGGATAATCAGCCAGTGGGTGGAGAAGACAACTGGAGCACAGAATCTCTGGAGTTTCTGAGGCTACTCCTGCACTGGTCAAATTCTCCTTGAATTTTAGGAGGTGCCACTGTGGGTGTTTGCTGAGCTGATGCAGGATCTGGGACAGGTCACTCGGCCTCCCCTCACCTCGGTTTTGCTGTGTGGCCATGAGGGAATGTTTACTCAGGGGTCTTGTTCAGCTGAGGGCTGAGGAAGCGTGGCCCGTGGTGGTTCTGTAGCACCTGCTCCCTCCCTGCATCTTTCTGGCTGCACAAGGAGCCCGAAATACGAATTGCAGTAGGAGGGAAGGTTGAAGGAATGGGTTTCAAGTTTGTAAAAGGGGAAAAAAGAATTTGGAATGTTTACTAAATACTGCTTAAACTGTGTTGCATGATACTACTATTTTGATATTTATTAAATAATAACTGATTAAAGGTGGAGTTATTACAATCATCAAACAAAAGGTAAAACAAGGCAGAACCTGAAACGTCTGGCTCTCTTTTCTAACTGGGTCTAGGTTAATTGAAATTGCTCGGAAACTGGATAAAGCTGAGCGCGAGCCTCTGTCAAAATGTGCCTTCTATTTTAAGCAACTCGATAACCCTGGCTACGCGGCAGAAACCTACATGAAGGTTGGTGACCTGAGAGCACTGGTCCGTCTCCACGTGGAGACTCATCGCTGGGAAGAAGTAAGTGCCCCTGATCCCTGTGTGTCACCCCATGATGCTGGCTGTCCCTGGCTGCAAACAGGGAGACACACCTGGCTCCATCACTGCCCCCAGTTGTAGAAAATTGCAGACTTGGTGCTTTACTAACTAATTTTCTGAACTCACAAACTAATCTGAACTGCAATTATAGTGTTAATTCAATTTCTTTAGAAAATATATTCAGTCAAAATAAAAATCTTGTTTGTCGCTTACTGTGAAACCTATTAAATTTCATAGATAATCACATTCAGGTTTTCATGTTTCAATAACCAGACTGTTACTATGTTTAGCTTCTTTCCTTTGGCTGTCGATTGCTTTTTATTTTAAAATACATTAGTTTCACACTGGACAATATATGGATTGCAATCTCTATTCTGGTTATGTATTTTTATTGTGAATTTTCTTAGAGCTGGAGGATTGATCCCATGGAATATTCTAAACCCTTTAACTGTTTAAACCATGCAGTATTCTAAAAATAAGTGTTTGGGTTTTTTTATTTACCTCAGGCATTTGCTTTGAGCGAAAAGCATCCTGAATTCAAAGATGATGTCTATGTCCCTTATGCCCAGTGGCTGGCGGAGAATGACAGATTTGAAGAAGCCCAGAAAGGTAAAAATGTGCCAGAGAGCCACTCCACATTCACCCCATGCTTTTCCGCTACAGAATATGTGGTCTCTGCCCTGGAGACTTTCTTATCAGTAAGATTCAAAAACAGATAGAATCTGTGTTTTCATACCGGTCTTAAAGTAGCTGGAAGTCTTCTTATTTGATAAGAAAAGTGATGGATCTATTAAAAATGATGGCATCTAGGTACAGGTCCAGATTTTCCATCGCATCGTGTATCTGCGTGGGGCAGTGGCAGCAGCATATAATCTGAACTGGCTTTATTAGCATTTTTGTCACAACAGAATTTAAAATATGGAGACTGCCATAGAAACCCGAGTGGAAGGTGTAGTCTTTCCTTATATTTAGATAATGCTGGGTTTGTACGAGTAAAATTTTCCTGTTTCTTTAAGAATTTTCATGTATTTTGTTAGGCTTATAAAATTACCTTCAAAGAGAACTGTGAGCCTTCCATCATGTGGACAGCCTTCAAAACTGAATTCATGAGCTGTTCCAGGGCCAAGGAGATGCTTGATTGCTCCGTGTGAGCCAGCGTGTTTTCAGTATAGTTCCTCTCCTCAGGTGTAGCTCCATGTGACTGTTGTATCTGCTGTTCCCACGGCTGGGATGAAGGGTGGGACTGTGTTTGCTGTCAGGGCCAAGTGTAAGTGCTGTGCTGCTTCAAAACAGTCAGCGCTACAAACCACAGAACTGATTTCAAACATTCATTTATTGTAGTTCTTAATGAAGTTGTGACTTGCAGTGTTCAGAGAATGCCATTGTTAGTGTAGAGATCTGATCCTTACAGCATTTTTGCCCTTTTCTATATTTAAAAAGCAGCCACCATTGTAGAAGATGTGTGAGCTCCAGAGCCACTGAGAGTGCGGGAGCCGCAAAATGCCTGAAGATGCTTCTCGTGTTCCATTAGTGTCGCTGCTTTCAAGGAGAAAAATACCAGTGTGTAATCCTTTTTATCCTGCCCTGGATAGACTGCTTGATATTGGCTGAATAGAGTGCTCTTAATTTAAAAACATTAATTTCAGTTAATTGATATAATGGCGGTCTAAAATCCTCTTTGTTTTGGGCGTGCGCAGCGTTTCACAGGGCTGGCAGGCAGAGCGAGGCGGTGAGGGTGCTGGAGCAGCTCACACACAATGCTGTCGTTGAAAGCCGATTTAACGATGCAGCCTATTATTACTGGATGCTTTCCATGCAGTGTTTAGACATAGCCCAAGGTGAGTAACTGAGAGGAAGTTTGTGTTTGTTGCGTCCTTGTGCCTGTAGACACCCAAGGACTGAATCGTGACGGCAGTGCTGCAGCTGCTTCGCTCTCGCGTGGCTTTGCTTTGGTTTTGTTGGGGTTTCTTAATGCTGTGCCTAACTCTGGCTTGTGCTATTTTTGCAGTCCCCTGGTTTTCCCATGTGCTTATTTATAACACATAAGCAAAACAGCAACATCAGCATGCGTAAGCCTGCCTTTGAAATCTGACTGGAATCAAAATCCTATCTCTTGGGACCCTGTGTCCTCATGCACCTTCCCACAACACACTTGAGCTGGAGAAGTGGCGGGAGGGTTAATGTACTAAAAATAAACGTGAACGTAAATGTAAATAAAACATGATCTTGCAGGGTAAGATATGTCTAATGTTTGAACACAGGTTGAGGAGGTGCTTCCGGTTTATTTCTAACTTATAATTTTTCATTAGCTGTCATCTTGTCTTCTGAATGCTTTACACTGGGACAGGTGGAGCCAGTAGTTGCTGGGTGTAGTTCAGTCATGATGAGTGCCAAAGGTTGGGAATACTGCCTTTTGCGTGGTTCTCCGAGTATCTTTTGGTTTTGTCAGTATAGCTGATGCATGGTGGTGCTGATCTGTTACCCCTCTGGTATTTTATAGAGATAGAGATTTTTCCAGTTGACTTAGTAATATATCTAATATTTATGAAACAAACGTTTCAAAATTTTTATTTGTAAACTCCAGAGTTACAGATGAGGTTTCCAGTGATGCACACCTGCTATTTTTTGCCTCTAAGTAAGCTCCAGCTTCTAGCTATTTTACAACCCGTGCATCAACTGTTCTGTGTTTCACCGTGCTTGTTTCAGAGCAGAAATTGGCTGAGTAAAATGGCAAGGCTGTGTAATGTGTGGTTTGCCCAGGCAGATGGGGCACACCTGAACTGGAACACACCTCTCTTGGAAGTGCCCTAAAATCATAATGCACTGTTTTCTTGCAGCTGAGTCTCAGACTCCTCTCAGAGACTTACCCTAATGCCTTTGCCCCCCACAGAGAGCCACCAACAGGAGACTGAAATGTTACAGAAGTTTCACCACTTCCAGCGCTTGGCGGAAATCTACCACGTCTATCACTCGATTCAAAGATACACTGTAAGGGACTCACTGTAGAAGTTGTGTATTTGTGCTTCCTGAGCGTTCTTCTCTAGGGAGTCCAGAAATATCCAGGAATATTTAATAAGTTTTTAGGCAATTAAATGACAAGTGTAGATCAGTGATACTGTATCAACTTTTATTTATTTCTCTGCCTTCTGCTGTGCTGCACAAGAACTTCTGTTGCCCTGGCTCGTACGATCTGCAGTGTAGCTTCAGCAGCTCCGAGCTTGTCTCAGAGTGGGTAGAAGACGTGGCAATGGCTGACTCCCTCCCTCAGCACCTCTGTGCCAGCCTGGTTAGTTTGGTGTCTGTGACCAGAGCCCCTGGTCCTGCACAGGCTCCAGTTGCCCTTCCTTCAGTAGGGGTTGGACAGAAGGTGGTGCCCTGGCTTAGGGGTTCCTGTGGTGTGGTCGTGATGTGTGTGAGGTACTGCAAAACCACCAGCCCTCAGGGGTGAGCAGCTCCTATTCCCAGCAGTTCACAGGATGATATTGATGATCTTTAAGGTCCCTTCCAACTCTCACCATTCTATGATTCTATGATACAGGGTTGGAAGGGACCTCTGGAGATCATGTAGTCCGATGCCCTGTCAAAGCAGCTCCTCTGGGAGCAGGTTGCACGGGAACGTGTCCAGGCGGGTTTGGAATGTCTCCAGAGGTGAAGACCCCACCACCTTCTCTGGGCAGCAGTTACAATGATGCTGCCACCACTGCTGCTGGAAATACCCTTTGGAAAATGTTTGAGAACCCTGGTCCATGCTCAGGAGAAGGCTCTGTGCTACGGAGGTCTTTGCTGGTTGGGCTACTTCAGGCCTTGCGGTGTGGGAGACTACACTGCTGCTGGCCAGCCTGCCCTCGGTTTTGAGCAGCCTCTTGAAGAGGCTGCTTTAGCTGTATGGATCTTTCTCTCTTCTCCTGTGTGCAGCAGGTATCAGCTTTGGTGATAAAGACATGCCAAATCCACTCGCTATGTTCTGTCAGCACCTCTTCTTTTTGCAACTGTATGAAAGCACTGCAGTGCTTGCGACGCCTGGCGCCGGGATGCTCAGTGATGGGAGCTGTTGGTTTTCCAGCTTAGCAATATGTGTCTATGTTTTTAATACTGCAGGAGGAGCCTTTCAATTTCCACTTGCCTGAAACCCTCTTCAATATTTCCAGGTTTCTGCTTCACAGCCTAACAAAGGAGACTCCTTTGGGGATTTCAAAAGTGTATCCTTCCAATACAGCACAAAGTCTAGACGTTATCTTGAGAGATACATGAAAGGAATAATTGATGTTCATCCGGAGTGCAGAGATCTCCTGTAGGGTGTCTTCAGTTTCAGCTCTTAGTTATAGTTAATGGAAAATGACTTTTGTCCCTAAGGAGATAATCAGCATCTTCAAACCATTGTATATTTAACTGTACACTGGCTTTTAAGATCATTTTGGAGAGATGTACAAGCCAACTAACAGGTGGTTCTCTGAAGCACCCACCCAGGCTGGTGTGTCACCTCTGTCGGGGGCACGTTCCCAGGTGCCGGGGGCTGCAGCAGGAGGTTGGCTTTGGCTCCTGGCAGCGTCCTTGCAAGGAGCCGGCGCTGAGGTGGGGTGGGGGGACCGGGAGCTTGTGCACCAGAGGCTGGTGTGGCTGGGTGGGGTCCTTCAGGCTAACGAGGGCACAGCTTCGTTAGCGCCTCTCATCCTCAGAGAGCTCTCCAGCAAGGGTCTGTGTGAACCCTGTGGAAATGCACCGCTCTGTAATAGGCCACAGGAGGGGTCACGGGATGTCACGGGGAGGCCGGATTTTCTTCTTTTCACTTAATATTGGGCTTTGGCTGGGATGTTAGCTGTCCTTTTCATAGCTTCCTCACTTACGAGAGACTGTGTGTTTGTAACGTGCTTTGTGATCAGTAGCTTTTAAGCTGCAGTTGCTGTTACACGCTGCTGAGGGGGAGAGACAGCCTGTGGTCAATGGCACAGAGCGTGTGCTTTATTTCCAGTGAGATCATGTGTATTTAGTTGGTGTCAGTGGGTTGCTGGTGGTGTGAGATGTTTGGTGTGTGTTTTGGGGTTTTTTTTTTAATGTATTTTGCCTGGGGAAAAATCCGTTCAGCCTAAAGCTACTGAAATTTTTTAAGTGGAGTGAGAATATTTAACCAAAGCAATGTTTAGACAGGGTGAATTCCTTACCTTGCTGATAATTGCCCCCGGACGTTCTGATAGTCCTTTCACACTTGTTTTTAAATGGAGTTATGTAAATAGATTTATCTTGTTAAAGCCTGTTTAAAGTACTGGTGTTGGATAAGCTTCATTGCACAGCTTCTCTGATTAGAAAAAGTATTGTGTTTTTTCCTGAATGCCATGTATTTTTATTCCTTAATTAAATTACAGCAATACGTTATTTGCCCTGGCAAAGCAGAGCAAAGCTCTAGGTGCATATAAGCTGGCTCGTCACGCCTATGAGAAGTTGCAGGGGCTGCAGATCCCAGCCAGGTTCCAGAAATCCGTTGAGCTGGGCAGCCTGACAATCCGATCCAAGCCATTCCATGACAGTGAAGTAAGTTGGAAT
Organism: Thinocorus orbignyianus; assembly: GCA_013400375.1. Lineage (NCBI taxonomy): Eukaryota > Metazoa > Chordata > Aves > Ciconiiformes > Thinocoridae > Thinocorus > Thinocorus orbignyianus. The sequence continues at coordinate 157,041 of VXBW01005191.1, read as the reverse complement.
GTGTTTGGTGTTAATCGTTAGCGCGCAGCCTCATCCAAGAATTTAGTTGCTGTATGCATGAGAAAAACCTGAGATATATTATGCATAGCTCTGTGATATGATTATAGTTCTGCTGGAAACAGCCCTCTTATTGTTATTCCTCAGGTCAGGCTTCCTTTTGCTCCTGAGAACAAATTAAAATCGGTCCTTTCTTCATGGGCAGCTTCCATCCTCCCTCTCCTGTCTTGCATCTCCCTTCCTCTCTGCCTATTAATTCTTCCAAGCCTTCTTCTCTCCCATCCACACGCAATTACTCCGCAGTCTCTGTCTCCCTCTCCAGCTGGAGGTCACTTTCGTTTGTCCCACTCCCGGCCCTCCTCCCCTCCTCCCCCTATCCCTTCAATGACCTCCCTTCCTTCAGCCTTATTTTAACACCTTTTTTTCTTCTTTAACTGAGGTCTGACTGTCTGCAATGCTCTGTAAAGCCGTGTCTCATGGAGTACTCACTAAAAATAAATTGTATTGTGCAGGTGAACGTGCACCTGGCCACCTGAAATAATAGAAACACAGTCTTAAGAGCTGCCTGAAATAACTGTGCTCTTGAAGAAAGATGAATTAATTGGAGAACTTGAATTTGACCAAATCTTAGAGCAAAAAACTTTGCTTCAGTAACCTTCTCTTCGAGTTCCTTTGTCATTGCATATTTGATGCAGAATTCTGCTGCTGTTACCACAAAGGCAAGGTGGAAATGTAATTGTTAGAATGGTGAAGGCAGCTATTTTTAATGTGAAAACTTGCTGTTTTATTAAAAAGGGGAAGTGTCTTCAGATGCTGAGGGCTCTGATTTCACAGCAGCATTTCTCCAGATGAGCACTGAGGCAGTGTCAGCGGTAGCAGCCTGAGGAGCCTGTGTTGAGTGGGACGCCAAGGTTCAGGCTGTGCTGTTGACCATCCTGTGCTCTGTACATGTCGTTGCAGGAGCTGGTGCCCCTGTGCTATAGGTGCTCTACCAACAACCCTCTGCTCAATAACCTGGGGAACGTCTGCATTAACTGCAGGCAGCCCTTCGTCTTCTCTGCGTCCTCCTACGGTGCGTTGCAGTGTCGTGTGTGGTGGTGCTTGTCAGGTAGATAAATATTCACTGAATGGGGTAGGTTAGTACTAAATTTGTTCTCTCTGCAGTGTTATTTGGGTAAACAAATCCATCTTTTAACGTTAGATTTGAGTAAGTGGCTGTCTTGTTGGATTTCATGGTGGCAGCAGCGAAGCATTGCTTTATTGTGAGACACTGAATGGATGAAGTGTTTCATTAGCACAGGTGCCATCCTTGGAGAAGCTGAGGGGGTTGGGGTTTCTTTTAATTGTTTGCAACGTGCTTCATGAGAACATGTGGGCAGAACAGCACTGTCGCAGAAGCTGGAGGGTGTTCGTTCCTTGAGGGGCTCAGTATCTTCCAGGAGGTGTTTTCTGAGTTCTTGCCCATCAAAATGCTCCTTGTTCCCACCCCTCCAGAGGTGCTGCATCTGGTCGAGTTCTATCTGGAAGATGGCATCACGGATGAGGAAGCTGTATCTCTCATTGATCTTGAAGCCCCAAGATTGAATAAAAGAGAGAATAAATGGAAAGAGATGACGAGTGACAGTATCCTTTTGATTAAAACTGGCTTCTCGTCCTGTTCTTAGGGAAAAAAACAACAGTCTTGACATTTTCCCCCCTTAGGTTTAAATTTTTGTCATATGACTGATATGAGTATAATTGCATCGTGTTTCCCTTTCAAGTTCATACAACAACCAAAGTGATGTTTTCATAGTTTCAGAAATTTTCATCATGAAAATTTGTTTCTAATAATGTAAAATATTTCTTTTTAGCAGTGGAATGCCGTGCTTTACTTCTCTATTTTAACTGCTTTCTGTAAAGAATGGGGAGACTCTGAAGTGCGTTCCTGGCTTCCCCTAGCAGCGTGCTCTAGGGGCTGCCTTCTCCCCGCAGCAAGGGCTTGCTTCATGCTGTTCCTGCTGGAACCTGCTCTGTAACGCTTCACATCCAGAGCTCCCAGCTGCTGTGGGTGCTGTAGAATATTAGATGCTCAGAAATGCAATTTAAATAGGTTGCTTCACTTGCTTTTTGTGGTGTCAGAAGGCGGCAGAGGGAAGGAGGGCAGAGCTGGGGCTTGCGGGCAGTTCTGCAGCAGCTGCAGTGATACGTTTCCCGTCACTGTGACTCACAGCAAGCCCCTCTCTCGTCCTTTCTGTAATAACCCAGGCACTGTAGCAGTTTGAGACGGCTCTGGAGCACCAAGCCCTGCTGCTATGCGTTCATGTTTACTGTGTGAGGACAGCTCATTTCAGAGGAACTCTTTTTCTTCCTTAAGAAATGCATCTAGATGCACAGAGCTTGAGGCTTGATGACAGTACAGATGTAATTGAAGATGATGATCCCTTTACAGCGAAACTGAGCTTTGAGGTGAGAACTTTACCTGTGTCTTCCAGTTCTTTCTTTCTTCCTTCCAACAGAAACAAATAGAAAATTTTCACTCTGATCCCTGCTGTTCAGGTGTGGGTGTGTTACAGGGACTGCCACCAGAGACACAAAGCCAGGGACTGTGAGGGAGGGGTGGCTCTTCACAGGGAAAGGGATTTAACAGTTAACTCCTCTCTTTTTTAAGAAAAAAAAAGCTAACAAACAAAAAACCAAACCCCACAAAACAACAAAGAAGTAAATGTTCCTGGAATTTGGTTTTATCATCATACCACGATGGAACGGGGCTGTCCCCCAGGTTCTGTGTCCGGGCAGTGTACCAATAAACCAGTTGTTGCTGTGGGGCTGTGGGCATGGGTGTTGCTCATGAGGAGTTGTGTTGAAGGAGTAACAGAGGCTCACTGAAGCCACCTTGGAGATGTGGCTGCTGCTGTGGCTGGAGGTGCTGACAGAGCTGCCAGGCGCTGTGCTGGGACTAGACTCAGCCCAGTTCTGTGTGAGCTTTTTCGACTGAGCTTTACTCTGCTTCTTACAACACCTTACCCCTCAGAGGGCCCTGCAGTCGGTAACAGTCGTTCTTTCTGAACCTGCTCTCCTGCAGCAAGGAGGCTCAGAGTTTGTGCCGGTGGTTGTGAACCGTGCTGTTCTCCGGTCCATGAGCCGCAGGGACGTCCTGATCAAGCGCTGGCCGAGGCCCCTGCGCTGGCAGTACTACCGCTCCCTGCTGCCAGACGCCTCCATCACCATGTGCCCATCCTGCTTCCAGGTAATGTTTGCCTGGAGAGGCTTAAAACACAGCCAGAAACCCCACTGAGAGCCCTGTGGCTGAAACAGCTCTAGTAATTGTAGCGTCATACTTGAAAATGTACTTGAAACTCCTGAATGATGTAGAGGCAGAGAAGGCCAGGAAGCCCAGAAGCTGAGCTGGGTGCTGCACGGGGGAGCAGCTGCCTCCTGAAAACCTTGAGGTAGCTGGATTTGAGACGTTGTACTGAGAGCAGGTCAGAGCCTCTCAAGCAAACCTTGGCTGATTTGTACTTTTTTTTTTTTCTCTGTCTCTCCAACTTTCAGCCTGGTCTAGCAGGGAAAGCCAGTCCCTGACCAAGTGAGCTTGCAGTTCAGTCCCTCTCCTTCCCTTCTTGGGAATGGCTCTTGGAAGTACTGGAATTCGGTCACGTTTGCTTACACAGAAACTGTCTTAATTTTTGTCATTCCTTCTGCAGAAGTAATTAATCGGCTTGTGCCTCCTCAGCAGCGCTGGCAGTGGCCTGTGAGACGCTGTGGGCTGTGGTGCTCTCAAGCAGTTGAGTGGGGACGGGTTCTCTGGTGGTGGCAGCCTCGGATGTCTGTGCCACGGAGAAGCCGTTGGGCGCAGTTTGCGTTTTCTGTGAACTAGTCAGAGGCTAACTTGTCCCTAAATCTGTTTCTGATTACCAGATGTTTCATACAGAGGACTACGAGCTTCTCGTGCTTCAGCATAATTGTTGTCCGTTCTGTCGGCGGCGAATAGATGAGTCAAACCAATGAAGAAAAACAATCCCAGACCTCAACTGACAGGCTCCCCTCTTGGCTTCGCAAAACACTTCTTAGATTCACAGAGTTTTCCTGACACGTTAGTGAAGGCATCTTGTTCCGTTCTGTACATGAGTGGAGCTGAGCAGAAGAAATGTAACTATTTTTTTAAATGAATGTCCCTTGTTCATGAACGTCTCCTGCGTTTCCCAGGCAAACCGCTGAAGTGCCACAGATTTTTACAGGAATGTTTCTAGGGGCAAGTTCAGCCTTGAAGTCATCATTGTTTTAATTCCAGATTGTGTTAGGACTTGATTTGTTCCTTAATACGTGCCGTTATTGACAAATCCTCCAATAAATGGAACTATTTTTCACTATTCTTTGTCTTGGAATTTGCTATAATGCTGCTCCTTCTGAGCTTATATTAATATTTTTTCTTTCTATTCCACTTATGCAAGAGCAGCATTAGAGTTTAGAGCTCTTACAGTGTGATCTGGAGTCACACAGATCCTGGCACATGGGACCCCCTCCCAGCCCCGCCCTGGGGACAGGCAGCAGTGAAGCTGTTCTGTGTGGTATTGGCCCGCGTTTCAGCGCAGGGCAGGGGGCTGTGCTGGGAGCGTTACATAGCAACAGCAGTGCCACACACAACATCCTCCCCTTCCTCCTTCCCTGGGCTCCTGCTGCTGAGCACATCATCTGCTGTGGAGCGTCCTTTTGGCCAGCTGTCCCTGCGCTGTGCCCTCGCTGCTGCTCGCCCAGTGCTGGCCTCGCGCTGGGTGGGAAAGAGCTGGGACAAAGGCGACCTCAGCGCTGTGCAAGCTCTGCCTAGCTGTGGCCACCCCTCTGGTGTGTTCCAGCTCTGAAGCACGGCACCTGGCTGCTCCGAGGGCAGCTCACCCTGTCCCCAGCCGGCTCCTGGGTGGTTTGGTCTCCTGGGGACGGCCACTGGGAGCTCCTGGCAGTGGGAGTTTGTGTAGGAACCCAGTGGGGCTGGAGCTGGGAAGCGATAGGTCTCCTGACTGTGATGCAGTGTATGCTGTGCCTGTGTTACCATGAGCTCTGTTGTTGTTGTGACACCCCGTCTGTCACAGCCTCCCTCTGCTTTGAGTGGGGAAAGGCTCTGCTTCCCAGCCGGGAGCTGCTGGGAACTGCTGAAGTACCTACCCAGCGCTTTGCCTTGGAACTGGCCATGTCCCCGTTCCTGCTTGAGTCCCCCTGGACAGTGACACCCCACAATGGCACCGTGGGCCTTCTGAGTCTCTCCGTGGCTCCTGACTAAGTTTGCCTGACTTGCTGCTTTAAAAACATTCTGTTCTAATTACTGCTCATCTGCGTTTTGACTCATCTGTCACTGTTTGCAATGAAGACTTTGCTATTGACATGGATAAACAATGCTGTTTGAGAGCTGAGCCAGAGCTGGGTGCCTCCCGGGTCTGAGCTGCCTTTGCAGAGCTAGTGGGAATGAAAAATTATACAAATAAATAGATAGGTTTTGCTGTGACGCAGAGGTAAAATGGATCAAGCCAGGAAGCTTTTTAATTTTTGTTTTCAAAAACAGCTCCATGAATGGAGAAAAGTGTATTGGGTTTTCTGGGCAAAGCCACACTGGCCGCATCTCAAGCATCGTGAAGCTGTTCTGGTCGCAGCTGCCTCGTGCTGCTGGAGCTCCCAGGGAACTTCATGGTGAGGATTCCCAAGGTGTGGAAGTTGTTCCACCACGCACCATGGGCTGCAGCTCCTGGGGGTGCTGCACCCTCTGTTTGCCTTGCACCGCTCCTGTACCCCCTCACAGAGGTGAGGCTCCGGCAGTGACGCACTCCCAGCCCTAAGCCCCGGCAGCAGCTGCCGACCTCAGCAGTGGCTTATTGCATCAGAGCTTAAGGTGGCAAATTTGTGTCTTGGGCAGATAAAACCTTAATCCTGCTTGTGTGCCCAGGAACGGGGCTGAACAGCTGCATTTGCACCTGGGCGGTGGCACCGCTCTGGCCTTGGCAACACGTGTGAAAAGTTAATGGAGAGGGGCTTAGGGTGAGCAGGGCGTGTGTGAGGACGCGGCGTTTTCATGTTAACCTGGAGGGGACCTGTGGGACTGGGCAGAGGAGTCTGGGCTGCCTTTGGCTGCAGCCACCCGCCTCGTCCTTTGCCCATGTTGCCAGCACTTGAGGTTGTTTAGACCTTCCCTGCATCCAGCAAAGGTTTCCTAGTTTGGTCTCTTCTTGAAAGAGGGAACAGAGCTTTGTGCTTTCTTCCTTTAAACTTCTTCCGTGGGCTGAACTTCCCCACAGGGAACACTGGCAAAACCTAGGCCAGGACTGGGGGAAGTTTCTCAAGGCCAGGAGGACGTGAGCTGCTGCCCACCTCGCAGCCGTGAGCTCCAGCAGTTCCAGCACATCCTGCTGTGCTGGTGAGGAGCTCCCTGCTCCCCGCTCCTCTGCTCCAAACCAGTGAGGGGAAGGTGTCCAGCTCCCCTCCAGCCTGTCCCCACCGAGGGACAGAGCAGGCAGTCCCTGCTGGAATCCCACTGCTTGCTAACGGGAAAGGTGATAGACCACCACAGCGGATGGAAAAAACCCCAGAAGGGAAAGATAGCTCTGGAGCATAAAGATTGATCATGATGGTGTGAACTGTACGGAACCACCTCCTCCAGAAGAGAGATTCTCTGCGAGTGGCTTCATTGTGCTCACCCTGCTGCAGGTGTTGTCCCACCACCTCTGACAGATTTGGGAATGTCGAGCTGGGCTCCTGGCTGGTACTGAGGACATTTTGAACACAGCTGAGTGCACTGAGTGGGGAGGCAGAGACACAGAAGGCATGGGTGGCTGCCCCTGGGGAATTTGATGATTCTGCAAGGTTTGAGGAGACCATGGGTGTCTGTCAGTCAGCATGTGGAGCTGAGTGTTGGCTTCAGCTTGAAACCTCCCTTCTGTGCCCTTGTCCAGCAGCCGACTCGGTGCAGAATGGTGCGTGTCCGGGACAGATGCCCCAGATTATTTACTGGGTGTTACCAATGTCCCTAGCGCGGCCCAAACCACGCACCAGGCCAGGCACAGAGGGGATGGTACGACTGGAAACCTACCCGCAGGGTCGATGTCCCACGGGAGGTTCCAACCTGCCCAGTCCTGCGGCAGGAGGGGGCTGGGAGCATGGGGTCAAAGGGCTGGTGCTGTCTGTGCTGCCCAGAGCTCCCCTCTGCAGGGATAGCTGGTGTGGGGGGGTGGCTCTCCAGGGGGATACCTGCTGTTGTGGACACACTGTCCCCTTGTGAGACCGGCCCTGGGACACCCCTCTGTCACTGGCAGACCACCCCACACCACTCCTGCCCAGCTCAACAGCCTCTCCCGCCCCCAGACCCACCACCCTGGGCTTTGGAACCGCAAACTCCCCGCTGTCAACAGGGGACAGGGAGGAGGTCCCGTCTGCAGGACCCATGAGAGGGCATGACCAGGGGAAGGGTCCCTGTGGGCTGGCACCCTCCACCTGGCACCCCGGTGGCATTGCAGCCCGTTCCTGGTGCTGCTCTGTGGGGACAGGGATTTCACATGGGGTGGAATGGGGCTCTGGGGGCAGCGAGTGCCTCTCCCAGCTCTGGATCGTGGGGTACAGTTGCTGCTGTGGGTGCAGAGCCCACCCCAGACCCTTGCTCCTTGGGGATCTGGGCGGTGGGAGCAGAGCTGCCCCCAGCTTGTGCTCCCCATGGCTCCTCTGTATATGTAACCATGAGCTGTGGTCCCCAGCAATGACAGCGCGGGCCAGAAACAGGTGTCACCTTAATACTTTCCCAGGAAAGCCAATTACCCCTGGATGATTATGATTAATAATTCTCTAAGCCCTAATCGCGCTGACTCCGGTGCCCAGAGCTTACCCCAGGGGGCACTTTATAAGGGCAGCCCCGCGGGGGTGAGCCTGGCCACTTCTCCTCGGGGTGACGGCAACGGCTGAGAGGTGGCGGGAGCCCCCCTGCAGAGGCCATTCCCCCACGCTCCAAAAACACCCCTGAGTGAGAGCCAGAGGCGCCTCGGGAGCCGCAGCCATGAACGGGACAGAAGGCCAAGATTTCTACGTGCCCATGTCCAACAAGACGGGGGTGGTGCGGAGCCCCTTCGAGTACCCCCAGTACTACCTGGCTGAGCCCTGGAAGTTCTCGGCGCTGGCTGCCTACATGTTCATGCTGATCCTGCTGGGCTTCCCCGTCAACTTCCTCACGCTCTACGTCACCATCCAGCACAAGAAGCTCCGGACGCCTCTAAACTACATCCTCCTCAACCTGGCTGTCGCCGACCTCTTCATGGTCTTTGGAGGCTTCACGACCACCATGTACACTTCCATGAATGGGTACTTTGTCTTTGGAGTAACAGGGTGCTACATCGAGGGCTTCTTTGCTACTCTGGGTGGTGAGTTTTCCAAATATTCAAAAACCTTCTGCTGGGAATTGCCCCAGATTTCAGGACGGGGAGGGAGGACGCCCAGATGATTCTGGAGAACCGTGGTACCTGGAAGGTCCTTGGTGCTCTGTGGCTGTGGGCCGAGGCAGTGTCAGTGTTTCAGGGTGGGAGGTGAAGAAAGTGACAAATGACACCTTTTTTCCTTTTTGGTTTTTTTTTTTTTTTGACCTTATTTTGGTCGCCACCTGCTCAGTGCTGGGAGCAGCAGTAGAAAGCAACCAGCAGCAGACTTTGCAGTTGTTGGGTTTGCACATCTCTCTAGCTGCCTTTCTGGCTGGAGAGACGACAAATTTGTTCCTCCTGTTCCCCGGGGCTGTCACTGGCTCTGAGGCGGTGTGTGGTGGCACAGGCTCTGCTCCCTGCCAGGCTCTGACCCAAACAGATGTTAAATAGAAATTGTGCCTCTAAAAGTGCCATACTCCCTTCAGCGTGGCACTCAGCCACTGGTTTGCTCCTGGTGGCACAGGTTCCTGGGGAAGCCGTGGGTGCTGAGGGACTGGGGTGGTGAGGGTGATTCCTGGGATGAGGACCACGCGCTGTGTCCTGGAGAAGGGACCGTGGGCTTGCGGGTGCCGGTGGTGCCTGGGATGAGCAGTGGGATCCTGGTGTGGATCTCAGAACAGCAGCAAAGTGGTTCCCGTGGGTCAGCCATGTGGCGAGGATCCTTCTCATGCCTTCCTGCTGCCCTTGGTCTGTGTTGGGTTCTCTTCCCGAGCCCTGGGTGGAGATTTATTTGCAGCTTAACCTGTTCCTCCTCGGGAGCATGAGGAGTCCCTGTGCTGGCATCAGCATGTTTTTCTGCTCCTGTTGCTCAAGATCCCCATGTCCCCCCTCTCTCTCCTTGGTGCAGGTGAAATTGCTCTCTGGTCGCTGGTTGTGCTGGCCGTGGAGCGGTACGTGGTGGTCTGCAAGCCCATGAGCAACTTCCGCTTTGGGGAGAACCACGCCATCATGGGTGTTGCCTTCTCCTGGATCATGGCCTTGGCCTGCGCGGCGCCCCCGCTCTTTGGCTGGTCCAGGTAGGGATGGCCGTGCCCAGGCTGGCACCGTGGGGGCGGTGGCTTCCACCTGGTGTCCTCTGCTGACCACCCCGGCTCCCCTTGCAGGTACATCCCCGAGGGCATGCAGTGCTCGTGCGGGATTGACTACTACACTCTGAAGCCAGAGATCAACAATGAGTCTTTCGTCATCTACATGTTTGTGGTTCACTTCATGATCCCACTGACGGTCATTTTCTTCTGCTACGGGAACCTGGTCTGCACCGTCAAGGAGGTGGGTACCTGCCATGGCCAGGGGCTGGGAGGGGACCCAGCCCAGGCTCCAGGCTCCAGCTGACCCTCCAGGAGGGGGGATGGGCAAACTCCAGCTGTGCATCTGAGCTCCCCAGACCTTACCCCGTGCCTGCTGCCGGCGCAGCCCTCCCCAGCACCACCACCCTTCTGTCCCCCTCTGCCCACAGGCTGCCGCCCAGCAGCAGGAGTCTGCCACCACCCAGAAGGCAGAGAAAGAAGTGACCCGCATGGTCATCATCATGGTCATTGCCTTCCTGATCTGCTGGGTGCCCTACGCCAGCGTCGCATTCTACATCTTCACCAACCAGGGGTCGGACTTCGGGCCCATCTTCATGACCATCCCGGCTTTCTTTGCCAAGAGCTCTGCCATCTACAACCCCGTGATTTACATAGTGATGAACAAGCAGGTAACTGGCCGGGGGCAAGCTCTGTCTTTGTGTTTGACTTTCTATCAGCTTGCAGAGGGTGACAGCACCTCCAGGTACCGCGGGGCTGGGGAGGGGGCTGTGTCCAGGTGATACTGACCCAGCGATGCAGGAGGGTGACTGCGGCTCATCCTTGGCGTCGCATGGATGCCATAAATGTGAGCCCATTCCATCTGCAATGACCTAGGAGGGGCTGGGGCTGCCTCTGGGCCAGCAATGGGCAGGATGGGCAGCAGGCAGGGCAGCAGGCAGGGTGTCTCCACGCCGCCCGGCCGGTCTGAGAGGCATCCCCACGGCCAGAGCTGCTCTGGCCCCCCGGCCTCACCCCCTCCGTCCCTCTCTTCCAGTTCCGTAACTGCATGATCACAACCCTCTGCTGCGGCAAGAACCCGCTGGGTGACGAGGACACGTCTGCTGGCAAGACAGAGACCTCCTCCGTCTCCACCAGCCAGGTCTCCCCTGCGTAGACCCCGCCACAGCGGCCGGTCCTCGGGGCGCCCCTGGCCACCCCCCGGAGCCGGGACCCCTGCCACCCGCCCCCCCGCCGCTCCACGGCCCCGCGGGGCGCTGCACTCCTGGCACTAGGAACCCTGGGAACAAGGCTGTACATGTGTACACACGTTTTGTAATTAAAATGCAAAGGCTTAGCTCCTCCACTGGCGTAAATCCGTGCTTTTCTGTTGAGTTGCTGAGAGCTGGTGCCCCCCTCTGCCCCCTGGGCAGCCCCTGGGCCTGTCCCCCTGCTGTGGCCGAGCTGCCACCCTCACCTCCCTTGTCCCCCCTTGGCCCGGGGCTTTGGCTGCTGCGAGGTGTCCCCAGCCCTGCCCAGTGCTCCCAGCTCCAGCCCTGTCCCGGGACCCACCGTGACCCCTCCAGGAGGGACAGGAGGAGGTACCACTGCCCAAAGTGATGGCTGCCCATGGCTGCCATGCTCCCCACGGCAGGCAAGCTGCCCGGAGGGCTCTGGTGGCATGGCATGGCACGGCCATGTGCTGGGGGAGCAGCATGCAACCGGTGCTCGCCGCCTCAGCAGCCCCCCTCAGTACCCCTTCCCCACAGAGCCCCCGCTCCTCCTCGGGCATCGCTGGGCCCCTGGCAGCCCCCAGGGCCATGCCCCCTGATGCGGTCCCCCCCGTCCCCCTGTCTCAGCCGCCGCCAGCCTGGCACCAGCCTGGCAGCAGCCCGAGCGGGAGGCTTCGGGCAGCGCCTGTGCTCGGGGGATGGCCGGGCGCACCGCCCCGCTTCCCCCCGCGCTGCAGCAGGCACGACACGGGAGCATATGGCTCAGAGACGGCGACATATGTTTTCAGCACTGCAAGATGGCACATTGCAATGGTAGCACTGTTCTTCATTTTTATTTTTAGCTCAGTTATACAAATAAGATGTTTTTCTCGCTGTTCAGTGTTATCAACATTTGAAACTATTTTTGTACATTATTATCCTCTCTGATTTCTAATCCTATGCAGCTTTGCGAGTTCTAATAGGGAACATATAGAACCCATGCAAGTTAAACCTTTAATAAAGAGTAATTTGCAAGTACAATTCTCTCATTTTTTTTTTTTTTTATCGATACTTCTGCATATTCAGTGAAATCTGAAGATTAGAGGTTTATGAATAATTCAGTGTTTAGGCTGATGTCTGATTCATGTACTTCAAATCTGGGAGCTGGTTTTGGAGGGAAGAGGAGGCAGGGTTTGGTGTTTGTTTGCTCTGTGGGCGCTGGGCCGTGCTTGGCTTCCCCACCTGTGCTATGCCAGCCCTGGCAGGTGCTACTGGTGTCCTGGCTGAGCCCATGGGCTTGTCCCCACTGTGGCTGCTGCTGCTGTGGCAGGGGCAAGTGGGGTTTGGGATCCCCCTCCCAGGTGCCAAGATGCATCATGGAGCCGCCAGAGAGGTGATGGCCGGGTCCGGGAGGAGGAGATAGTGGAGGAGATGCCTCCCTGCCTGCTGTGGTGCCAGCCCCCGCAGTGTCCCCACTAGTGGCTTCGCAGGGAATTGGGGAATGGACTGGAAATGGAGCAGGGGAGGGGCTGGTGGTGCTGGCTCAGGGGGAGCCAGGCGCTGGGGCCTCTCCCAGCTGGTGAATTACTTGGGGTTCCCTGGCCAGCATGGGCACAGCAAAAAATGGTACAAATGCCCCATGGCACAGGGTGTCCCCAGGAACACAGGAAGATTTATTTTGAACATGGCCATGGCACAGAAGTAGGGGACTCTGGGGGCCACCTCAGGGACCCTGGCTGGCCAAGGCTCAGCCCTCAGCTCACACCTGGCCCACGGAACGGTGCTGTCCTCGGCGTGGGGCAGTTGCTGAGCCAGGAGCCATCTCGGAGGGGACATGGAGAGACTACCTGTATGTGGGGCTGGTAGTGCTCCCCCCAGGCACAGTGGGATTTGGCGGGCAGGGGGGTGTGAGTTCTGCTCTCTGTCAAATCAAAGTCAGTGGCAGGGGTGCCATGTGAGCCTGGATCCTGCAGCACTGCGGCCTAGACTGTGTTTTTCAGTAGCTGTTCCTGCTGGTGAAATGGCTGTGGCTCTGGTGCCTGCAGCAGTGGCTCACGCAAACTGAACCGAGTGCAAGTGCAGGTGAGTGACTGAATCTCACAGTGCACCCTCTAACAAAGCAACACCCCACACAGCCCTCCTGCTAGAAACCCAGGTCCCGGGCTTTGGGCTGCCTCCCTGCCCACCCCACAGCGACCCCACCACCACCCAGCAGCCAGGGGGACCTTTCCCTGAACGTTCAGAGCCATTGCTCAGGCCTCTCTGTCCCTCGCCCCCTCCAGCCCCTCTGCCCCGACATGCCACGTCTCCCTGCATCCCCTCATGGAGCCTTGGCAAAGAGGGCTCGTTTTCCCGGCCACCTGCTCCCACTAGGGCGGAAACAGAGCAATTAGCGGCTGCTAACCAGCCCCTGCAGTCGAGGTGCTAATCAGATAAATCAGCTGGAAGGGAGGGGAGCTGTGAGCAGAGGTAGTGGTGCTGCCTGGGCCTTTGGGGAGGATGTGTGCTGCACTGGAGCCTCAGCTGGGTAAGGGGCTTGCTGGGTGCTAGGGGGTCCCGGCAGAGCTGGGGCTGCTGTGGGGCTGGGGGCTCTGCTGGGACTGAGTGGCTGCGTTCCCTGTGAGGCTGCAGGGATGAGCAGGATAGTGGCTGCTCAGTTTTTGGGGGGGGTCACAGGTCTGGGTCCCAAGCAGTGCCTCTTGCCTCTCCCAGCAGCCGAAGCTGCCGGCACAGCCCAGCTCCCACCCCCACTGGCCAAGAGCTGGTGTCCCTCACACCCTTCCACCCTCCGCATGGTCATTGAGGTGCTGCAAGCCCAGAATGAGAAGAAGGGCATGTCGGTGTTCGCCATCAAGCGGTTCATCCTGGCCAAGTACCCCACGGTGGACCCCATCCGCCTCAAGTACCTGCTGAAGCAGGCCCTGGTCAAGGGGCTGAGCCGGGGGGACCTGATGCGGCCCCGAAACTCCTCTGCCGTGGGGGCCACCGGCCGCTTCATGGTGAGCAGGGGCCACTGGCTCTGAAGTGGTGGGGCTGGGGGCCGTGGTGCTACCTGTCCATGCTTCCACCCTTTTCTTGCCCCCAGTTAGCCCCCAAAAAGCTGCAGCACAAGCACTCACAAGGTCAGAAGGATCCTGATGGAGGAGCAGCTTCAAAGCCAGGACAGAAAGGGACCACCAAGCCCCCCACAGACCCTGCGGCAGGTGTGTGGCAGCGAGGGAAAGGGCTGGTGGTGCCATGAGCCACCCTGGGGCTGCCCTGGCCCCATGGAGATGCCTCTGCTCGGGCTCATCCACCGCCTCCTCTCCCACAGGTGCTGCAAAGAAGAAGCAGACGGTGAAGAAGGCAAAGGAGAAACCAGCAGCGGCGAAGGAGGAGGTGAAGGAGAAGATGGAGAAGAAGGCATCAGCAGTGAAGGAGAAGGTGACAGCGGCGAGGGAGAAGGTGAGGGTGAAGCTTACAGGTGTGAGCGGGGTGGTGCTGGGAGGTAGCTCGGGCACGGCGGCAGCCTGAGGTGCTCTCCCTCCTCCAGGTGCGGCAGCCAGCGGCAGCGAAGCCCAGGAATGAGGGAGCAAAGCCCCCACAGGCTGCTGGACACCCCGGCCAAGGGCCTTCCCAGCCCCCCATGGCTCTGGCTGCAGAGGACGCTGGGGGAGGCAGCAGCGCCAGCTTTGGGGGTGCCAGGGCCAAGGTGACCCGAAAAGTCCCAGCAGGAAAGAGCAAGGGGAAGGTGCCCAAGGGAGAGCAGCAAGATGCCCCCAAGGCCAAGGCAGCTCAGGGCAAGGCGAGGAAGCCCCAGGCAACCCCAGAAGCCGGCCAGGGGAAGGCTGGGCAGCAGAAGGCGGCCCCAGAAGCTGGCCAGGGCAAGGCTGGGAAGCAGAAGGCAGCGGGCAGGAAGGCACCGTAGGGGACCTGGGTGGTCCTGCTCCCAGTATGAGCCCAGCCCTCCTTCCTGCCCTCAGGCCCTGGTTACTTTTAGTCCCCAGGGCAGGTTTTTATCAAGAGGCAAGCACAGAGTTAATAAAGGTTTTTCAGTACTGCATGAAGTGGTGTGGCTGTTGCCCTGCTCGTGGATCTCTGCCCCCGGCATTGCCATCCCCCACGGCATGGTGGTGAGCTGGTGCTGCAGGGAGAAGTGCCCTCTCTGTCCCCAGCTCCTGTCCATGGTGGCACACCTGGCTGGGCAGCAGTACTGGGCTTTGGGGGCTGTGTGTGGGCTGGTGAGGAGCCCCAAGGACAGCTCTGGAACCCATGGGGCACAGCGTGGTGGTACCCCTGGGGCTTGGCCAGCCCTGCTGGTGTGGGGCCATGGTACCCACAGCATGGGTGGGGGTGGGGGTGTGTCCCTCTGCCCTCCCGGGTGCCCTTGTGCTAATGCCTGGCTGAGCTGGGATTACAGCAGTGCCAGGGCAGCAGGTCCAGGACGTGCCATGGGCAAGGGTCTCCAGTGCTGGGGCAGCTGCCTGTGCTCTAGCCATGGGAAGAGGAAGACAGAAGTGTTTTTGGCCTCAGAAAAGGAGTCTGGGGTATTTGCTGTAGGCTGCAGTGTTGCTTGTGCTCCTGTTACCTGTCTGTGGCACAGCACCCACCTCTAAACCTGTCTTGTGAGCTCCTATGGGTCAGCACGTGAACACTTTCATTTAATAGCTTCAAATGGCTGAATTTCTCTTGCTTTGCACAGAACGGAGCCCTTCTGAAGGTCAGCCTGATAATGTAAAGGGTTACAGTCCTCCTGGGCAGGAGAAAATAAGTGGAAGTAAAACTCTCTTCCTAAAGAGGATTTTGCTAATCTTCAGCTGGCCTTGCCAATGCCCTCCAAGGCTCCTGGCCTTGCTCTGGGGCTTAAGCAAGAGCTGAGCAAACTAACTTTGCTTTAAACTTCAGCCTTGGCCATACTGAGCCATCTTTTATGGAGCTGAAACTCGTGTCCCCCTGGGGATGGGGCAGGGGGTGCCACAGTACTGACTAAGCAGGGCTCGCCTGGCTCTTCAATGCTCAACCTCAGCCCACTCTCTGCCATGGAAATGTCCCACGCCAGCAGCGGGCAGGAGCCGTGTCCTCTCTCCAGGCACCCGTGTGAAACATGAGGGGCTCTCACTTTGAGAGAGGCCAAATCATTTAATGGCTGGATTTAGCTTTACTAAGAATCAACTTTCCAGCAGTGAGAGAAAATCCCTTGGGTGCCTGAAAAGAGCAGCTTTTGCCAGAGGAGATGGAAGAGAGAGGATTTAGCAATGCCACGGTTATTAAGAGCTACAGGCTGTGCGGGTGTCACCGCGCTGAAGCCAGGATCCTCCAGGGCTGGTGGCAGCAGCGTTGCAGAGCCAGGGCTGGGAGAAGCCACCATCCCGTGGCTGATGGTGCTGGGCCCCGGGCTCTGCTGTGGTGTCACCGGTCCCCGTGTGGCAGAGGGATGTTGCGTGTCCTCACACAGCTCTTTCCCTCCTGCTCTTGTGGGGCCATGGTGATGGGCAGCAGGAGCGGTGCGTGGCCACGGTGTGCTCTGCAGCCCAGCGGGGTGAAATCCCATCTCGTGTGGAAACAAGGTGGGTTTTGTGCCGACCCCAAGCACAGTGCATCTCGTACACGCACCCTGTGAGCTGCTGCCCTCCTCGTGCCTCCGGGCCAGGTGAGCATGGTGGCCGTGGCAGGAGAGGCACAGCCCTGGGCAGAGACTGCAGCCCGACCTCCTGGGTGCCTCCCACCCTGTGGCATGTCCCCTGGGCGCACGGGGGCAGGAACCTCACCAGGCAGGTTTCAGCACCTTGTTTTATTACAAAGATAGGCTTTTCTAAGAGTCTGCCACTTCCACTACACAGCAGGTAAGGGCACAACACATGCCAAAGTTTAAAAACATGTTACAAAGGGCTCGAGGGTTCCAGGTAACACCGCAGACCCTCGCGCTTCTGCTCCATTGAAGTTGTTCCTTTAAAATGGTTGTAGCAACTACTTTTTTCTTTTTTTGTTTTTTTTTTTTGTTTTCTTTCTTTGGAAAAAATTAAATAATAAAGCAATAGGCCCCAATACATGGCCCAGACACATCACCTGGAGGCAAACCCGAATCCTCTCCTTGTTACGACATGGGGCTGTCGCTCCATGGCCCTTTCCCCACCTGCAGCCAAGCTCTATGTCCTCTGCTACCCTGGTCCCTCTCCCCCTTGCCTTCCCTGTGGCGGGCCTGCCTATATCTCTGGCAGCTATTCACAGTTTCTAAAAGAAAAAAAAAATCAAGATTTTTTTTTTTGTGTGAAATCACTTTCAAAATAAAATGTAGCCCAGCTACATTTTTAGAGTTTCTATTCTCAAGCCACATCCTCAGCAAAGACATTGAAACCTCCACAGTGTATGTACTTTTTCTGTAGTTCTCTTTTCNAAAAAAAAAAAAAAAAAAAAAAAAAAAAAAAAAAAAAAAAAACCCAAAAAACCACAAACAAAAATCTCTGTTCTTCCACTCTCCCTCCCTTCCCTACCCCCCACCCCTTTTAACATAATGGATAAAGTCTATCATTTGTTTTAAAATAGATATCTATATACACATACATGATTCTGATGTTCCAACTTCTGACAAATGTGGCATTACTGGAAACGATGGGACGGCGGCCACCTCCCCATGGCAGTGTCACCCAGGAGGAGCGCTGATGGACTGGAGTCATCCAAAGCCAGGCTGCACCCTTGCCAGCTGGATGAGGAACGGCGGCTCACCTTGCCTGGAGTGAGGTAGTAACTTTTTTTTTTTCTTTTTCTCTTTTTTCCTGTTCTGTTTGGCAGTTTGGAAATGTGGTGGCTACGGCTGGGTTTGGTTTCATAGGCAGGGTGTCTGCCTGCCTGTGAGCGCTGGCTTCAGGCTGTGGCCCTGGCCCAGCCTCTGCAGAGGGGTCTGGGTGATTCTGGAGAAGAGCAGAGCAGTGCCCGCAGGAGGAACAGGTCACCAAGGTGGGACAGGGGGCTCTCCCCAGCACGGATGCCACAGGTTGGCAGTGGAGTTTCTAGGCTTGGGCAGTGTCCCTGCTTGCTGACACCAGTGTAAGGGACACTGTCTGCAGCCTGGGGTGCCAGGGCCGCTCTGCTGGCCTGCGGGAGCCTGGTGCTGCTGGGGCTGCAGCTTCCAGCCTTTGGGCTTTAGGGGTGGCAAAAGAGACTGGACACGCAGCAAAACTGCGCTCTCCTGGCTCTCTCACGGGACAACCGTGGTGGGGGTGGGCTGCGTCTGACTGAAGCAGAATGAGCTGCTCTAGGAAGACCCCTCTGTCAAACTGACCTTGTTTTCAGTGATGGTACTGGGATGATGCTGGGGTGCATGGGGTAGAGGGAGGGACGATGCTACCCGGTGTCTGGCCCTACACGTGGTTCAAGGCGCTCTGTTGGGGGGTTGTCAGCAGGAGCCCACCCATGCTGGCGTCACTGGGACTGTGCCCTGGGTGCACAGGGAGATTGGGGTGCCAGGCAGATGTCCTGCCCCTTGTCCACCACCTCTGGGCTCCTGCTCCTGGGCAGAAGCCATGCCTGTGGCAGCTGGCAGAAAGGTGGGCTGTGAGGGGTGTTTGCCCACGCAGTGCAACTGCAGCTCACCCCAGGGGGATGCTGGGCAGAGGGAGCAGCCCTGCCCACACCTTTGAATACCTCAACACGCTCCCTTAGGGGATAAAGTGCTCTCGCCATGCCTCAGCCACCTGGGCAGCAACTGCCTCATCTCAGCCCCAAGTTCCCTGTGTTGCCCCAGTCTCAGATGGAGGAGTGGTTATGTTTACACATACAGTACAAAAATTAAAAGGCACAAAAATACACAGAATGCAGCAGAGAGAGAAGTTGATAAAGAGTCTGGTGTTGTAAAAACAAGGATGTCAGAGGAATGGTGTGTAAGGGAGCTCAGGCGTTGCTCCGATGGCCTTTGCCGTCTCCACGAGTTACTCCCTGAGGCCACCCTTCTGCTTTGTGTCTGTCCTTGCAGCTCCTGCAGCCCCCAGGGACCGCAGAGGGCTGCAGGGTGCTGCCAGCTGCCCCGGCGCTGATCAGAGGGGAGCAGAGAGCTGAGCTGGCCTCAAGTGTCACGTCTCCATTCCTGGCGAGCAACAGCAAATAAATTATGGGTGCCACAGTGCAGACCAGAGAGATTTTGAGCTGCTCAGAAAGGTGTCTTGTGGCTTCTCGTTAGGAGAGGGAGCCCTTCAGCCGTGGGCCAGGCCAACCCCTGCCACAAGGCTGGCTTGAGAATGACCCTAGCAGAGGCAACCCACGGTGTATCTGGCTGAAGGTGGGCTCCCAGCAGCGCTGTACGGTGGAGAAGGTCACGCCCGGGGCTGCAGCCGGCCTAGGCTTCACTGCAGCACTCGTAGATGTTGTCCTCCATCAGCGCAATCACTTGCTCAAACTTGTGCTGCAGCTGGGTGCGCTTCGTGGTCGGGTTGGCATCCAGGGCGGCCACGATCTGCAGGAGACACGGACAGTGGGTGACAAAGGCAGTGCTGGGTTGGGGTGACCCCTGCCAGCCCTGAGGAACCCAAACCCCGGCTGGAGCGGAGCTGGAGGAGCCCACCCTGTGCCCACACACCCCAGCACCCGCCGAGTCCCTGGGCAAGGGGTGGAGAGGAGGGGAATGCAGCAAAAAAGCAGCTCACAGCACAGGCAGCCCATGGTGAGAGAGGGCAGGGGACAGGAGGCTGCCAGGACTGGGGGCAGTGGGTGGCAGGTTATTTCAGCTGTGGACCGGATCAGCTCTGCCATCCCAAAAGCATCTCTGGGGCTACACTTGGGTGCCGCCTAGCCAAACACTGCTCAAACCAGTCAGGAATGGCTGACCCTCTCTTCCAAGTCGTGAGCCAAGGGAGAGGAGAGCAGGTGCGTCTGTGTGTGCACTAATTACGTATGTGCGTGGGATTATGCAAAAAAATTATAATGCCTGTTCTGTGGGGCTGGGCGTGGGTGTCTGCTCGGCTACAGCCTGCCGCTCGCCGCAGGTATGCTGAGGCCTGAGCACAGCTCAGCCCACCTACCTGGGAGCGGTATCTCTTGGCGTATTTGTATATCTCAGCCATGGCGACGTTGGTGTTGAATTCGTTCCGGTATTTCTTTATAAAGATAGAACGAAGAGGGAAGGAATATTAACGTGATGCAGCCAGCGAGTCCAAGCCCACCCAGCAGGCGTTACCTAGATTAAAAGGTTTTTGCCTGGGTATTGTCGTCGCTGCTGCGTTGGTGCAGGCAGGCTTTTGGCTCCCTCCATTCAGGCAGGTGTATTTGTTTCCATCAGGAATGGTCTCAGCCTTTCTAAAGCCAGCCTGAAATGCCCACGCTTGATCTCCCTGTTTCCCCCTCGGTGCCCAAAGCTGTTTCAGAGGCTGGGGCAGCAGGAGAGCTGGGCAGAGAAATATGATGGAAACTCCCGCTCGGCAGCTGGGGCTGCGGCGCTGCAGGGAGGTGGCTTGATTCCCAGGAAGCCAGGGCACGTCACCGGCAGCACTCGGACGCGGAGCGTGGCGGACAGCTCCCGGAGCCAGTACCCAGGCTGGCATCCCACACCCGGGCTGGCTGCTGGGGGCTCGGGGCTGGTGCTGGCAGAGGGAGCCTGGGGACCAGCTGGCCGGGGGGCTGCAGAGAGCCTTTTCCAAACTTCCTGGCTTTTTGGCACTGAACCCTGCTTTCAGCTCCCAGTGGTGCCAGAGCTCGTTAGGTTCAAGCTAACTTGTGGGTGTTTACTGCAGTTCCAGCAGTAATGGAAGAGGCTTGGAATTAGGTCAGATCAAGTTTGTGATGGGAAGTTTGAGGCAAAATATCCTTTCTTGTCTCCTCCTTCCAGCATGGAAGCAGCAGCCGATTGCAGCCTGTCTGTACTCCCTGCTGTCAGCCGGAGTGGAGCAGCCCGGTGTTCCTCACCCTGGCAGAGCACCCAGCCCAACCCCAGCACGGGGTGCCCACCAGCCCAGCCCCCTCGCCCCCCGTGCCCCCTTACCCGTGACTCCTCCGCCAGGTGGGCGTTCATCTCCTGCTCGCTGAGCGGGGGCATGTCGTGGATCTGCTTGTAGTATCGCTGCACGATCTTCCGGTACTCGGGGATCTCCTTGGCGTACAGCAGTTTGTTGGTGGGGGAGTCCTAGAGCCGGGGCGAAACACCGACATCAGACACCACGCTGCTCCTGGGAAAAGCTTTTGGTGCTGTGTGTCTGATCGAAGCGCTGACCATCGGGCACCAACCCCAGCTACGGCTGGGTCTGGGAAACAGCTTTGGTCTTCGCTTTGCTCAGACGAGAGCGTGGTGGGATGGCACTGAGGCACAAACCAGCTAATGGCAGAGGCACCTGCTCACACACATCAAGGTGCTGGGGACAAGACCACCCACC
The DNA here is from genome assembly GCA_013400375.1 of Thinocorus orbignyianus. Taxonomy (NCBI): domain Eukaryota; kingdom Metazoa; phylum Chordata; class Aves; order Ciconiiformes; family Thinocoridae; genus Thinocorus; species Thinocorus orbignyianus. Next base: position 136,075 of record VXBW01005191.1, on the reverse strand, counting down.
CATCCCTCTGCCTGAGATGAAGGCCTGTGAGCTACAACACCAGAGAGCGGGGGCTACGTGAAGGTGTTGTAATTTGCAGCTAAAAGGCGTGCAGAGGGTCAGGCGGGGTGGCGTGCTGCTGGGTGATGCTCTGCAGACCAGTGTAGCCCAGCGGTGTCAGATAAAACACTCGTGCTTCTGGGCTCTGCCCGTGGAAATTGGTAACGAGGGAAGAGCTTCTGCAGGCGCTCGCTCGGGTCTCTTGAGCAGCCAGCTTGATTTAAGCTGAAGAACAAAGCTCTCTTACAAGCTGAACTCTGTCAGTTGAAATGTTGCTCTTGGATTTTTCATGTAGCTTTGATTTATTTTGCATTGGCTAACCCAGCCTGCCTGCCCTATATTGAGTGCAAGCAAAGTAATTAACAGAAAATTCTGAGTTCCCTTGATTAATGTCAGCTTAGACAAAGCAGTCTTAACCCCCCAGCCACGCCATCAGGTTGTATCAGCGAAGGCATAACCCTGCCTGCACTCCTTGCAAACACCAGCGTGAGTGATTCTAACCCGGGGGCACTGCTGCCCCGCTGATATCATTACCCCAGGAGTGAACCTGCCCGCCTGGCCCTGGCGCTGCCTCCCGAAGGGACACAGCCCCGGCCCCGGGGACAGGGGGAGTGAGATCAGCGTGTCCTGTTGCCCCGGCATGGGAGTGGGGGGTTGGTCCCCAAGGCTCTGGCAGGTGGAGAGGGGCTGCCGTGGGGGCAGCATCTTCAGCTGGATGGGGCAGCAAGCAAGGATGCTTGGGGTAACTGCCATCTGCTGCGGCAGTTTTAGCGTGGCTGATGCTGCAGGGGGAACGGGCACCAGGCTGCGGCACTAGATCCCGCAGCAGTTTATTTTCAAACCCAGTGACAAGGCACTACAGGAGTATAGCCAAGTCACAAAGCCTGCTCACAACATTATTTTTTCTTCCCCTTAGAAACACAAAAGAAACCCATGCTGACTCTTTTTAAGTTATTTTCTAATTTGTGTCTTTGTCCACCCTGTATGATGAAGAGGCGGGCACTGGTTTATTAACTGCTTGTGCACTGCAGCTGTACAGCCTGAGCCTGCTCTCGCAGTTGCGGTGTCGGGAGCAGCACTGCAACCAGGGGAAGAGCCCAGCCTGGAAAACACTCAGCAATACCCTGACCATGCATGAGAGCTGATTTTTATGCTGAGGATTTATTCTTCCCGCATTACTCAACAATTCCTTCACTTATGCTATTGTATTCCTGAAAAACGTTTCCATCTGCTGTCTGACTCCAGCTGACCCCTCTTCCCCTCACCCACAGCTTGACAAGGACAAATTGTAGGTGTTTCGTAATGCAAAAAAAAAAAGACCCAAAACCCAAACAAACAAAAAATCAAGCGCTCATTAGATCTTCCTCCAGCATTAACCTCTCCCAGCGAGGGCTTCCTGTTGCTCCGTGCCCGACTCCTGCCCCTCGCTCCGTAGGGTCCCCTCCACGTCACACTCTGTGCTGTCACCAGCCCCCGGGGCTGGGGGGAGCGATTTACAGCACTTCTTAATAAAACTTATTTATGTCGGGAAGTTTCAAATGTCAACACTGTGCTCAGCCAAGCCGGTGGGAGAGAGGAGCCGCGCTCACAGCCCGTCCCGCTGCTGCCATCCCCGCAGGATGGAGCAGAAGAGGGGACCTGGCCCCACAGCCCTGGGCTGCTGGGAGCAGGCTGAGCCCCTGCAGGGGGTGTGCTGAGCCCCCCGGGCTCCCAACACATCCCCGAGGTGGCCAGCGTGTGACAGAGCTGTGCCAGGGCAGGGCAGCACAGAGTGCTCCATGGGCAGGGCTGCGGCACTGCCCACCACGCACATCCCGTGCTGAGGGATGGTGTCAAGGAGTGTCCCTGGTGTGTCCCCACACCTCCCCATGGCCGAGGGGGCTCTGCCCATGTCCCCAAAGGCTCACCTCGCTGCTTGAGCTGCTCAAAGCCCCACCAGGTGAAACCACTGAGAGCAGTGAGCAAAGCTTCACCTGAAGCTACATCCCCTTCCATCCTGGGCACCCACATTGTCCCTCAGCTGCTCTTACGGGACTGTTACACTGATGATAACCCCTAAACTGGCCCTGACTGGGGGAACTGGGCTCCCGTGCCCCATGCAGAGCTGACACCCACTGTGCTCCCCTTGGCACAGTAACACCCCTGCCCAAGCTAAAAGCAGAGAATATTTGCCTGCTCACAGCCCAGCACAGCCCCATTAGGAAGCCTTCCAGACACTGGGTGCTCTCCTGGGACCACAGGACAGCTCCTGTGGCCACTGGGCATCACTGAGCACGAGCCAGCAGCAGGGTCTCCCTCCATCCCTTGCTCAAGTTTGAGCAAAGTGGTGGGAAGGGGAGATCTCATCCTTGGAGACAGCCAACAATCAGCCTGAACATGAGCTCCCACCAGCCCTACTGGACAGGGTGACCTCCGTCAGTCCCTTCCCACCCACCCGCTGCCTCAGCAGCAGGGAGATGTCCTCTGGAGGGTACCTTGCCCAGTTGCAGGTCGGACAGGGAGCAGGCATCAATGAAGGCCTGGGCGATAACAGAGAGACAGGCGTCGATGTGGTCCGTCTTGTCAATGTCAAAGACGAACTGTGGGTTCTTCAGGATGTTGACCCAAAACCTCAGAGGTAGGCTGGGAGGGAAACAAGCCAGGAACACACAGCGGGTGAATTTTTGTGCTCCAGAGGGAGAGGGGAAGAAATGCAGAAAGTGAATAGTACAGAGGAATAAAAAGAGGAGCCGGGTTCTGCTCTTTAATCACACCCTGGGAGCCCAGGGCCCTCTGCCCAGCTCGAGGGGCAGAGGCACATCGTCACCCTGAAGAGACACTGCTTCAGGCTGGAGCATGGACAGGAGATATCATTAACAGCCTTGTCCAGGTGAGTGCACATCCTGGCTCCTCAGGGCTGTGAACCGAGCTTCCCCACTTGCTGATCTCTGCGGCAATGGTGTCAGCTCCTTTTCCTCTTTCCCTGACAGCAACCATCATCTGGTTCTGATGGCAAGCCTGGCCCCGGGAAATGCATTTCATGTGTCTTTTTCCCTGCTCTCTCGTCATTTTCTCCTCCAGCTATTTCACTGCTCATTTGGCCACGCCACTGTTTCAGTGTATTGCTCACCCTTCCACCGTCTCTCCTCAGCAACCGCGGAGCGAAAGCTGTTGGAAGTCTCTGCTCCACTGGCAATTAAAGGTAATGAAGGGTGGGCAAATCTGCAGCTCAACGGTTGTGTCTGCACGCCTGCTACCCCAGCCAAATTTGTTTTTAATTTTCACATGTTGGGCTGGAAGCAGTTACTCTTCCTGCAGCCTCAGAAGCACTGAGCCTCTCTTCGATGCTCTCCCGGTTAAGTCTCCTGGCTTTTCCCCTGCTCTGTTTCCCCCCTTCCCTTCAGCTCCCACACCCCATTCCTGGTCTGCACTGCGTCCCTCTGCAGCACTCCCAGCAGGTCCCAGAGCACGCTCCTGTCACAGCACCAGCTCCCAAGTCCTGAGAACGCCCCAGAGTCCCAGCTTGGTTACAGAGATAAGTTGAGAAAAGTGCCCCCAAGGGCTGAAAAGCAACTGAATGTGAGCCAAATGTGCAGGTTTTAAAATCTCTATGATGTTTTAAGATCTGACATGATTTTGGACTCTGTTTCAGATCTCCAGTGCTTGGAGGTAACACCACTGCTATCTCCTGTGGTCCCATCCCTCTTCTGTTTCTCCTGCAATTATTTGTATCCCTGTGCCAGTTCCATCTGCCCTTTATCTGCCTACACCTCCCCTTCCAGCTCGCCATTCCCCCTGAGCTCTGTGTTTGTTCAAAGCTCTCCAAGCTTGTGTTTGGCCCTGTCTTTCATGCCCCCCCTCACTCGCCCGCCACCCCTCCTGTCTTCCAAGTTCCTCTTCTACTTTTAGCAACCTAATGATTAGTCCAGGACACCAAGGCTTTGCAGCTGCTGCTCCCGAGAGATGGAAGGAAGGAAAGAAAGAAGAGATTTCCTCTTCTAAACCTGTTGGTCTTCCAGATGTGCATAGTGTCAGGGTCTGTGATCCCTCTTTTCTCTGCTTGCTCCTCCAGGAAGTCAAAGAAATACTTCACGGCCACGGGTGGTTTATCATCTCGGATGCTGAGAATGGCTTTGAACAAGTCGTCCAGGAACTTCTGCAGCGTGCCCTGTGGGACAAGGCACAGGGTGGGACTGGGGATGGCAGCAGCACCCAAGCCCCCAAGAGGGGCTGCGACTGCCGCACACAAGGGGAAACCCTTTGCTGCCAGTTGGATAAATCAGAAGAGCAAGAGGATGCCGAAGCAGGGAAGGAAAGGTTTGTTTATGCATAGCGATATAATTAGCTTGCATTTGGGTTTAATTTCTTTTGGCACCAAAATTTTCTTTCTTACAGCAAGGATCTCACATCTGTGATTGTTCTGTACAGCGAATACAAAGAAGACTAGAGACTGCTGGCCATTCTTGTGATCTCTGCTCCAGTGAGGCATCATGCTGGGATTAAAAATGGGCTTGGAGCCCAACTGCTGGAGCTGAGCACTGGCAGGGAGTGGGGAACTTCAAATCTGAATTAAGATCGCGCAGACATTCCCCCCTGAGCATCTCCATCCCCCTCCCCAGCAGGACCTCTGGCTGGGGAGATGGGTTCAGGTCTAACTGTGCACCACGAGCCCTGCGGCAGTCGGCATCCCCTCGGTGTGCACAGACCCAGGGCAGCCTGGGGAGACGATGTGGGGCTTCACGCAGCCACGCTGCTGCTCGAGGGCAAGCTGGAAAGCTGGAGGGATCCCAAGAAGGCGGTGGTGCTGGGCAGCCTTACTCCCTGAGCTCCAGCCGCCCAGGACAGGAGTCCCACAGCCCCTTGAGGGCAGCCAGACCCACCGCACTCCTTCCCTCGAGTGGGTATCTCCCTACAGGCCACTAACTGCCCCACTTCCCCTCCCCTACCTTTGTGGAGAGCAGCCTGGTCAGGTAGATCTCTGGTAGGACTTTCTTCCGATGGCTCTGTCTGTGGGACTTCTTATGCTCAACCGATTCATCGGTCGGGAGAACCTGGGCCGATATAAAACACATGCTCAGAGCACTCCTCTCTGGGAGTGTCACACTGAATTTCCCTTTAAGTATAGAATTTCAACTGCATATGAAATTCAATTAAAAAGTAGTTACTCTGTTATAAATACAGCCTTATATGGTTTTAAAGAAGCAATTCATAACACTGGGCCTTTCTGACATCTGTTTCTCTTGCGCTCCGTACTGCCTCTCTCAAGCTAGACAAAGAAAATGAAACAATCCATCTCACTGCATGTCACCCTGCCAGCTCTCCTGCTCCCTGTGCCTGCACTTCAGGCCCCCAGAAGCCATGCACAAGGCTCCTGCAGAAAGCAGCTTCTCACAGATCTGGAAAAAGCGCAAGAATGATCAGCCAATATTCCTACCCTGGCCTTTTTGAAAGCAAAATTAAATATTCCAGTGGCCAGGTCAGCTAATTCCTGCACTATAATGACCTAGCAAGCCATTTAAGTCTATCTTGGCATCATTTCACATGTGCACGTTCAGTTTCCCATCCCTTCTCCCTCCTTGCTCTGCGTGTACATGTGCGTGCGTTGGGTGCTTGTACTCTGTTCGAGGAGGGAAACTTCAGCAGAGAAAAAAAAATAATACAACCAGACTATAAAATACTGTTGTTGTCTGTAACACTTTTTTTCATAACAGCTTTTAGCCATGTTTAGCACTTCGTACTTCCAGCATGGCGCACAAGCAGGAACTAATAAATCTCCGGGCCCTGGGAGCCGGCGCCGCGCCAGGCGCTCCTGGTGGGTGCCCTGACCAAGGCTGCGGGGGTGCTACCGGCGGTGCCACCCCCTGAAATCCCTGGCTCCCCGCCTGCTGACAGCCACGTCAGGCACCACAATTACTCTCCCATCCGGGTAGTTTTTTATGATGTCCCATAGTACTAAAGCTTGTCTACAGATAACCTTTCTGCGTCTCTTTGAGCCTCGCTGAAGAAAACTAATGAGCCCTGATCCAGCTTGTTCATCACATCTGACGTTCCAGCCCAGGGAGATGAATTAACTTAATATCAGCAAGGCTGAGAAGGTTTTCTGCTCTTTCATCACATGTACGGAAAAAGCAGGACCCAGAGACTTCAGCGCAGGAGACAGGAGGGGTTGCCGGGGACCCAGCCTGACTGCTCACCTCTTTGCTCCCAGCACTTTCCAGGCTGCTGCCTTTTGTGGGGATGTCCCCCCAAGAGCCAGAGGACAACCTGACCCCCTGCCCGCCCCAGTGCAGCTCCTGCTGGGGGCGTGGAGCCACCGCTGTGACCTGTCCCCTCGTATGCAGGTGCCACGGAGCGAGGGTCCTGCGCCCAGCACCGCTCCCCCGGGGGCACAGGGAGAGCTGCCCCCCATCTTCCCCCACGCAGCCAGAGCAGGAGACTCACCAAGTGGAAGTACTTCTCGGTGTCCAAATCCTTCACTGTGAAGAAGAGAGAGACACCGTGGCTCAGTGAGGACACACACCGAACCCGCCTCCGCAGACACCTTCCGTGCCAGGAGGCACTGGCCCTCCCCAGCAGCCCCAGCACCGAGCTGGCATTCCTACCCCAGGGGACCTCAGTGTTTTAATTTGTTTTGGGGCTGTACATTCTGGGGCACGTGGCAAGAACCTCAGGAGGATAACCTGAGGTCTCCCAAGGGGCACAGCCTGAAACCTAGAAATACAATGGCAAGAAACCAAACGTGTGTAATTGGGAGGGAAAGGGCTTTTCCAGCCAAGTGGTTTCAGAGCCTTCCTTTTTTTCACTTTGTTAGCACAGATTGAATGCAAACCCCTAATGAGGACGTGACATGAAAGGTGCCCTCTATCTTAGGGGCTGGGAAAGCACTCAGCAAGCCGAGAGAGAATACTGAGTAACATGTTTCTAAAGCAAAAACGCCAGCATGACACTTGTCTCTCCCACAATGTGTACATCAGAAATGTGTACTTCCCAGTCCTTCCTCACTTCTCCTACAGAGGGAAAGGCAGCACAAGCCCCCACATTTGCAAGTGACAAGACAAGTCTTAAAGTTAGAAGGGGTGTGGAAGCCACCTGCTTTCCAGGATCACTCCCAGACCCTTGGGGACCTGTGACCTCTCCAGGCTGGGGTTCGGGTGATGCCAGCACACACAGCAGTCACTGCAGCGCTGACACTGTGCCCCATCTCTCAGCATCCCTGGCCAGAGACACCCCACTAAAAACACCAGTGTTTCTGCCCAGTCGCCAGCAACAGGGGGAGAGAGGCGAGACCTTACCTCTGCTCAGCGTGGTGTCCTTCTTGTCTGACAAACTCATGGCCAGGGATGCACCCTCGGGGATCTGTGGAGGGAGGGAAGGGAAGCTATCGGTGATGGAAACTCTAACAGTGCCTCCCGTGGGGCCGGGAAGGGCCCCAAGGAGACCCCAGGAGCTGGGGGATGCTGGGCTGGCATGGCTGCTCTGCCCCAAACGCCCTCCACGCCTGCCCTGCCCCAGCTCCCCAGCTTGGAAACCAGCAGTAACCACTTCCCTGCATGGAAAGCGTTTTTAAAATGCAAATGCAAGATAGTGAGGCTCTCAAATCCAATGGGAATCAGGCTAATACGCACATCCAAGGAGCAGTTTTGGATGTGGACACGAGGTGATTGGGAGGGGAAGGAGTTACGCTGTGTGGATACCATTCTGTTTTTCCATGGGAGGACAGAGGGGACCTGGCCACAGGACCGGAGCCACGGGAGCGGTGCCACCTCTGGGAACTGCGGCCCCGGCTGCGGGCGCAGCATGGCACCGCGCCAGCCGTGAGGCTTTGTGGCACGGCTGCTGCACCAATAATAACAAGTACCCAGCTCCGGTTCTGATTTTCCATGCGCTGCTACAGACCAGCGAGGATTATGCTCCCAGGCATACCAGGGAGTATGGAAATCATAGGAATTTCTGGTTTAATTTAATTTTAAAAGGAAAATGGTCAAGAAAACAATCTGATTTGCCCATTTCCCCACCCTTTTGGCCGATGCTCCTCGATGGCATCCTGAGCCCCAGCTCTCAGGGCAGGCAGCAACAATTGCGCCAGTGATTTCATCAGGAGTGTGGATCAAGAGCAGAGTGATACTAATCAGCCAAGCTGGTGGCCATTGGGAATAGGAGCTTTTTTTCCTCCTCCTTCTGTTGTCAGTAATAACTTGTTTTGCATGAAGAGTGTTTAATTAGTTTCAGTGTGTTGCAATATTAACGAGCTCCTCGCCAGGGCAGATGTCTATTCCCCGGAAGCTCTCACGGAGCTATGGCAACCTCCCTGCTTGTTCCTGATAATCCTGTTTTTGGAGGGGGAGCCGCAGCTCGCCCCTGAGGCCGGGCCTGCTCCACGGAGGCAAAGCTCTCCTGGTTTACCTTGTAATGTGCTAATGTGTTCAGCTTCTTCCTGCCGTCCTCCACCACCGAGGTGTCATCCAGGTCCCGGAGGATATAGCTGTCGGTGCTGGTGGCGAACCACTCTGGGGACAGAAAAGGAAGCAGTGAGACACCAGCCCCACGGAGGCAGGTGCTGTGGGGCCTGAGGCTCCGGATACTGGCAATGCCGCATCAGGGGCTGTGCAGCCCCACCACCATGGCCACCAGGACAGAGCAACGGCCTTCGGGGCCAGCCCATGGAGTGGGGCCTTCCAGACTACAGCAGAGCTGAATGGAGCTGGGACAGGTGACAAAGGCTCTGCTGCAAGAGATGTGGAGGAGCATCTCCTCCTTGCCCTCTTCCCATCTTGCCCCTGGGGCCGTGTGGGACCTGTCCTGTGGAGCACCAGGCAGGTGAGATGCTGCACAGCCTGCATGTGGCCACTGAAGGCTGGTGGCAGCTCCCCACAGGGCAGAGCTGGTGTGTATTTGTGAACGGGGGACGTGCCACCTGCACCAGCTGTGAGGAGCAGGTCCCATCACTGCTCCAGCCCAGGGCCTTCTTGGGAGACTCCCTCTGGCACTGACCACATTGAACATCAGGGCTCAGGGGGGTTTCAGAGGGTACCTGTTCTGGAGTTAGGACTACAGGCTTTACAGGGTGCAAGCCCAAGCATCCCTGTGCCACCTGGGCTCTCCTAAAGCTTTTTTCCAGTTTTGTGCCCAGTTCTTCCTGCCCACCAGTATCTGGTCTCAGTACTCTCTCCTGAAGACCATCCTCAGGAACAGGCTGCCCATCGCCTGCTGCCCTCTGACAGATGCCAAGAGCTACCACACAACACCCGCTGCTCCACCTGGGCTTATGGACTGCCTGGTCCCATGCCCCTGGTCCTTACCGAGGTCGACGTCTTCCACTCTTGGCCACTGGGAGTAGGGGACATTCTTGCAGAAGGCCTCCAGAATCTTCTCCTTCACCTGGCTGAGCGTGTCTGTGTCCATGGCCCTGACGCTCAGGGAGTCCATCCCGCAGCCTTGGAAGGAGACGTTGAGGTTCTGCAGGCAGAGGCTGAATTAGGGGTGACTGAGGAGGCAGGGAGGCGGCTGCAGAGCTCTGGTGTGTTCTGGGCCCCGCTGCTGGAAATCAGGCTGAACAAATGCGGTCATCCAGGCCAGTGAGAGGTGCTGATTTATAGCCCCCAGAGGCTGAAGGCCCTGTTTGTTGACAGAGCCAGGAAGCGACACCGCAACCTCCTCTCACGCTGCCTTGCTAATGGCCCTTAGCCCTGATGTGCAGAGCCCACCTCGGGGGCCAGAGGGAAGGTCGCCCCCCATAACTACTCATGTCCTCAGCTTCTTGGCTCCCACCGGTGACTAATGGGACTGCCAAGGCTCATTGCTCAGCCCCTTCCTGACGCAATGGCCCAGCTCCCCTGTTTGAACAAGCTGTAAGCATGCCGCAGGCCGAGTCTGCAGCAGCCCTGGAGCCCAGCACCAGTGATCTGCCAGAGAGCATGCCCAGCAGCGGGACAAGAAGCTGCCACAAACACCACGGCAGACCTCAGGGACGCAGGTCTGCTGCTACCGTCATGGCAGAAGGCTGCAGGGCAACCTGAGCGGCTCTCCTCTCATAAAAAATCCTCTCCCCCAAGGGGCTTCACCCTGGGACGGCCTCAGCTCTGCCTCTGCTGGTGTTCTCCGCTCCTTGCTGCGCCCGAACCAGAGGGCAACACCGTGCCTTTGCTTTGCCACCCTGATGCCACAAAGTCATAGAACTGCTTGGGTTGGAAAGGACCTTTAAGATCATCGAGTCCAACCATCAGCCCAGCACTGCCCAAACCACCACTAACCCATGTCCCTCAGCACCACATCTGCCCAGCTTTTAGATGCCTCCAGGGATGGTGACTCCAACACTGCCCTGGGCAGCCTCTGCCAATGTTTGATAACCATTTCAGTAAAGGAATTTTTCCTAATATCCATCTTAAACCTCCCCTGGTGCATCTTGAGGCCACTTCCTCTGTACTATTGCCTGTTCCTTGGGAGAAGAGCCCGAGAAGAGCCCTACCATCACCTCAGGGCCTGGCCAGCCCAGGGCAGGGAGCTGCAGATGCCAGGGCATTGCTGATGCACAGGAACAGCTGCCTCTCATAAGAAGACCTAGTTCCTATGAGAGTTATAGCTGGGATTTCCACAGCCAAGAGGTTCCTTTGCAAATACCGCTGTTCAGTATCAGGACAGAGTCAGCATCCTTGACTGTGAGGACAATGTGAATGCACAGGTGAAGTCCAATTCTCTCCATGGCATTAAATGAAGATGCTGTTTCACCCTGTATCCTATGCAGGTGTTCCTCAAAGCAGAGGTTCGGTTACCAGCGATGTGGAGGACTGCCAGTGAGTTAGCACTAACCCTCCAGTTGCTCTCCCTTCTCCAACATAACCTGCTCATACTCTCTTTTCTCCTCCTGCAGGGTAGGACGCAGCTGCACGTCCCCTGTTCAGACTTATGAAGTCACCATATCTGCCAAGAAAGCTAATACTGTGCTCCCCGCTGCTAACCCCTCTCGGTCTGCACTGTAAATTCACAGGTCAATTGGTAACAGGAATCTGCAGAGGATGTGGACCTCAAACCTGCTCTGAGTTATGGTGATGCACATCTGGGGTAACCTACTGTCTTCAGTGAAGCTGCTCCAGATTTATGCCAGGTAATTGAAAGCAGGATCTCATCCAGGCTCTGGAAAGGCTTCTGCACCAGGCCCTGGAGGGGACCGGGCCCTCCACATGGACATTCCTTGGCCGCCCCTTCCCACAGGAGATGTTCTTGAGAACGGCTTCTCGGTGCCATCCCCGTAATAGCCTGGGCAAAGCCCTCACCCGGGACTCAGGGTCACGGCCGGCACTTCCCCACTGACAGTGAAGCTGCTCTCATGCTGGGAATGGCAAACCCGCTACTTTAACTCTCTCAAGATGTCAGAACAAATTTTGCTACCTCCCTCCACCCCTAATCTGAGCCACCTGGGTGACCCACAGAGGGACAGATATAAAAACAAACGGTCATTACGAGCCCTGTTCTTTAGCTGTGAATTTAGGCAGCAGCAAAGTGCCTGTGCAGGCGTGTAAGTTACGTGGTTATTGCCCCTGCACGGGTACCAAATCAGCCTCCTCACAGCCACCCGGGGGGGCACGCACCCGTCAGACCCCCGGGGGTACGTACTCACCCTCGGCTTCGCCTCGATGTTCTCCCGCAGCAGCCACTCCTCGTTGAGGGTGTACCTGGCCTTCCCCGTAATGGCATCGATGGAGCCTTTGTTAATCTGCTGTTTGATGGCACAGATCAACAGGAAGAAGGGCTCTCCCACGGTCTCCTGGGCAAAGGAGAGAAGACCAGGTGAGCACCCCGGGCACGGTGGTGGTAATTCCTTCGTGGCACAGCGAGGACAGGCTCTGCATGGACGCTGACGGTGCCTCTGCTCATGGGAGAGCAGGACGGGGACACCCCAGGCACTGTGAACTCCCAGCGGGTGCACGGAGCCAGTGTCCCCCTCCCCAGCTCCCACCAGCATCTCTCTCAGCCTGCTCAGAAGCTTTCAGACTCATGGCATCATGACAGCACAGATGGGGAAGAGGACATAACAGCCGACAACAGCCACGAGCAACTTTTGGGGAGGGTGAGCTGTGATTGTCAGCATCAACATACGCCGTCCAAGTTCTCCGGCAACTGCCGGGGGTTCGTGATTGCCACCAGCTGGTGGTGCCAGCGCTCATGGCTCACGGGCAGAGCGCTGGGTGCCACTCAGGAGGCAGGGGCTTATGCACGGCTGTGCTGAGTGGGGACGTGCAGGCACAAGCCTCAGCAAAACACAAATGTGCATTAATTTACAAGTGAAATTACACATGAACTTCTGGGAGAATCTGGCATACTCCAGTGGAGATGTTTCTTGCAATCTGACAGCACACAGACTGCAGTCAGCAGGACAAGGACGGGGCTGACGTGCACAAAAATCCAGGTCTACAGAGACATTTGGGTGCCCAGCTTTCTTGTGAAGGTATCAGCCGAAACCCTCTTTGCGCTGCCTGGTTTGCCACTGGGATCCATGGAGCAGAGCCCATGGCATGTGCCTGTGGCTCTGGGAACCAGCATTCATAGTTCTCATACCACAGCAGAGCCCCCATCACAGCAAAACAGAGAGGATCAGGGTCAACAGGCTGTTCCCATGCGACAGCAAGCAAACACACCATTTAACTCCTTACATTCATCAAGCTTCACCCTACAGGAGAGGTGAATTGTGACGCTGCTGCAGTGAAAACAAAAAACATAAGAGGGACCAGCTATTTGTGATGCGGTTCAGCTACATGGTTTAATGCCAGATTTCTGATCCACTTCTGCCTGCTACGCTGATGTGCAAGTAAAACATTAGCTATTTTCTTAAGGAACTGCTCAGTACTGGAGTACATCCCATTCTCCCCAAAGTTCATGTGCAATTTCCTTCCAATGAGGCAAGTGCAAATTATTGCACATTTAGGTACATTCTGAGCATCTCACACACCCCGCACAAACATTCCTGCCATCTGAAATCCTGCTCAAGACAACAGATATCGAATGATTTTGATATTTCTCAGCTAGGAGTTGCTATATCCTGTTCAATCTGCTTCTTAATTAAGACTTGGTGATTCTTTTATTCTAATTGCCCTGTAATTGCTAAAGCAATTAGTTCGATGTCAGTTTTGATTGGGCTGCATTCGGCGGGGTTGAGGATAAGACACTACAGCAGGGCTGGAGGTGGGCAGGCACCATCTGTGCAAACGGGGCACCCGCTCCCTTTCCCGAGGGCAACTGTTCTCAGAAACACAGGGATGCTCCCGGGGCCTGCTCCCGGGGCCTGCTGCTGGGGCGCAGTGACTCCCTGCAACGCTGCCCCCGAGCACGCAGCACCAGCCGGGCACAGCTTCCAGAGAGCAGAGAAAGACATGAAGTCCTGGGGATGCGGAGAAATTGGGGATCATGAACAGAGCGGAGAAAGCGTCAGAAGACACAAAGAAGAGCCCGGTTTCTGAGCAAGGCGGGAGAACAAGATAAAAATCAAGGGCTGACACTGACCTGGGGACACCCTGGGGGGTACCTGCCGTCCCTGCACTGTGCAAGGAGGAGCGTGACCCTACACAAGTGCCAACAGATCCTGATCCTTAGGGCTACGAAGGGACGAACCCAGGGCTAACATCAGTGCCAGGGTCTGGAGCCTGCCCCGTGCTCCCCGTGGGAAGCTCTGGCCGCAGCTCCGGCCACAGAAAGACGTGAGGAGCTGCCAGCGGATACGTGGCTGCCTCCAAAAACATGAGAAAACTGCAAGTCCTGCTGATGCAGGAGCTGTTTGCAGCTCGAAGCCTTCAGAGGCTGCAGGGGTCGGGGCTGCCCGTGTGGCCCCTTCCCACACGGCTGTGGCTGGGAGCGGAGCGCTGGGGACCCGCTGCACGGGAAAGAGTGACAGCCCTCCGACGGCGAGATACTATTTCTGTTTTGGCTTTCAGGCTCAGGAACTGTGGGATGTTATGGAAATCTGCAAAAGTGCTAATCAGACAGCAAATTTCAAAGAGGGGAAAGAAGGGCTGGCAGGCAGGGACTAGAGATAAAATGGCAAACTTGGAAACCTCAAGCGCTGTTCGGAAAACTCATCTGGAAATGAATCAAAACTGTCTTTGGAGTTGGCGAGTTGGGAGAAAGGAAGTTTAACTAGAAGAGATCAGTGCTGATTCAGGACAAAAAAGCACTTAAAAAAACACAGTCTGGGGCCTTTTTCCTCCTATTGTGAATGTATTTTAATGAGACTTCATTTTCATTTTTGACTGAACTGTTACGGGCTCTTAAAGCTACCCAGGGCACTGAAATAACTTCGCAGTAATGGAAAGCACAGCTCAGGCTGGCATTACCCGAGCTGTTTCACGCATGAAGAGCGTGGGAGGGCTTGGGTTTTATATGCCTGGGAAAAAAAAAAAAGGTTTAGAGCACAGACTGGATTCACATGTTGCTGCCCTATTAACAAGGCTGACAAGTCATTAGAGATGTCCTCCCAGGAACACGTTACAGCCATTTCCAAAACGTCTTGGTGAGGCTGGGGTGGGAAAAGCACAGAAAACAGCTGCTTATCCCAAGTGCCTGCTAATTTTGGGATGATTATCTACTTGCATTCTGTGAAGAACCAAACTCCAGCTCCATCCCACATGAAAAGCTTTAGGAAGCTTGGACCCAGACCTAGAAGCTGAATTCCAGGACCTTAGTCTTCCTGTAACTCCTGGTCCCCTGGTCCTGTTAAGGAGCCAGGCACAACGGTACCACAGTATCTCATGGGGAAGGCTTCTTTTTCAGCATTTTCCACCAAAGCTGTAGCAGAAAGTAGAGACATCTTATCTACAATTCTCACTCAGCTCTGCAGAAACAGAAGCCTGCATCGACTGTGCAAATGCTGCGGTTCCCTCTGAACGCAGTCCCGAGCCACCAGTCCCCAGCAAGCTCTGCATCGCCTCCCGCACGCACCCAGCCCAGCTCCCCACCAGAGCGGGGGCTCCACTGCCTTTAGGTGCCCTCCACATGTTCAGACCACGGGTGAATGTAGCCTGCAGCTCCTTCCCAGCTGAAGACAGCTCCTTCAAATCATTTTTGCCCAAAACACAAATGGATGGACTGTTAGGCAGAGCATTAATACAAAACAAATGTTCTGAGCATGTAGCGTTGACTTACAAGGGAAAATACAAGCACTTGGAATTTTTCCACTGCACAACGGCAGGGACCTTTGCAGCAGCTGTTTCGAATAGACGTTGTGATTAATGGGGATAATTCAGGAATGAAAACCAGACCCATCGTCACACATCTGACAGGCCAGTGCTACAGGCAGGCGGGCAGCCTCTTTTTCTAACCAAGAAATGCCTCTCTGAACACAACAGAGGAACACAAGGCACATGGGAGGCGTTTGACTATCGCTAGTATTTAACTCCCAGCCCTGAGCTGACACCAGCCCTGGCGTGAGGAGCTGCCTGCCGGACTGCAGTGGCTCCCTGCTCGTCTGGACCAGGCTGAGACCCCCCGTCCCTTTGCTCAGCTCGTCCCCACCTGCCGCAGCCAAAGGGGTCTCTCTGGACACTTCTGTCCTACCAATCCTCCTCCTCCATCCTCCAGCAGGCAGCACAGTTTCTCCTCTGACCCTATCCCCCACCTTCATTATGGAGCAAACGCGATGTGAAAGCCTCTTGGAAACCAACTCTCCAGTGCACCATATCATGGAAACCAGTTGCTTTTAAGAAGTGGGAAACAGGCTGTGTGGAGTGCCGTGATGGTCTGTGCTGCCATGGCACGCAAAGCAGAGAGGGGGCTGCAGACTCGGCGTGCACCATCAGCCCCTGCTGAGGACCCATCTGCAGGAGGCTGGAAATGCAGGTTCAGCTGGTGGCCCATGGGCTCTGCAGAAGGGCACTGCCACCCTGCAGACCTGCTCCCTCCTCCTCCCTCCGCAGATGGGCCAGGGGAGAGCCAGCCCCCAGCTCACACCAGCATCCCCCACACCGCCCCAGCGCGGGATGGCCACCGGCCACACAGACCCTGGCCAAGCCCACGGTGCCCTCCATGCCAGGTGCCCCAGGAGAGGGCAGCGGGCCAGCACTCCGACTCCTCATCACTACTTAGCTACGTAATGTGCCCAGCTCTTTAGGCCAGCATGATAAGACTTGACTTTCTTCCCTCTTTTCTTTTTTCCCCATGAGAAAGCCTTCTTGCACAATGTCCATTTTTAGCACAAACTGGAGTTGGATCAGATGCCTCACATGTGGTCTCCACTCTCCAAAAGGAGACATCAGCACTTTCTTTCTCCAATGGTTTAACTACCGGCACAAAAACTGAAGCTTAAAAAAATTTTCACAAATTCACTCTTTTCGGTTCTTCCAGGGTAGGTAGTCATGCTGCATCAGCACAGACATCCTAATTCCCTCCTGTAACTTTTCTTTCATTATACTGGTTAACTTTTTGAGATAAAATTAAAGATTATGAACTACAAAACCATAAGATTTAGGACAAAAAGTGGTCATCAGCTAGGGTCAGAAGACAGTACGGCATGTACGAGGACAATACAGTACTGCTTCTGTGGCTATAGCAATAGCAAACACTTTGGGAAAAGAGATTTTTCAAAGGCTTTTTCAAGACTCTCCCCTGTGGGTATAATGGGGTGTCCTCCAATTAACTGCCATGGAATCAATTAAGTTATTGCTCAATTCTTCTGGGAAACTCCAACCAGAACTGGCAAACGTTGGAGATAAAGCACTGAGCAGATGGACCGCTGATGTGCTCCAGGATGCCAAATATATTCCTTTCCACTACCATTGGAAGACAGTCAGGTTTCCAGGACAGGCATCCCCCTTCCTGAGATCTGCCTGACCCGTGTGGAGCCCCGAGGATGTCCCCGATGCGAGGATGCCCCCACGTGCCACCGGGCACCGTCCGAGAGAAGTCCCTGTCCCCGGCGCCACCACCGCTCCCAGCAGCCGGGGCGCCGCTGCTGCAGACAGACAATGCTGAGCCGGCTGCGTGAGCTGGTCAGAGAAAACAACAAATAACTGGAGCGGCTTCCAAAACCCCAGGCCATGCTGGTAATTTCTCAGCTCCCCCGTGGCTCTCTTCTCAAGCACAGTGAAAACGTTAGCTCGTGCCCTGGCCTGAGGAAAGGCCTGTCACAAAGCCTGGTCCCACCAGGCAGGCGTGGAGAAGCCACTGAACCTAAGGCTGCTTTTCCACACTTGAACCTCTCGACACTCTGGAGTTTGTCAACTATGAGTGACCACACCAGTGGCACTGGTCGTCTGTCCCACGCACCCCTCATGTTCAGCAGGGCTGACCTCACCCGCGCAGCAGCAGCGACCCGGTTCTCTTACTCTGAGATAGCTGTACATGCAGATGGACATCCAGTTGGTGAGCATCTTCTCCACCACGGACTCCGTTCTCCTCAGCATCAGCTTGGGGTTCTTGGAAGCTGAAGCATCTATTAGATCCACCAAGAGGTCCTTCATGATGCTGGTGTAATACTCCAGTTTCCCATGCAAGGCAATAGTGAGCAGGGAGGCCAGGTTACATCTGAAACAGAATCGTGTGTGACTCAAGCACCAATCCAACAAGACCAAATTGCCAACTGGCAAAAAAAAAAAACCACCTCCAAAACACAAAGGCAGTGTTTCAGACAATTTTCATGAGCCTTCTCAATGCTGTTAAAACTTCAAACCCTCTTCCAGTGCTGCAGAACCTCGGGTCAGCTCACACCCTCTCACTGGTAAACCAAGTGTTCAGGGACACAAACACAAGTGAGTCACTTGTACCTTCTGCTGCCCTTCAGGACAGCAGAGGTTTACGGCTGCCTGTTTCTAATAGAGAAGTGGGAGGCAAGTGTAACTCAACTTTCAGCTGAAACGCCTGGCTCCAGTCACGAGCTGGATTGCTTATGGGCCAGGGATAAATCAGCCTCCTCCAGCTGCCAGGTCTTTGGTTCTAAAGCTCATACCTGTCTCTAACAGCAAAGTCCTTCTGTTGCTCGAGAGCATGGACAAACACGATGAGAAAGTGCCTGTTGTTGAGTAAGGTGGAGAACAGCGAGATTCCTTCTTCCATATTAGGCCTGCAGTTTTCAGGGATCTAAAGAGAAATTTAGGAAGCAGGGTGAGAAAAACCCTCCTTGTTGTTTCCCTCCAGCTTTTATTGCTCCTGACTGCAAGGATGCCCCTGCTAGAGGTGGAGTTACTCTCAGCACTCGTGAGGCTACTGGAAGAAAAGTGTAGCCAGTTTTGGGCTCCCTGCTAAGCGACGGACATTGGCAAACCACAGCAAGTGTAGCTCAGGACTGCCAAAACAATTAGTGGGTGTATGAGGAGGGGTGGAGAGGGCTGGGATGGTCAGCCTTACAAAGAAGTGGTAAGGGGAAATCCTGCTGCAGTCTTCAGCTGTCCTGAGGGAGGGCAGAGAAGACAGAGCTGGGCTCTTCTCTGCTGGTACAGTGCTAGGACAAGAGGCAAGGGACACCAGGTAGAGCATGGGACACTGACTGGATATAAGGAAGGAGGTTTTCACGCTTCAGGTGGTTGGGCACTGCAACGGGGCCCCAAGAGGCTATGGAATTTCCATTCCTGAAGAGATTTGACACAGCTGGACAAGGCCCTCAGCAACTTCATCTACCTGGAGCTGCTTTAAGCACATCTCCCTTCCAACCCGAGTGACTCCCTAATGCTGCAATTCCTACTTCTTGTCCACAGGAAACCCAGCCCTGGGAATACAGTTTTCACCTGCTTGGGAGAAATCTCATTTGTGACAAGCTCTGGACTGAGGGGACATAAGATATAATACACCCAGGAAGAAAAGCCCACACTGAAGCTGGGGAGAGTCTCAGAACAGAGCTCCTTCATGTGAGAGCAGATCCACAGAGCTGATCAGGGGCTGGTATGTGTTAATTGTTCTGAGTGATCAAGCATCCTCCGCGCACCACAAGGAAGCAGACGGCAGTGTCAACACATGCGAGCATGGTTAGGAGCCACTCGAGAGCACTTGTTTTGTTAGTGGGTTACTCACTTTCCATTCCCCCACCAGGAGCGGGTGGGTTTCCTGGGCCTGGGAGCTGAGCTGCTGGGACGGCAGGACGTAGCACTCCTCGTAGAGCGAGGAACACTGCAAACAAGCACCACGTTAGGGGTGGTGGCTGCAGTTGGCTGGTGACACCCCCAGTCCCCCGTGCATCGCGAGGGAACGAGATGGAGAGATCTGTCATCAGGACTGAAGACCACCCATTGGGAACGCATCGGTCTGGGTTACTGAGCCCTTAAACACTTTGCAAGAGCCTCTTGAATGAGCAAACACCACGAGAACGGGGGGAGGTAGATGTCTGTGCAGACACAAGGCTGTTAGGGCAGGGAGACTGCAAATAGACTAATTCGACAGCTAGAACAATCCCAGCAGAGAAAGCATTATAGGAGACTAAGGCAAAAGAGAGGAGTGCTGGGTGTTTTTATCATACGTGACTTTTGAAACAGATGGGAAAAATTTTTAAACCCCTAACATACATATAGCAGCCGGATTCTTAAAGACTCCAGTGTGCAGATATATAGAGATTGGATAACTTATAAACCTGAGTAATAACTACTAACGAAACACTCTGCAGTCATAAATCATCATCTCTCTCCTCGCCACTGAAAGGCGGCTGCCTCGGGGGTGAAATACAGCCGCTGCCCAGGGCGCCCCGCGCCGCGGAGCAGCCGGTGACGGCAATTCCGGCACCGCCGTGTCTGGCACAGCCCTGGGAGGACGCTGGGGAGACAGGCTGAGACGGGGGCCATGGGGTGTCCCATGGGAGCACCGTGCACCCAGCCTTTGGCAGAGAAAGGGGGGACAGAGACATCCAACGAGCACCCAAGGATGGGCAGAGCAGCCAGGCACGCAGCATGGAACAAGAAGCCCCCTCTCCCTGAACGTCACTGGCAAATAGGCCCTTCAGCCTCCACAGAACAGAGTGGGGTGACGTTGGAGCCCCTGGGGAGAGGGGGATGTCCCCAGCACCTTCTGCTCATGGGAGAGAGCATTTTCAGAAGAGGGTGTCCAAGGGCATCAACCGGGGGACCCAGAGTGATGGCGGGGACGGCGCCGCCGCCGGGCTCCCATCGTGTGGGAGCAAGCCTGACCTTACTTCACACCCCAGGAGCTGCAGCTCCACTTTTGATGATAATTGAGGCTGAAATACGTGACAACTAAATATAAAACAGTGGAATGATTTTGTACACTGTAATAACCTTCTGGAGGAGGGAAAGCAGAGCCCTGATCTGGCTAGGAAGGACCCGGGAACAATGAGGTGCCCGGGACACGTGTTATCACCTTACTTTGGGGAAGAAGGTCCGGGTGACAAAGTGCTTGTACTCCAGGAACGGGATGCCCTGGCTGCGGTTTAACTCCTTGGTCAGGTCTGTCATGTCTGTCTGCAGTTCTGCAAAACCTGGCACAGAGAGACCCACAGACTGAGCTCCGATGCTGCACCAGCTCAGACAGGAGCAGGCTGGCACGAAGCGGCCAAAGCAGGGTTTCCAGAGAAGTAGCCCATCGCGGGCTGGGTTCAACCTCAGCACCCTACAGCTGACAGGGAGCACAGGACCACCCCCTGAGGAGAGCAGCCCCCGGCTGGGTTCTGCAGGCGGAGCACCTCAGCAGATGCAGAGGCAGATACAGGAGCGTGCTGCAATTTCCCCAGTGGCAAAGCACACTAAAGGTCAGCCTGGCCTTCAAGCAGCCCTGTGACACGGCCAAGGGATGTTAACCCGAGGACAGGTAAACCAGTGGCACTGAAAATCAGTGGCTTGCCCAAGTCAGGCAGCAAGACAGGGACCAAGCCGTGCTTCCAGCCACCCAGGCTCATTCACAAACCCTGCTCAAGTTCACAGGCAATGACAGAAATTCTCCTGTAAATAATTCTTTGAACTTCTACAGAGTAGAAGACGAAAGGCTTCAACCCAGCTACTCCCTGCACCTCCCTTCCAGCCCTGGCTCCGTCTCGGCACCAGCACGGTGACTTACCTTTGCGGATTTCCTCCCGGATCTGCGACTCCATCTCCTCCATCTGGAGCAGGGTTTTCTGCCAGTAGCGCTCTGCTCTGCGGCTCTTTGTACAAAACACAAAGAGAGCTGGAAAAGAGGAAGGGAAGAAGCCTTTTGGAACAGGGCTTGGGAGCAGCTGCAGCTGGGATCAAAGTGGTCCTCTGCGGACACGGGTGCAGAAAGTTAAACTCAGTGTTGGTTTAACATCTACAACAAGACTGGTATCTGATCAGGCAGTTGTCGATTATCTGTAAATAAGTAAAACCAGCTGGAATTTAATGATCATGCTGTAACTGTCACATTCACTTTAGGTGTGGGCTGTTTATATTCAGTTTAACTGTATATTAATGCATTCCAGCTGATTAATGAATACAGATTTTTAGAGTATGACAGTGTTCCTGTCTGACAGCCTTCCCATGCCTCCAGAAATATGTTTCTGATGACAGGTGGTGCGTTTAATAAATAGCATGCATTACAACCTTTATTAAAAATGACTTCAGTCCCCATTAGAACACCCGGCAGGCTGTGCACCGACAGGTTTCCTGCCGCCGAGCCATTCTGGGCGCGATGAGGAGATGCCCCAGCCAGAGGACTCAGGTGTGCTGCACAGCTTCCAGCCAGGTTAGCACCCCCTGGGGCTGCTCCAGAGCTGCAGCCACCACCGACGCGTGCACTGCTCATCACACTCTCTGCCAGGCACCTGTCACTGGCTATTACTGACGAAAGAACCTGGGGCTTGCTGGACCTTGGGGATGGTCTGGGACAGTTGTGTCGTTGTGTGAGCCCTGTTCAAGTCAGCCCCAGTCCAAGAGCAGTTTCTCACACCCTTCTTTGCTTTGTATTATAGTAGCTACTAAGTGTTTGGAGGAAAATGGTAAATTTATAAATATCTCAGGCTCAAGTAACAGAGATGAACTATGAATTCAGCCTGCAAACACTCCATGCTGCAGGAAGCTTTGAGCCTGGGTATGGTCTGGTCTTGTACAAAGAAGAGTGGCCTCTGACTGCACCCAGAGCAGCTTCAGATACTGCACCGCTGCAGCACTCAAGGCTTCCCAACATGTCAGTAAGCCATCTTCACCCCTCCACATGGAATGAGAAAAAACACCTCATCATGGCCTGGAAACTCATCGTTCTGTTCCCTTACCTACGACAGAGAGGACCAGCAAGATGCTGCAGATGACAATGGAGACAATGATAGCAGTCTCTCCTCCCCCAAGGTGCAGCATCGCAATTGTGTAGTTGAACTTTCCAACTTGGATCTAGAGTGGGAGAAGGAGGGTGGAAAAACAGGAGCTGAGCATCTCGGCGGTGGAGCAAGGAGGGACTATGGGGCCAGCAGACGTTCACCCAAGGACACACTGAGCATGCTGACTCTGCCCACCAAGCTTCATGGGGAGGTTGGGCTGTGCCTTCCACTGTTGGACCTCGAGGACTTTCTGTGTCTCAAAAGAGCCCAGTTCCCCTCCTGAGTGGCCTGGTGGAAAGCTGAGGCTGGCTCACAGCAGGCTGCGGTACCGCAGTGCTGCCCGTCGCAGGGCCACCACAGGGCTTCAGTGGCAGACCCACAGGCTCCAGCCCACATCACGGCCCCCCCGTGCCCATCCAGAGCACCAGACAACCCCCCCTCAGACAGCACACCACACCGCACAGTGCTGGTTGGGCTGCTTCTACTAGAAAATCACTTCCACTAACATGACTTTATTACACCTCTGAACAGGCTCTGAATCTCAGCTGAACTCTCCTTTCTCCTCCAAAAGCAGAACTGCTGCCACTCAGGAGAAGGAGGGCAAAGAAACTTTAAAGTCTTTGAAATACAAATAAAGTAAGGGAATAAAAATAAATAAGAATGAGACCACAGACGAGTAATGATCCTGCGGCTAAAGCAGTGGACTGGGTGTCAGGAGGTGCTGGCTTGGCTCCCAAGGGGTTCTTCTTGTGACACCAAGCACAAACCACTTGAGCTCAGTGCCTTGGTCTCCTGACCACCAGAAGGGAAGAGGCCAGCACATCACAGGCAGGCTGGCGAGTTTGCTGGGCGCTGGTTATAAATGGCTCCCTGGGCCCCCGGGATGAAAGTGTTCAACACCACCACCTGATAAGGAAAACTCATGACCAAACAAGTCTTTCGCTTCTGGAAATGAGTTTCACTTCTCTCAAGGAATGAGAAGCGAGAGAAACTTGGGCAAAAAACGTGAAACTACTTCGTTTCAAAAAAACTGACACTACCTTGGGAAGAGATGGAATGATCTTGATCACATCAGTGTCACAGCACCCCAGGAAAGGTGCACACTGGTTAAATTACAGTCAGCTCCCCGCAGCTGGGCCAAAGCAGTGCTACAAGCAGGACCTTCGCACCACATCCTTGCCTCAAACACAGCTCCGTGCCTGCCGAGAAATCCAAGCCCCTGCCCTCGGGAGCACCAGTGAGAACTCTGATGCTGCAGCTGGAGGCACCCAGACCAGCCCAGGAGAAGGACCACCCTGCACAGGCAATGCCAGCTGCCATCGTCTGGGGTCAGGAAAACCTTAAGTGCCTCTGACCATCAGCGCTGGACCGTGGGGCCAGGTTCCCACAGCTCTGAGCCCAACGTGCCCTTGGACCAGCCCTCAGACAGACCCTGGCACTGGTGGGTCCTGGGGTGGTGCCTCCGGGCAGCATCCAACATTAAGAGCTTCCATCTCCTCCCCAGGGCACGCTGGCAGGGAGCCGAGAGGCTAGATGGGGACGGGGAGCCACAAGCACCGTGCAAGTCTGCGAAGGTTCGTTTGAGCCTGCACAGCACCCTGCCCAGCCACAGGATTGCCACCTCTTTCGGCTGAAGCTCTGTGATGAGAGGCACGTTCTCGATGCATTCCGAGTCCCTTTTCTTCCCCCACCAGCTCAACCTTTTGCATTTGCCAGAGAATAAATCCCACGCTTACTGTTTAATTCAGTGTTTAAGCAGTTTGGTCATGAACAAAAATGGGTTGGAAGGCCTCGGCAAGCTCCTCTTGTTTATTTGGGTTGGTCTAACTCAATACAATTTTTTGTAAGGGGAATTAATTAGGCTGCAGGTTCAATGGCAATACTTCCCGTAACCAGCATGTTGTGGGGCACAGAGGGGGCTGCGGCTGGTGGGCACCCTGCTCCTGGGAAGACCTGTCAGGAGCTGCCCTGAGGGTCACCGGGAGCTGCCCTAGCTCAGGATGGAGCTGCCTTGGAGCCTCCCAGGGTGCAAACAGGACCCCCCTGGGACTAACCAAGCTCCAGCTCACCCAGGGCACCCCCAAAAGAACTGCTCCAAAGTGACCCCCAGAACATGGGGAGGCTCAGAAGCCCCATTTTCATCACCGGCTCCTCCTCTCTGCAGACAGCTCCTGCTGCCCTGAGCCACCTGCTACCATGGACCCAGCCCAAGAGAACAGACATCCCCAAAATCACAGTGCTCTGGTCACTGCAGATGTGAGCTCTGCCACCCAAACAGGAACGAACCCGGCAGACACAGCAACAGGCACCTCACTCACCAGAGAGAGAGCCTGTCTCTGCCAGCTCCCCGCAGCCCCCGCAGCCGCCGCAATGCAGAGACCACGGGGGAGCCAGGCCCTGCACGATCAGAGCTATTCAGGAATCCTACAAAGGTGGTGGCTGCCCATGGAAGGGCCGGTGGGCGATAACTCAAACCAGGTCTGGAGGGTCAGCAAGTGTGCATAGAGGTGAACACAAGCTGATTATTTGGCTGCGCCCTCACTGCTGGTATACCCTGCGCTGCTCTGGGATCATTTTCCTGCTTCCTAGGAACTTGCTAGGGTACTGCCCTGAATGTTTCATATAAAACCAAGACTAGAAAACTCATAAATTCCTTTTCTCCCCCAAAGGGATTTCCCTGTTTCTCAGTTCTCACTAAAACCAGAATTACCCTGTTTAAAATTTCCATGATTTGGAAAATTCTGCTACTTCTGCACTTCCATATTTCCAGTCTGCAGCAGAATTTTACACACCACAGGCTGTGACCAGTAAATGGGACAACCCTGTCAGCGAACTGGTGGTGCCTCTGTGCCTTCTGAGCAGGGCAAGCCCACAGCCTCCTCGCTTCCCTTGGAAGCCTTCCTCCTCCTCTTCCCTGCCCTTGCAGCTGGCTCCCACCACCCACTGTTAACTCAGGGACTGGGAGGGGGTGGCAGGGTCTCAGACCATGGCGATGGAGGCTTTTTCCCTGTGGATACAAAGAGCCACAGTCACATCCCTGCGTGGCCATGGGCTGCGTGTGACATGAGGGACACTGCGGGGCAGGAATTAAGCAAAGCCCTCTGTAGAAAAAAGGACAGTAACCCAGAACTGTGGATTTTGCCAACACAAAGATGAGTAACAGCCCTGGACACTGAAATCCCTGCACTGACAAGATGTGAACGTGGAACTTGGCAGCGTGTGCATTCCTCCTGCCCGCCCCGGTCACTCGCAGGGACCTATCTCCAGTGGCTCATGGACGGCGAGGGTCACATTCTCACATCCCCTCGCGGCTCTGCTGGCAGGAGGAGGCCCAGCTGACTGAAAGCTGTATGGAAATCCCCAAACATGTCTCAGGAGGGGCAGAAAGAAAATTACTGCAAGTGACAAAACCTCACATGCTCGGGGTTTCACAGTGCCTTACCAGAACTGACAAATCCTCCCTGCCCCCGGTTTACAGCACAGTCACCTCAGCAGCAGCCCCTCTCCCTGACCCCGGGCAGCCCGTGTCCCACCGCCGAGCCCCCAGGACAGCACGGGGGGCTCTGTCCCCTCTGTCCATGTGGCTCTTGGGCAGGAGGGCTGGCAGCAGGGAGCACGGGGGATGCTCCTGGCACTCACCGTCACCGGCAGCTGCCTTTCCGAGGTGCTCAGCGACTCGTTGACAGAGCAGTGGATGACTTTGTCCGAAACAATCTGGATCTCACAGGAGATGAGGCCGATTTTCACCTGGTACTCGTTGCTTTCCAGGCCCAGGCTGTCAGGCTCTTTCTAAGGACAAAAATAGAATCAGGATGTCAGGCTTTAGAGTAGCAGTTGGAATTGCAACGGATTTTCCTACTTTCCTTGCCATATTCCCTGTTGTTTTTCAGGCCTGGAAGGGCTCCCCCTCACCATGGACATTTTTCCAGCACTCCACAGGAAAGCCGGAACAGGGCCATTCCCCGTTTTCCTGTTTCCCATTCCTCACTCAGCATGGGGCGCGGGACGAGCAAGCCTCTCGTGGAACCTGGGAAAATCTGCTTTTGATCTGTCCTGGCTGTGCACCGCAGATAAGGGTTTAAGCGCCCACCTGGGAGGGGGAAGGATGTGCAGCAGAGGAGACAGTCGGGGGATACGGCTGCAGGGCCCGAGAAAGCGGGGGTGGGTTTCTCAGCACGTTGCGAGCCGTGAGGATATCCTGCAGCGAACAATGGCCTTTGAATTACTGCTGCATTGTCCAAGCCACCCAACTGCTGTAGCCCAACTTCCTTGTTAGCTGAGCTCAATTCAGTAGCCAAAAGAGAAGAATGCATGACCTGATTCTGCAGGAATAAGTATCTATTGTCAGGACCTTCTGGTGTACCTGCCTGGTTTCAGGCCAGTGCTTTATTGTTCTTTTTCCTCTAGTATTTTATTCAGCTTCTTGCTCTTACATCCTTCAAACGCGGCTCTGTCATCACGCCTCAAAGGGCATCCTCAGGTCAGGCTGCATCTCCCAGTGAGGACTCATGCAGGAACCGCCTGCTCCTGCCTTCCCCATCCTCATCACCCCCCTCCTCCCTCCTGCCTGTGCACAGCCCCTGTGCTGGCGCTGCGGACCCAAGGGCTCCCCAGCTGGAGCAGCAGCACCCCAGAAGCAGCAGAGCTGCAAACGCCGCTCTCTCACATGTATAACCAGAGTCAAGGGCTCGCCAGGGTGGTGCTTGATCCACTTCTCCTTCTTGGCTGTGAAGAACTGGGGGTCGGCATAGTACTCCAGGCTGAACTTGCTGATGTGCAAGGCCTCCTCGGGGTACATCTCCTCATCCAGAGCCGGACGGTCGTCTGCATAGAGGCGGCCGTTGAGATAGAAATCCACGGGAGCGGGCTTGCTCCCCCCAGTGACATTGGAGGCAGCCGGAGAGGGGCAGGTGATGACAGAGTCAGTGTGAACCTTACAGCTCTGGAAGCAGGAGAGAGCAGGCACATCAAAAACCTGACGTCCTGAGTGCTCCCACCCAGCCATGGGCTAAACCCTCAGCCTCACCCCCCGAATGCCCCCAGGCCCCAGGCACGCAGCCCTCCTCCTGGGCACCAGGAGACAGCCAGAGAGGACACCCACCGTTTGCTCTCGGCCAATGCCACGGACCACCATTGACACGTTCTGGACCAACTCAAAGCCTCTTCCTTCCAGGGTGATGATCCTGCCCCCGCTGCGAGGAGAAGGGAAGAAAGAGAGGGTGAGTGCAGAGAACAGAGAGCAGTGGGGTGCAATGGCTGGGTGTCATCTGCTGCCATTTCCCCTGGTTGCTGGAGCAGCAAATGTGACCCAACAGCCAAAGTCTTCCTCCTGCCTGCAGCAAGCACCCACACAGCTATCAGGGTATCAGGGAAGGGAGGAGGAGCAGCAGCTACTGTGGTGGATCAGGGGGACCTCTTCCCGCAGCAGAAAACTGTCTCCCCCAGTCCCCTTGCTCCCACTCCCCAGAGGAGGAGCCTGTCTGCACACCAGGGTTATAGGGCAGGTTGCCCAGGCCACCAGCAGTGTAAGAGGTGAACCTCCAACCCCCCGAAGCAAGGGCTTGGAGATATTCCCTGTCCCTGCCCCACAAAGAACTGTAAGTTTTGGGAGGGAGGAGACCCTTTCATGGTTGACAGGGATCCCGCATCTCCCAGACACTTCTGATTTAGATCAGAATGTGAAAGTTGTTTTGTGTTTTGGATCTGCTGCCTGGGGAATGCAAATCATGAGCCTCTCAATGTGCAGTCAATTAATGGCAGTAACAAGGGCCCTGATGCACACAGACAGAGCAAGGGAAGGAGAACCAGCACTGCTTGCCTGCTCTGGGCAGCAGAAGCTGTACCCAGGTCCACCTTCCCCTTTCTCCGCATCACAGTTGGTCCATTGGAAGATCGGTCAGGAGAAGCCAGGACTCACAAACCCCATTGTCTCGAGGCCACTCCAGACACAGTGACTTTGAGGCAGAGGGCCTGAAAGCCAGGTTGTCTGAAATCTTTTACCATGTAGTTATGATCCAAGTTTCTAACTAAGAGCCTGCAGTCTAGTTTACAACTTCTGTTTTGTTTTAAACTTTGCTTACACAGATATTCTTTCTAGCAATATGGTAAGACAAATCAGATCCAGCTAAATTATTAGACAAGTTATTGATCCCTCATGGTCAACAGCCTGGCAACACAGCGGAGCAGTGGGGCTCCAGGAGCCCCCAAGCAGCCTGTGCCATGCTCGCAGCCGCCTGAAATTCGGAAACTGCCACAAATTCTAAGAAAGCAGAGGAAGGTGACAGAGGAATACTCTGGTGGCTTCCCTGATGAATATGGGCAGTGGCATTCTCCCACTGTCTCCGTGCGGAGCGCAGGGGCCAGCAAGGAGTTGTGCTGGGCTGAGTCACCACTGTGCCCCTTCCTTAGCTCTCCCACAGCCGCATCTCTGGCGCTGCGCTTGGGAATGCCGGGACATGGCTCTGCTCCACGGGGCTCAGCCCGGCCGAGCCCGCTGGTCCCAGCACAGGCCAGCAGGCACAGGCGCTGTGCTCTCAGGTTTATTGGTCAGTCCTGGGTTTTCCCAGCTCCACAGCCCAGAAAGGAGGGGTTTCACCATGGCATCCAAAGGAACAGGAGCTTGAGAACTCCTTGGAGACACGTGAAATTAAAAGCAACATGTTTTAAAAATGAAATACCGTGACCTCAGGGAAGCTTGAAATCCAAAATTACAAATCTCAACTTATCCTCCAGCAGTTTTACTGCCAAGAAAAACCACAGGGTCTCATAAAGGACCCCCACCTGAACCCAAAGCACCCACCAGGTGTACACTGTTACCAAGGTCGACTTTTTTCCATGTCTTAAATGCACTGAAATGAGCTACAGGCAGTCCTGGTGTGTGACACCTCTTTGGCTCCAGCACTGGGGTACCAGAAGCGCCCTGAGAGCACTCTGTGGTGGCCCTTCTGTACCTGTCTGCAAGGGAAGGCGTCAGACCCCAGGGCTGAGAAAGCCCCTTTTCCCCTGCAGGACCCTCTCCCACCAGCCTGGAGCCATCCCAATCTTTCACAGGCAGGTGCAGACAGGAGCCAGCTCTGAGATGGAAGCAGTGATGCTCCAAGAGCGTGGCACAGGAGCTCTGACATGGAAACAGTGATGCTACAAGAGCGTGGCACAGGCCCCCACACTGTGTGCTGCCTCCTGCCTGGGCTTCAGTGACCCCTGGCCTCCCAGCGTGGGGCTTTCTCAGGATCTGCTTGGCCTCTGGATGGCCCGAAGCACAGACAGGGCGAGCTGGCACCAGGGAACTCCGATTAGCTCTGTGCTTCCACGGGAGAGCACTCTTCACTTTTGCTTTTGGCAAAAACTAAGAGGCTGAACTCAACACAGCCAGAAATCCTGGCAGACGTGGCTGTCCCAGCTGCGGGGGGATCTCACCTGATCTGGCTCTTCTTGGGGTTGATGTCTGATATCACCGGGTTCTTCTCGTACTTGAAGGTGATGTTGTAGCCAGCACAAGACCTGTTCTCAAACTGGACGCAGACCCGCACAGCGGTGGTGAGCTCGGCAGAGGGCATGGTGCAGGTGATGGTGCTGGCATTGTGGCTGTGCGGGGAAAGGCAGGGTCAGTGCCGAAACCACGGGGAGAGAGCGGCCAGGGCCGGGCACCACAGCGCCCAGCCCCCAGGGGGTATGTCAGCACAGCAAGCAAGAAGGAACTTCCAGTCACATACCAATCACCTAATCATTACATTGCCCACTAATAAGCAATTCCAGACCTAATACCTCCCCAGGTAAAGGAAAAAAACAGGCTCCTCCTTCCTGCTGATGAGATGGGAAACACAGGGGACGAGAGGTGTGCGAGATGCCACAGGAGCAAGACCCTGGGCAGGCAGGTGCTCTCTGCCTCTGGCAACTCTGGCAAAAAAGCCCACCTCTGCTTCACTCCCAGGGTTTTGGTACTGGTCCCAGCCCACCCACGGGGCCTGGCAGCATCCTGCAAATGGCATGTGAGAAGCACTTTGGTGACGGTCACCGCTACCATGTCACAGCAACACTGATGCCATCACCTTGGCAAAGGAAGCTGCTCTGTCCTGGTGTCAGGGACCCGCACCATCGCTCTGTGTCACTGCTCAGGGACACCAGGCTGATGGGACACTGGACACGGGGTGGGCAGTAGCCAGGAGGACCGGTGGGGAAGCTACAGGAGCTCCAAGGCTAGCCACAGCATGCAGTGGTGGCCCCCACCCAAGCCCCACCTCTTCCTGATCTCCTGGGGCACAATATCATCCTTCCTAATGCTGTGGCTTTTGTCACTATCTCAGTGCCAGCCCCAGACCAGTCCCACCTGAGGTCAGTGCACTGCTTGGAGGTATTGACGAGGACACGGAGCTTGGAGCCGACATCCAGCCTGCTGCCTCTGATGGTCACTCTGGTTCCTCCAGCCTTCGGGCCATTCAGGGGAGCTATGGACTGCACCACGGGAAGCTGAAAACAAAGGGGAAATCTGTTTTCTAGCCTGGTAAATTCACATTTGGCTGCCCTACACAGCACATGGGAATTGCTCCAGTAAATTTAAGCATCCAGTACTGCGAGGCTCTGAAACAGCAGCACAGCGAAAGCTTTCCCTGGCAGCATTTCAGAACAAGCAGAGAGGTACAAGGTCTGAGAAGTGAGATCATATAAAACCTCTGTGACTCTCTGCAGTCCCTGAATTCTGGCAGTAAATGAGACTTGAGTCCAATCTGGAGCCCAGGATCCCAGCAGCTCCTTGAGATCTCCCATGCAGGGTCCAGAGCTCAAGGTTCACCAGCAAAAGGAAATTTGTCATTCATTCCAGCTCCCACCATCTCTGCCCTTCCAGATCCATTTCCTTCTGAGTGTGAAGCTAATGCTAAAGCCCCACTGGATGATGGCCTGGAGATCTGTGAAAAAAGCCACCTGGGTCGAGATAATTGAATATCAAACTCCTTCTTAAGGAAGCTTCAAATCTGAATCTCTCAAGGCGACAGGAACTAAGGGGGAAGTTACTTTGCCTCTCGCCATTTTCAGCAGAAATTAGCATGTGTGTTATCTGCATTTGCAGCCCCTGGAAATCTTCCTGAGATTCATGAGCCTGAGGCTTTGATAACAGCGCTGAGCCCTCCTGCCTGCGACACGGAGCGCCTCAGGAGACTCTGCTGGGCAACCTCCCTGCTCCACTTTGAATAAGACACCAAGGGCAGAGCAAATAATGATTTCAAGACCCTTCCACTCAGTAATTCCCTGTCAAACACCGCAGACCCTGGAGGCAGGAGGCCCTGTGGAGGCTGGCTGCCACCTCTCCCCACTGCAGCCTGTCCCTCCCTGCAGAGCGAAGCTGCACCAAGGCAGAGCGAGGAACCCCTCTGGTTCTGCTCGCCTGGTGCCAGTGCCCTTTCCTGTCAGTCCCAGCCACACAAACAGGATTATTAGTAGATATCCTTGCCCTTGTCCTAGGCTCAGACTGCTTTATTTCTCTGCAGCCGTTTCCTCTGCTGTTTCTGATCATTACCCATTTCCACAGGGTTCATTTTCTTAATTTGTATTTCTCTGAGCGTCTGCAGGCAGCTGTCTCCTGCCCTTCGCCCCTAACCTATGCATGCAAATCTGCAGCTACAACAGCAGAGAGGATTATTCACGTTGCCCAAAGCCCTCCAGCTCTTCCCCTCAGCAAGAGCCGGTGGCTACTGCTCTCCATGCACTGCCAGCACTGATTGCCTCCATCCCAGCTCCTGCAAAACCAGCTCATTTGGCAAATTCAGCTCATCCACCGCCTTCTATAATATCCTGGAGAAGTCATTCAACCTCCTCCTCAGCAGAATTACAGCTGAATGCTGTCTCTTCCAGATACATCTACCGGAGACTTTGAAAGGTGCAGCACACAAGCAGCATTTGGTACTTGCCAAAGGGCTCTCTTTGGAAGGGCAGTTCTAAAGCCTTTCAGACTTTTCCAGGTAAAGTGCTCAAGCCGAGGTCTCCCTGAGACAAGCCTTGCGTGGTGCAGCCTGCTCCATCTTCATGCCACTGCATGTGAGAGGAGAATCAAGAAAACTGAAGGGCATGGCTTTGTTTGCAGATGGTGCAGGAGCTGCTTTTGGTGTGGAACACATGGCACAGTGTCGCCCTGACACAGGCACCCACAGAGCTGGGCACGGTCTCATCTCCTCCCAGCTTTGCTGGGACAGACACATGACAGCTTTCTGCTGTGCCACCCAGGCAGAAAAGGGTTCCTCTCCCTCTGCCAGGAGGATGGTCTCTGCTCTAGCCCTGCTCAGGAGCTGCCAGCACTGAGCTGTCACAGACCTGCTCTCACTCCAGCCACTGGCTTTTGCTCCTCCTGCTCTGTTCAAAGCTGGTGCTTTTACAGGTGCTTCCTGAGAGGGCTTTTCCTCGCACTCCAAGAGCCGGTGAAGGAGCCGCCCAGCCCTTTCCCACTCCTCGGACCCTTCTCCTCTTTGTCCAGAAGACAATTGTCCCGGCAGCAGGCGACGTGGCCGAGCCAGCACACCCATCCTGATGGCAACACACCAGAAGTCCCAAACCTAAGGTCCGACACCAGCCCGGCCACCACTCCACAGGGTCTGCCCCAGGCTGCCCATGAGCAGCCTCTAGCCAGGGACCGGGGTGCATGTGGGGAAGAGAAAAAACGTACGGATTTCTTTCAGGTTCACAGAGCTGAAAGTTACCGGTGTGAGATGATACAGAGCAAAGCTATAAAGGGCTTTTCTTTGTATGAAGACACGGGGTTAGCTCAAGTCTAATCCCTGCACATTATTCTCATGCAAAGCCTAAGACAGTCTCTGCAGGGAAAAATGCTGGTTCTAAATAATGTGAGTCCATGGTACATAGCTTCCACAGCACAAAGAGACTTCACAAGCATCAAAAAATCTTGCAGGTGGTAATGGAGCTTTAGCAAAGGAGGAGGAAGAAAACAGAGCCCCTTTTTCTGGCAAGAGCAACGATGACACAGCCAGGATGAGGGACAAAGCCCTGCAGGAGCTGGGACTGGGAGGAGGTCATGTGTGACAGCCCAGTGGCAGTCCTGCCCCTCAGGCAAGCCTGGCCTCTCTAGACCTCACTCAGAGAAGGGGACACGTCAGCCGCTCCTCGGGGACCCAGACACTCTGTTGTAGACCCTTTTCCTAAGCCAGCCGGGGTGCGGGGCTGCAGCCTTGTTCTCAGGGGTGCAGGGATCACCAAAGCACTGGGGACAGCCACTCACCACATAGGAGAACCGCTCCCTGGACCTCCCTTCCCGGCTCACGTTGACTGTCACCACGTCAGAAAATGTCTCCTGAGCCTCTCCGGTCTGGCAGACGATTCTGCCAGGGAAAAAGGGAGGTTAGAGGTTGTGCCACCACAGCACAGCCTGGGGCACAACCCATGGCCTCCTCCTCCTCCTCGCACTGCCCAGCACCGTCCCTGGCATAGGGCACCCACCAGGGTCTGCGCCCTGCTCCTGCGCAGGGACAGCGAGGGACA
The DNA here is from genome assembly GCA_013400375.1 of Thinocorus orbignyianus. NCBI lineage: Eukaryota > Metazoa > Chordata > Aves > Ciconiiformes > Thinocoridae > Thinocorus > Thinocorus orbignyianus. The sequence continues at coordinate 102,396 of VXBW01005191.1, read as the reverse complement.
GGCACAGGCAGGGGACACCATGGGGACAGAGCCCTCCTCCCTGGCCCACCCAGGACTCACGTCTCGGAGACGACGTATCTGTGTGGCAGCGGGGCACACTGCACGCTGCCGATCCACACAGCCCCCAGCACGTCGCTGAAGCGCCGGCCCAGGTTCCTCCCACGGATGGTCAGCAGGGTGCCCCCCTCCAGCGGCCCGCGCAGCGGCTCGATCTGCAGGAAAGGCCATTGGAGAACCCCCAGGAAGCTCCTGGCCTTCATCCCCCAGCCTGTGCCTCTGTCTGCATTCCACTTGGACCCCATGACGAAGGCCAAACAGCTCCTCACACTTCTGCTCCCCCCAGGCTCCCCTCGCCACAGCTTTCCAACCGAGAAGCCAGAGGGTACACTTAGACGAGATGTCAGGAAGAAGATTGTCAATATGAAGTGGTGAGACCCTGGCCCAGGTTGCCCAGAAAGGCTGTGGCTGCCCCATCCTTGGAGGGGTTTAGCCTGAAGAAGAAGAGGCTTCTGGGAGACCTTAGAGCCCCTTCCAGTCCCGAAAAGCCCCTTTTGGGGCTCTAAGGTCTCCCCAGAGCATTCTCTTCCAAGCTGGTGAGACCCTGGCCCAGGTTGCCCAGAGATGGCTGCCCCATCCCTGGAGGGGTTCAAGGCCAGGCTGGATGGGGCTTGGAGCAACCTGGTGTGGTGGGAGGTGTCCCTGCCCGAAGGCAGCACAAGGTGCCTGGTGGCACCAGCTGGTCAAGCTGGCCAGGACCCACAACCAATCTGGGTGTCTTTCACCCGGCAGGAGGGTTCTGCCAGGGCTTGTTAGCCTTACTCTGGAGGATTTGGATTTACCAGCTGCTGTTTGCTAAGGAAATAGCGGCAGGGTCCTGTGATGCTCTGTGACCTGAGCTGTAGTTTCCTTCCATTATTTTCTGGCTTGACGTGTGCTGGAGAAGGACAGGCTTGGGAGGAGCACCCCTTCCCGCAGTGACGAGAGGGAAGAGGCAGGTGGTGGGGATCCCACAGCCCCCTCCATGCAGGGTTACAGCACCCAGATTTGGAGCAGCTCTAATACAATCCCTAAGAACAGAAATCCCTTATCCCTGCCAATTTTGATGTTCACATTAGCTGTTTTGCCTCTCCTTTCCCAGGGAGCTTATTCTAAGATTCGCTACTTGTCAGGGACAAATTTGTTGGCTCGTGCCATACCTCTAAGCAGAATCCCAGATCCAAATGCCCCCAACAAACATTCATTCCACTACAATTTAAATAAAACTCATTTCAAACTGCATAATGCCAAGAGGTCCCTCTGCCACTCTTAATCTCAGCAGAACCGCAGAGCACATGTGCCTGGAGATAGGGCTCACGTTCACACTTCAGCCATGCTCCATTAAACGCTATTCCCAATAAGAATCCTTCAGCTAACCCTACAAATCTTTCTCGCTTTTACCAGCCCTGGGAACTCTGGGACATGTTGACTGTGCTGCTATTTTTTCCCACCAATACGATGAAGATGAGATCTCATCACTAGCGAAGATGTCCTTGGCATCAGGTGACCCAACAAAGTCAGGGAATAACTCAGCGTTGGGCTGGACTCTGACGAGTGCCAGGGACAACGTGTGGCTTCCCTGTTAACCCCAGCTGGGGACACAGTCACTCTCAGTCCCCACACCCTCTGCCGTGCCACGCACGTCCTCACACTGCACCGGGGTCTTACCTTGCGGATCTCGGGCGGCGGGCAGAGGTCGGAGGTGTGCGGGGGCTCGCTGTGCAGCCTGCAGCTGGCACTGCCCTCGCTCCAGAGGCAGCGGTGACCCAGGTCCTCCCTGCCCAGGCACTGGGAGCAGTCAGCGCTGCCGGTGGCACAGTTGTACACCTCCACTAAACCACCAGAGACAACACAACCGTCAGCTCCCTGGCCTCAGGCTGCCATTCGCTCCCCACACCCCCCAGCAACACTCATCTGAGGAACACCCAAAATCCAGCGGATGAGCAGAGCAGCTTGCACATACAGCAAGATGAGGCAGCGCTTGGCTGCCATCCTGAAGATTTCCCAGAAGGAATGGGTTCTCACTGCAATATAATTTAGCACTTTCTTTTCCTTTTTCTTCCCCTTGAAAAACAAACAACACCCAAACTCGGAACCTTTTGTCAATTTATGCTACATGTTTCCAGCTCTCAGCACCCACATGGGAAGCCACTTGGCAAAGCTGGCTCCATCCTGTTAGCAAAGCAACCACATTGCTTCCACGCTCTGGCAAAAATCGGATGGCTACAGTGCTTTGTACAGTGTTTACAGTTCCGTTCCTTTCCTTCCCCCAGTGACCACGGGCCCCTTTCATTGACTTCACCCTTCAGATCTGCTCAGCTCAGCTTCCACACCATTTTCCTACACTACCTTCACCTCTTCATTAGCTGCTGCCCTGGGTTATGTTTCCTCTCCAGCCTAAAGACTTCTGCTGCCAGAATGCGGGCATCCGCTGAGATAAACAGCCAGAAACACTCAGGAAACGGTGCTTTCACACCCCGTTCCCCAGAGGAGACTTTGCAGGAGAACATAAAACAAAGCAACAGTCACATTTTGCACTTCTGTTCACAGGAGGATCTCAAGGCACTTCATGAGCAGCTAACGAATCCCTCAGCCGTCCACCTTCTGCCTGTGCCCGTGCTAACAAAACATCACCGGCACCCAGGGAGCCTCCCATCCTCCACAAAAAAAGGAGCTCATTTCACCTCCTCTGGAGTCCACCCAGTGAGTCGCACTGGTTGATTTTCCACCCAACAGCAAAGGGATGGGATTCCTTCAGTAGACTACCAAAACCCAGCTTACAATAAAAGCTAATAGCTATTGAAATAATAAGCACTAGTAAGAGTAGCTCCATCAGAGACAGCAGAAGAGATGCAGGCAGATCTGGTCCGGCAGATCTCTGTCTCTGCTTGCAAGTCAGCCTCTCTAATTCTCCTTGCACCAATCTGATCAGGGTGAGGAGGAGCCAGAGCAGTCTAATGGTCCCGCGGGACCTCCAAATATTCTGGCAAATTCAGATGGATGCAAACACAGCCTGTGTGAGTGGCTTTTTCTCCATGCAGGAGGAGGGGGGATCCCACTGCGTGCTACCCGCAGCTGCTCCTGCTCCCAGCACCTCCCACGCTGAGAACTGAGAACCAGGGGTCTCCTCTGGCTCATCAGCACAGCCCCAGCTCAGACCCCCCACCTCTCTCCTCAGGGCGACCCCCGTAGCACAAACACACGGACACCCTCCTCTTTCTGCATGGAAGCCGTATCTCATGCCTGCCAATGACCCCTATTTCAAAGGTTATTTCACCAAAGTGGAATGTTTTGCAAGATAAGCCTCCTTTATGCTGGGATTTACTGTGGGGGAACCTTTTCATCCTGGGTCAGTGGCTGATGGTGTTAACACCTCTATTACAGCCATCCTCCAAAGAAAATCTCCCTTCAGGCGTCTAGTTCTCATCTGCATCAAGGGCAAATCAGTTCCTCCCACGGCGAGAGGGAGAAGAGCGCAGCGCTGCTGCCCCGGCCAGAGCCCACGCTGTGTGCAGGGAGAGGTGGCCGTGGGGCAAGCGTGGGCTCTGCTGGGCCACTGGCCAGGCTCGTCCCATCAACATCCCTCTTCCGAGCACAGTCCCTCTGGCTCTGCCTGTCCCGGTCTGCTGATGCAGCATGGACACCCCTGGGAACCCGAGCGCTCTTCCCAGAGACAGTGTCACAGAGAACAGAGTGTTTACACACTTAATTCTTTCTCAGCACAGGAGGGAAAACAAAAAGACTCAATTTTTACAGTGTGCTGAACCTTGATGCCACAATCTTGAGAGCTCTCAGGGCAGAGCCTTTCCCTCGGGGAGGAATCTGTCCTTAACCTCGGGACACCCCACACCTCTGCAAAGGGGACACTCCCAGGCATCCACCCAGGTCCTGAGCACATGCTCACCCGGGCACAGCTCTGGGCAAACACTTTTTTATCGTGTGCCTGTGAGAAAGAGCTGAGCTGTGCCCAGCTGAGCCACGGTCTCTCGCCTGAACCCACAGACTTTGCCAGGACTTGAGAGCTGTTCAGGCCGACCAGATGAGAGCAGAATAGAAATATTTTCAACTCAGACCTGTCATCATCTCTGGACTGTCGATAAATCTGTCTGGTCTGTCCCTCAGCTGAAGGTTCACTGGGAAGAAATGGCTTTTCTCTGACGTGTGGAGCTGCACACACAAAACAAATAAACAAAAGCTTAGGAAATATAGTAAAAGACAAGGTCCCATATGCACACTACATGGATTAACATTCCTCTGAGGCTTCTCTGGCCACTGCTTCTCAGTAGAGGAGGGTCTCCTCTTTAGCAGAGAGAAGAAAAGGGAGGGCTGCTCTCTGCTTTAACCCCTTTGCTGAGGTCCCAGAGCCGGGCACGGGGCACACCATGGGGATAATGCCACTCTGGCTGGATGCTAATTCCAGCAGGAAAGGACAGGAGAACCAACAGACTGGTCACTGAGCATTTCCAGTGCTGGGCTCCGCTACAGAGTTCTGCAGGTGGTGTGATGGGAAGGGCTCCTCTCCAGCTCCTGCTCACAGCGTTCCCAACGGGGGGAAGCCCAAACGTTCGCTGTGTTTCAGAGCTTGCCCTCCAACAACCACACGCTGCTCCTAGGTGAGGCTCTGAGCATTTTCTCAGGCCAATTCCCAGCTCAGAATAAAAGCTACAGAAATAGAAACACTGAAAGGTGGCCAATTTTTTTGCCTGAACTGAACTTTTGCCGTTCAGAAAGGTAAACAAGCAGCTTCTCCCCAGGCCCTGGCGGAGCAGGGGCTGCAGCCACTGCAGGACCCATGGAGCAGACAGGGCAGCGTCGGCCACTCCTGAACCCGCCCAGCATCAGCTCAGGCAAAGAGCCTCCGGCCGGAGGCCTGAGCTCAGTCTGCACTTTTTTTCAGCTGGAAGCAGAGGGAGGGAGGAAGGGGGGCAGTGTCCCAGTCACTGGGTGGCAGGTGTGGGGGCCTCGGGAGCTGCCCCACACCACAGGGGGAGCAGGGTCTGGCAGCCTCACCCCCAACTCACCAGCACATGCAGGCACTCCACGGCAGAGGAGTTCACCCACCGGGCTTCAAAAGTCCTCTCTGTCCCAAAGTGGCACCCCAGGGCTGTCTCCTGGGAGAGGGAAGACAAGAGCAGAGCAGCTGCACTGTGCAGTTCTCACCCAGCCAGCCCAGCAGCCAGAGTCTCACCCTATTTCACCATCAGCACCTGAACCGCCTTCAAGGCAAACAGACCAGAACCCGTCGCTGCAAACAGGGTCAGGATCTCTGCCTAATTAACCCTGTCCTGTCACACACCTCCACACAAAACTGCTGCAGGCTGAGCATTGTGCTGGGAACGCACCCCTGTCCCCAGCCCTCACCCAGCGGGGTGCTCTGAAGTGTCACCACCAGGTGTGGGGCTCCTGGAGCTGCGGATATGCAGCAAGTGCAGGGCAGATGTGTCTGACCCACGGCGCTGCTGGGGCAGGAGATGTGCCTTCACGCTCGTGACCCCCACCACAGGGCACCCAGGTTCCCCAGGACCAGGGGTGCTTGGAGCCCACGCTGCCATGCAGACCAGGAGCCCACACGGTCCCAGGTTGCCTCTCCCAAACCAGCCCATGATTTGGGCTCAAAGCCACCTTCCATCTCTGCCCAACAACTGCACAGAGCAAATCTCTGATTCAGATGAGGACCCAGCCGGGAGCACGTTCAAAGGCAGATTTTCTGTGCTGCTTTCCTGATAACGCAAGGATGATGTCCTGCCCCGAGTCACTACTGTGCCCCATCCTGCAAGAAAGAAATCCTATCTCCAAGCAGGTTGATACTCCACCACTGCTGAGGTCTGACCACCCTTTGAAAATCGACAGATCTGATAAAAGACATGAAAGCCAGCGCCAGACTCCTGGCAGGCAGCTGCTGGCTCAGGGAACACACAGGCTGGGGGAAACTGGGCTGTCCCCCAGCCCACGGCCCGTGACCCAGGTCGGAGGGCTGGCCTGTGCCCCCTGCCCCTTGCCCCTGCCCGGGCAGTGCTCCCGCTGTGGCCCAAGTGTTGGGATACGTGGCCCCGATGCTGTGAGCTCTGGCAGCCCTCGCGAGCTGCTGTGGAGAGGGAAGGAGAAGGAAGCACCCCCCCGCGCCCCAGGACAGTCTGCGGATGGAAGCAGGGCTGCCAGAGCCCCCCGGCCCCTTTCCTGCTGGCTGCATTTCCTATCAGGTTCCGTGCCGCACAGCTTCCTCTCCAGCCACCTGGAGCATCCTCAGAGGAAGAAGAGCTTCTCACCCCTTCCCGCTGATTAGGCAGGCACATCCCCATTTGCAGGGGCCAGACCTGTGCGGGAAGGGCAGCCCCAGCCAGGGGGGAGAGCTGGCTTGTGCTCCCACGCCAGAGGGGACGAGGTCTGGTGCCACGGTGCCCCACAGCGCTGGCAGCCCTGGCACAGCAAGCGGGGCAGCATCACCAGCACCTCCAGCCCTCTCCTTTCCCTGCAGGAGGAGAAGCTGCCTCCAGCGCCAGGCACCCTCTGCGGGGGCACGACCATCAGGCTCCCCTGCTGAAGACATGACCCAAATGACACAGACTGGCTTTCTACAAATACCAGGGCTCAGCCACGTGTTTTCCTAGTGCCCAGCCTCCTCTGGCTCGCCCTGATGTGGGGCACATCTCCAAAGGCATCATTTGACATTCCCTCCCACTTTTTGCCCTATTAGAATTTGCATGCCAGAAAATTTCACAGAAAGGATTTTTTCACCAGAAGAAAAAAAACAAGTAAGAGCTCTGCAGTGACCACCAGAAGTTAAGTTAAAACACATTCCCGTGCCATGCTCCGAGCAGTGGCTGAGCCAGCGCAAGGCCCTGCCCAAGCCTTGAGCTCCATCCTTCCCTTGAGGTCTGGGGCGCTGGGGACCGACACCAGTACGCTCTACAGCACGGCATGCACCCACCGCGGGACAAGAAAGTTTATTTTCCCCAAAGACTGTGTTCTAGTGACTGTTTTACATGATGTATAAACCTCTTTTTTCCACCAAATGTAAAAAACTTGTCACAGAAAGGCTGTGGCCCCTGGAGAAGTACAGAAGCTGCTGTACAGGCAGCATCTCCCCTTGGCTCTGCCATGCAGCCTCCCTCGCTGTCGGGTGATGCTCCACCAACGTCTGTGTTATTGCAGGGGGTTTCAGCTGCAAACACCATCACCCGCCTCCTGGTCCTCTCGCTGCACACCAGCCCAGGCTCAGCCGAGCCCTCCTGATCTCTCCAGGAACTCACTCACCTTAGAGAAAGTTGCGTTAGCCAGCGAGATGGTGATGTCCCGAGATACTCCTGTGGGCATCGGGTCCAGGGAGGCTGGTATGATCCGTGGACAGTCAATTTTCTTCTGTTAGGCAAAAAACAAGACCAAGAAAAGAGAGGTAAGCTGGGTGCATGCTGAGCATCCTCAGCGACGGGGCAAGAAGACACGTGGGGCCCCTGATACGATTAATTCACTACATCTTTCAAGTCAGACCATGCCATAAGCCCAAAAAGAATGAAATGGCTAATGCCATGTGGAGCCTTCATTCCCAGACTCATCAGCTTCCACACTGCCTTAAAGCCCAGCCCTGCGCTACCGGTTAGACAACCACAACGGGTGGGCAGGCTCCAGCAGGGCTCCTGGCAAGGGGAGGGGGATACCAGGAACCCCGCCTTGCTCCCACCAGGACCCTCCGCCAGCTTGGAGAAGTACAGAAGCTGCTTCCCCAGGTGGCGGGGCTGCCCAGCCTGCACCTTCATCCTCCCACGCTGCACAAAACCTCCTCCCAGGCAGAACGCAAAGGCGTACGCACACCTCAGCTGCCACTGCAGGCACTCACAGGCACTGAAACACCACAGGACAGGGATGGAGTGACAGTGACAGGAGGCAGCGCAGCCAGCACCGGCAGCCCCGCTGGCCTGGGCCCTCCTGCCTGCGGGCAGCCCCTGCCTCGCAGGCAGGGCCCCTGCAGAGACCCCCGCTCCCCTCGCACCGTCGCTCCTGAGGTGTGCGGGGGCTCGTGTGCGTGGGGGAAAGGGTACGGGGGGCTGCAGGGGCTGCAGCAAGGGCACTGCGGCAGGACGGCTGAAAGGAAAGGCCTACATGAAGCTGAAAAATGATTTTAAAAGGTCATCTGTCCCCTACTTTTGTTCTCACTTTAAATTGATGGCTTAGATACCGGAGCTGACTCAGAATTCAGGCCCGCATGACAAGCCCACCCTGTTCTCTCATGAGATGTAAATCACACTGCAAAACTACAGCAAAACTGAAGCCAGATTCCCCGTTGCCCCAGGGCACATCCAGACTAATGCCTTTGACAGTGGAGCCATTGGGGTAAAAGACAACAAAATATTTGGTCCATTATGCAGAATAATTTGCAGCAGGCCAGACTTCCTTCTTGCCCGCGCTAAGCCCTGCCCCACGGTGACTCCACTGATGGCAGAGCTGCTGCAGCTCAGACCAGAGGCAGGATCTGCCCCAGCCCCACAGTGTCCAGCAGTACCCGTCCCCGGTGCCGGACACACGGTCAGCAGGAGGGTCTCTCTTGCCCTCCCCAGACCCAGGCAGGGGTCAGGGAACTGTCTGGGAGCACTTGTTTGACTGCGGAAAACACACTTCATTTCTATCAGGACACTCATCTTAACCAAGCACAGTTGGTGCCACCTAAACAAGGAGATTAAATAACAGAGATGCACATGATAAGAGAAGGAAAACAACAAAGCAAAGCCCCAGAGAGAGACTGTAGTCCCAAGCCTCCTCTAGGAGAATCAAAAGAGTTAAATAAAACCAGCAGGGCTACAATGGAAAATTCATGCAAAAGCTCCTGTGGCCTGGTGTGTCCTTGCATGTCGCAGCAGCTGGCATGGCTTGCTAGATAAATACACTTTAGAGGACTGATTAACTTGTCGTCTTGCAGCCCCTTCTCCTGCTGTTCATCAGCGGCTAGAAATAGAGCTTTCCAGCTGATTATATCATTCACGTCTGGATCAGGGCAAAGGGTCTGAATGTTTAAAATGCTGTGGATGAAGCCGGTACGACGCTGGCTTCCCAGAGGACCCGTTTTCAGGTGCAGCCACCCCGGGAAGGGTTTGTTTACCGAAAGCTCAGGATGTAGGAGGAGGCACCATGTTTCCAGGGCTACAGAGCACCTCATCCTGCAGGCTGCTCACGGAAAACAGCAGGGAGAGCTCAGAATGGCACAGAAATAAAGCAGAAATGTGCCCAAACCAGGTGCAGCACCCGAACAGACTGTACTGCTGCAGCAGGAGATCAGAGGCAGGAACACAAGGACAGGCAGAGCCATCCTTAAGGCAGGACAGACACAGTCACCCCTGCCAGAGGGTGACCCTGGCTCTCCCCACCACAGCCTCATGCGTGGCCCCACCAGGAGCAGCCACAAGCGATGGTTTTCCAATGCTCAGCCCCCATCCAGGCAGCAAGAGACACCACTAGGTACTTTCTGGAACCTGGGACATGGGGGAAGTGGATGATGCTCCCCTTATCTGCCTGGCACGATCAACCCAGATGTTCACCAGGAAGCACAACCTCCCCCAGGAACCCTTCACAAGCCAGAGGACACCCTGGCTGTCACCCTGCTGCCACCCAGCAGGATCAGGAGACGTTTCCCAGGGTTTTACACTGGACAGGACCACAGAGAGCTGCAGTGTGCTGGCCCCATCTCCTCCTGGTCCCCCGTGCTTGCAGCCGCCCACCTCCTCCCTGCCAGAGGGAATGCCATCCCCGGGTCAGCCTGGCCGGGGAGGGTGGGATGTTGGACACGGGGCCAAACTCCTGCCGGCAGCAAGCCCAGGGAACCGCTGGAAGACTGGAGATGGGAGCGGAGCACTGGTGCCAAAGGGATATTTAATTCACAGTGCAAAAGCTTGGCTTGGATCTACGGCAGATTGATTGCTAAAAAGCCAATTTTATTTAAATTAACTTCAATTTAAATTTCAGAAGCAGGAACACACTGGGTCTCTTGGTTATTAGATGCTATAATTTGGAAAGGGGCAATTTTCTCCTTTAGACAAGCACCAGTGGTGCTCCAGCAAATTATTAACATATCCAACAGCCCAGTCAGAGCTAAACGAACTGTAAAGTGTTGCTGCATTTGCTGTACTGCCCAAACCCAGGCGTCCCAGGATGCAGGGACACAGCAGCCTCGCTCCAGATGTGAGGGGTGATGGAGAGCCCAGGGATGGAAGCTGCTGGGAGGGACAAATGCTCTGGCTGGGCCACCAGCTCCTCACACACACACACACACATCTGGCACGGCACGGCATGGCACAGTGCAGCACAGCACAAGCTGACTTGCCAGCCAGAGCCCTAGGCTCAGCAGCGCTGCTGGGAACACCGGACAGTACCATCCTTGGAGCTACCTCCCACCAAACCCAGACCATCTGCATCCACCTCTGGGAGAAGGAAAAGAAGAGCATGGCAATGGGAGAAGGTGTCCAGAAGTGACAGTGTCTGAGGGGTCTTACCTTCATCTGCAGCGCATCCTCACACTGCGAGTGGTTGGAGACGCAGGCATAGGTGGAAGGGCACCAGTGACATTTCCACCTGGTGGAGAGGCAGCTGGTGCACCTGAAACAGCAACGGTGCAGTGAGAGGAGCTGCCCAGGGGGCCAAACCTCAGCCGTGCGATCCATCCTCACACATTGGGTACAGTCTTCAACGGAGCCCAGAAAGACCCGTGGCAGGCACCAGTTCCCCTCTCCTCTCCCTGGAAGCCAAGGGGGAACACGGGCAGAGCCCACCTTCCCCAACACCACTCTGAGGGCAGCTCCAGGGTGTGGGACAACCAGCAGGCAGGACGCAGGGATGCCCTGGTCAGGCTCCACTGTCACACCCCTGAAAGGTGGACAGCTTCTGTGGGTGGCATCAGCCCCCGGTGCTGACGAGGTGTGTGTGACTGTCCCCCCGCCTGGCAGAGCAGAGACAGAAGAGGGAACCTGCCCCCCACACTCTCCCTCACCATCCCACAGACACCCCAGACATCCCTGGGGGCACCAGCTCCCCTGCCTAAGGGTTAACAGAACGAGCTTTATATAAAAATATGATTCACATTTAAAAAATAACAACATGTCCAGCTGGCTCGAGCCGCTGCGAGGACCCTCCCTTGTAAATCCCTGGCAGCGCATCCCCTACCAAATCCCTGCCAAATCCTGCCAGGCCCTGGCCGCCCCCTGGCAGGGATGGTGGGATGGATGGAGGGATGGAGGCTGCGCTTCCCAACCAGCCCCATGCCGAGGACCCCTGCCCGGCCCCTCGCCATCGCCCTCCAGCCCCTCCATTGCGGCCCGCCCGCAGCAGCCCACACCTCGGCGTCACTTACGCTCTCTTCGGGTAGATGTTTCCAGTTCTTTTGCAGTCATAGATGGTGAAATTGGCCCGGATAATGTTTTTGCCGTTGACCCGGAGGGCAGTTTCGACGATCACGTGGTCTGAGAGAATCAAGCCAAAGAATATTGGGTTGCAAGAGCCTCTCGCTTGTGCTCATGCTTAGAAGACAAGACAGACCCTTGGGAAAACAAGGGCTAAATCTGATTTGTTTTCTCTAGGGCTTCCTCCAAGCGGCATCTGAGCTTGGACCATTCATCTTTTGCCCTCTGACTTTCAGCTCTTCCCTCTTAAATCAACGCTTTACATCACCCTCACCAGAAAAGAACATTGCGACTTTCAGCAGAAAATTCCAGCATGTTATGCAAGTGTTAATTAGCAGAGTTAATTATTGTCTTCGCTTACAGTTGGTGCTAAATGATACTTTAAAAAAATGTGGTAATTAAAACATGTTAGTTATAATGTTTTAAAACCCCGCTCACTTTCCCCATGACAACAAACCCGCAGAGAAGAGTGGAAATCCTTTTTTTGGCTACTTAACAGGCTATACGAACTCCCCCTCCCCACAGAATTGCTTAATTTTTTTTTTCCTTTGCAATTTTGCCATATAAGCACAAGGGACAAGAGACAATGCCTCTTTCAGAATATGTACAATAAATCAACGCATTGGATTCCAGAAATTCATTTGGACATTGCAGTAATCAACAATACAGAACAGTTAATGATCTCCCATTCTTTGGATAGCTAGGGAGAAAAACAATGCAGCTTTATAAACTTGCATGTGAAAAGTGGGATTTTCAAAAGGACTGGCTAATTCTTCTCCTACTGAAGTTAGCCATCTTCAATGGGGCATTCACCCCCGGCTTGAAAGATGAAGATTTAAGAAGCATTTGAGGCTGGAATGAAGCACCGACCTTCCAGAAGGAGCTATGAAAGGGGGCTGTCTCCAGCGCTGTGGGCTGCACCAGACCCCCAACCCGCTCCGCGGGTGCCCACCACCCCCAGAAGGCAGCTCCCTGAGCCTCAGCATGGGCAGCCCCTACCCTGCCACCTGAAAGCGGGGGGACTAGAAGACCTCAGTCTGGCTTTGCATTACATAAACGGGGATTAAGAGTTTCTGAGCTGACTTTAGGCACACACTTGCTCGTCTTCCAGAACCTCTCCTGAAGGGTAGTGCGTGTTCGGGAGGGAAATTGCACAAAAGCAATTGCAAAGATCAATATAAGCCGCAACGTTATTTCCCCGGGGTAAAAACATACTTTTTTTTTATCCTTACTAAATCTAAACCAGAGGCTCAAGCCAGATAAATCTTAACAAAATAAGTACATGAACTGGCTTTTAAAATCTGGTGTTTAAAACAGAAATTGATAGATTTGAAATACTGTCAGTTCATGTTAAGATGGTAGAAACTCCCACGCTTTAAAGTCAGAGGCCCTCACAAACAGAAGCAGCTTGGGTCTTTTTTCCCTATAGACATTATCTGCACACACAATTGGAAAAAGAAAAATAACTCATGAAAAATTATGTCCACAAAAGCGGTTAGAATGAACCAAGCTTGTTTTCCTCTACGTACCTTGGTCATCTGGAAACGCTGGATATTTCTCGCGTGGAAGTAAACTGCAATAAATAAACTGGTTTACATCGTCTCCAGCAACTCTGGCTACTGTGTGGATATTACTTCCATAGTCACATGAAATATTTGTTCCGTTCAGGTTCGGGATAGTTCCATTTATTTGTATTATCAGGGCCTATATTTGGACCAAAAGAAATAATCAGTTATTAAGACAGAAAATTATATTTAGAATTTGTCAACGTTTTACAAGCTCTTCATAGGCTAAGGGCTCGCTTTATGCACTTTGAACTCCAAAAAGCCATCAGCAGCTTCAGCAGAGCTCTGTCCCGCCAGCTCCAGCGGCTGAGCTGGTGTGTCCCTGGCAGGGCAGACCCCAGTCCCCTCAGCAAGGGGACCCCCTGGGGACCCCAGACCACTGCTCGGGCGCAGTGGGTGCAGAGCCGGGCCCCCAGCCCCGCCCTGGGCTCTGCCCCAACCACTGCCCGTCACCAGCGATTTCCCCACGTTTGGGCTGGCCACAAACTTTGGCACAGAGAGATTTCTGCTGTTGGGAAAGGGGTTGTCTTTACATGAAAAATATTTTGCTGAAAACACTTACAGTATCGTTAAAATACAGTTAAAAATAGCAACAATACGAAACCAGAAAATGAGCTGGTTTAGCAGCTGATGGTCTGTATTTTGAGACTTTGCAGTTCTCCGCTGCGTGCTCAACCTGGCAGTGCCACCAGTCCTGCCCACCCACAGCCCCAGCCTCAGCTTCCAGGGCACCGAGGGGCAGGAGGTCACCTCCAGCAGCTTCAGAGGACCTTGGCCTGGCTGGGTACCACAAGAGAGCTCAGCATCCCCACCACCCACACCAGCGCCGCACGGAGCTATGCTGCAGCTCTAGGGGACAGTGGATATTTATCAACCCCGAAAGCTGGTAACAGCCCTAAGGTACGCTGCACATGATTCATGTGGTGTGGAGGTCAAACACACCGGGTTCTCTTTGTCGATATTAATCTCGGGCTCCAGGATGGTCATGGAAGGGCACTGCTGCACTCCTTCGCTTGCACTCGCCCAGAAGTTGGTCCCTGTGAAGTTCCTGCACTCGCGCTGCAGAGAACACCTGCAGCAAACAGGGGGACACGGCGGGGTTGATTGTTGTTAAAAGAGGTGATAAAAACACCGGCTTCCTTGTGAGGGAAGATCCTGAGAAAACCCTGTGCCTACATCTTTTCCTCCATCCGAGCAGCTAAGCCTAAAGCTTTTCTGCTATATTTAAAGTGTCTGGTTGCCACGATAAGAGCGCGTACTCCCACCGGCACCAACAGAGCACCGGGATTCAGGGTAGGCGAGAGTGGGCCAGGCTGAACCCAGAACAGAGGAGGAGAAGGTGACATTTTGTCCAACTTCTTTAATTCGTGAACATGGAGTCTAATTTTGTAAATCCCTTTTTGAGTGCTGATTTTCTCCCACTCATAAGTAATGACTGCAAGGGCAAGAGGCGGTCTGTAGCAGGGTGTTGGTGCTCTCAGTCCCATGGCTGGATGCCTGCAAGATATTCTCCGTGCTGGCAGCCCACTGCAGCATAACAACACAGCTACAGAGAAACCCTGGCTCTGAAGATCATCCCAACCATTGGAGACCAGATGCAATTGTTTTCAAAAGCACGTATTTCACAAGAAATGGACAAAGACTAATGGTAATGTGACTGTGGAAATATGAAAGGCACCAGAAGGTCTTGCCCAGGCTTGAGGGCCACAGGACACGCTGAAGCACACCAGGACCTGTCCAGTCCTACCTGGTCTCCATTGTGCACCACCCGCAGTAGGCGTCAGCGGCCGCCAGGCACTCCCTGCACGTCGAGTACTGGTTGCAGGCAGCCACCTTCACCCGCGTCATCTGCACAACAACAGCACAACTGCTTGTAAATGTCCCACACCACCACAGAAACCCCCCGCCCGGCTGGGATGGGCTGGCAACCAGACACCAGCCTCTCGGGCTGCTCCGCCTGTTCACTTGGACCCAGTTGTGCAGAGCAGGAGATGGGGAGCAGACCCTGGTGCCACCACCCTCTGCCCCACACCAGGCTTGGGGACCAGCACAGGCAGCTGGTGCCCCCAGCAGAAGGATGCCCAAGGGACAGGGCTTGCTGTGGCCACCACACTCGCCCCATGTGGCAGGCGGCAGCGCCGGGCTGAGCTGAGCTGGTCCCTTCCAGCTGGCACCTTGGCAATGGATGTGTGATGGCCAGGCTGCAACAGCCACACCACATCTTCCTGATGCCTCAGATGGAGATGGCTTCACAGCTCATCCCTCCCTGTGAAAAGCTCTCACTCAGACCTGCAGAAAGCGCCTTTCCAGACAGAGCTGAACACTGTCTGGCTATTTACAAAATAACCAGAAAGCAGAGCCACTCTGGAAACCTTAATTTGTAAAGAAATCAAAGTACCTCTGGGGACTTGCTCGGCAGGAGCAGTCGGAAGGAAAGCATGTGTCAGTTTCTGCTTTTTTCCTTCCTCAATTTCCAAACATTTGGGAAAGAAAACTGCATTGTTTGGTTCAGTGGGGACTGAGAATGTGAGGCAGAGAGCCCTGAGCTGCCTCCCGGCAAGTTCCTTGGCCTGAACCCCACTCTACCTGCAGCACTTCACTGCTCCCCAGCCCTGTGGTGCTCAGCACCCACCTCCCCAACCCCATCGAGTTCCCAGGGAGATTCCTGGGGTGCTAATTCCACTGAAGGAAAATCAGCGTGCCTGGCTTATTGGAAAAGAAACAGAGGAGCACACCAGGAGCGCTGCGCTGGGTGTCTGCTGCAGCCCCAGCAAGGTGTCCAGCACAGCGCTCAGCCAGCCTGAAACAGCAGCTAAAGAGGCATCCCGGGAGGGCTCTGTGAAATGATAATGACCAACCTGCAGGGAATTAGGGCTTGGAAAATACAAATGCAACACATAACATTTGTGGTTGTGCATCTGTTTTGACAGATTAAAATGTAATTCAGGACAAACTAGCAGCGCCCGGAGCGCTCACCTCTCATCTTCCTCCTCTGCTCACTTGATGGAGATGAGACCGTCTGTTCCTACCTGCTGTGGCGTCCCCTTCTCCGCAGAGAGCCCTCCTGCTGGCCGGGCTGAGCACAGACCTCCCCTGAGCAGCCTTCCTGACAGGCACTTTTTGTTTGCAGGATCTCCTAAAAGCCTCCTCACAGACCCTGCACTGTAATTTTCAGGTTTCTATACAGGAGCAAGCTCTGCTTGCTCCCGCACTCCTGACAGTGGGAGCGGTTTTGAAATCTTCCACTCTTTATCTTGCCACCACAAAGAGGAGAAAGCCTCACAAGGTGGCCCACTCGGTGTGACCCCCACCCAGCGCAGCAGAATGGGTAGGCACAGGAACCCCGCCAGAAAGCCCTCTGACACCCCAGCCAAGGCTCGGAACATCTTGGCTCTGCCCACTGATGTCAAAGCAAATTTCATCGTCCCTTCCTGCTCCCGGCTTAGTGCTGGATGCTCAATCAAATGCACAATGCTCCAAGGTCTCTTTGGCTGAAGACTAAAGATCTCACCTGATGGGAGGTCATCAGATAGAGGTAGGTGGAATCAGAAGGGTCAAACTGCATGATGGGGTGGACAGGCTCTCCATAAGCCACCGAAATGGATCTCCTGCTAATAACCTTCATGGTACTGTCCAGATTAATCTGTAGTGTGAGAAAAAATCACTCGTTGAGACCATCAGTCAAACACGATGGGGAGAAGGTCATTTCTCCTTGGTTATAAACATGAATTTAGAGTGGTATCTAACAGTGTTCCACATTTTCAAGCAGAGGTTTCACAAGCTGCATGCACAGAGCTTTACTGAGAAGCCGTGGTTTGGGCCAGCTCTGTGCCACGGGGCAGGCACTGAGTGTCCCAGGACACGGCCAGGAGCCCTGCTCAGTGATGACCAGCCCCCTGGGTCAGTGTGCTGCCCACAACACTCTAGTCCAAGGCTCCAGCGGCCACACGGCGGTTCCCAGCAGCAGAGCAGCTCTCGCTCTGCCCTAACCCACGTGGCACCAGCCCTCAGCACACACACGGGTGCACTTCTGTTACTAAGAACACTGCATTTCCAAGGCTTAATGAAAACCAGCAAAAATCAGCAACGGGGCTGCACAACACGGCATCCCCCGCTCCCTGCATATCTGAAAAATAAGTGTTGTCATTCCTGGCCATGAGAAGCCTTCATCCCCGCTCACTCCAGAAGACCGTGGCAGCTGCCGCAAGAGAGCCAGGTCCTTACCTTGCCTCACGAATCACCAGCTGAAGCGCTGGCAGTGATGGAAGAGGCTGCAAAGCCTCAGCCTGCCTTTCGGATCCCAGAATGTCTTGGCATTTGACTTGAGAACTCAGCAAATTAAATGTGGCATTGCTGAGAGGAAATAACAATAGAGCTACACAATTTCGCGTGACAGTCACTTCTCAGCTTAAAACAGAAAGGGGGCGAGGAAAATTCCTACCTCCTTACCAGCAAGGGAAGGCAGTAATTGTAAGGATCAGGCGTGCCTCTGCTCTCTAAAGTCTGGATTAATTAATTAACATAGGATTAATTAATTCTTACACTAGAGCAGCACCGACATGTCCTAGTAAGATAGCACAAGCTTAAAGCAGAGGGCTCCCCTCTGCTAAGAACGGTATGCAAGCACTGCAGGCTGCTGTGCAGAGCAAGAAGGGAACTGCCGTCATCCCCATTAAAAGCTGGCTATCTGGCTCCAGAATTTGCCTGGGATCACCCAAGACGCCCAGGAACCGAGTCCCAGCACCCTCCACTGCAGCTTTGTGACCATCCTCTCTCCCTTTTCGCTGAGCTTTGCTCTGTGTTGGGTGTTTCTGAGTGCCTGTCCCAGCTCCCTCTGCCCCCCGCGCTCCTTCACCCCACGCTTTTCCTGCGCGGGACCTTCCATGGCCCCCCGTGAGCTGTGTCCATGGGACAGGGACCCCCCACAGCAGGGCAGGGACCACCGTCCCCCCTCCAGAGCAGGGCCAGGGCGAGCCCCAGGACATAGTGAGAGCAGAGTATGCTGAGCTCTGGGTGACCCCATCAGGTCTATAGGCTGCCAGAGCCAGACATGTGGGGACTGTCCATAACGCACCCTCCCAGGGCATCGCACCCTGGCACACCTTGCCCTGGCCACCGCACCCTTGACCACCCGCTGGACGTGGAACTGGTACCAGCCCTCACCAGTGTCTGTCTGACCAGTTCCCCACGGGCACCCCCAGCCACCGTTGCTGCTGGCAGGGGCTGTTCGAGTGCTATTTCTGCCCCTTCGCTGTCTCTTCTCAGGCAACAAATCTGAATGATAACTCACGCAAAGTATCTTGTATCCCGTGCCAAATAACAAGGAGCCCTGAAGGTAAAAGGGCTTCTGGTTATGCAGCTGTGTTGTAGAATTAGATTAGAGCTATCTGAGCAAATTATCCCAGCAAAGGGTAGCCAGGAGCCTCTCCCTAATGGAGGCTTGTCCGATAAGGCTGCTTTCTCAGAGATGCTAATGGAAGCAGAGCTGTTGATGCTGTGTGAACACGGGCTGCGCTGTGTGTGGCATGTGCCTCTGCAGCCCGGGGCACCTGGATGGGGTGCCAGCTTCCTCCCACCCCCACCAGTTACCTGCCCCCGTGGGCGAAAATCAAAGCAGGGAGTTTCTTTGTGATCATTCCCGTATCTTTGCCAGGAGCACTTGGGCGCTAGGGAAGAGATTGGATCAGTTCTCCTCTCTCCAAGCATTTTGATCCAATATTCCACGTTATGCACCGCTAACCCCAGGCTGAGACAAAGCAGGTAACAGCCGTGTCTGCCCCAGGGCTTTCCCCCTCTCTCCCCCCATGGACTTTGGACGCTGAGAATACAGCAAACTGTTGTGGCTGGCTGCAATCAAAAATTTCTTTGGCAAACTTCAAGCGCTAAAGTCAGTGAAACCTTGGCCTGGTGTCTTGGCTCCGGAGCCAGGATCCTGCCCTGCCCTGCGCTGCCTTTGGCACGAGGTGGGAAACAGATTCCCCATCAGCTGCGGGGATTCACACCTGCTCGGGACTCAGCTGCGAGGAAGCATCTCCCGGTGATTCCCCTGTCTGCGTGGAGCCTTCAAAAGCCACCAGTTCAGGGGGAGAATTTATTAGAAGAGCTGTTAATAATGAAATGCTGCACAATAACATTCCCAGCATTTCCAGGGTTTGCACAGCAGCCTTGAACAGTAATTAACGGCCACCGGCGACCAGGCACCATATATCACCGTACAGATTACGGCAGCACCCAATTAGTCCTTCACTGCCAAACCACAGCAGGTGCTCAGACAGACCCAGCAGCCTTGTCCTCTCTGCAAACCAGGGGTGCTGGAGGGGACACCCTGCCACCCCCCACCCTCCAGCCCCACTTGCCTTCAGGAGTCCTCCACTGGCCGTGCCCAGGAAGACGACGGTGTAGTTGTTGACGCTGGCCACGGCCACGGCGGTGAGGCCGCTGTAGGTGAAGATGGGGGTGGCTGTGATGGGGTTGACAATGGCCAGCGGGTGCTGCAGGTGCGCGGCGCCGCAGTCCAGCTGCTCCGGCTGCAGCTGCGGGGACACAGGCAGGTCAATGGGCTGCAGCGACCCTGTGAGTCCCCCCCTGCCACCTCCCCTGCCACCCCCTCCTGCCACCCCCTCAGGCCCAGCGTGGACAAACCAGCGATGGGGAAAGCTCCTCATGACCAAGACATGGAAGAGGAAAATGCAAGGGGTTAATACAGGAGCAAAGAGCTGCCATAGAGCCCTCTTTGTGCTTGGCAGATCTGCCCTCCAGCCAAACGCAGCCCAGGCTCTGATGGAGAAGCGATGCCCTTGCCCACGCCACAGGCAGCACCAGGCAGCATCCTCTAGCCAAAGGCCCATTGACTGGAGCCTCACCTCAACACAAAACTCCTGTGTGACAATAAAAGGGGACAAGGGGCTCCTTGGGGCCCTTTCCCACCAAAGGCGCCTGAGATCCCTTCTCCTTCCTGGCACTGGAAGCCCCTCACCAGCGGAGGCTGCGCCACAGGGAGGTTTCTCAAGCCCTGCCCAGTGGCCACCTGCCCTGGCAGAGTGGGCTGCTGTCCCCACAGAAACCCCCATGCCCCCAGCACGGTGAGGGGTCCCCCAGCTACCAGGACTCATCCTGGGCAGTGCACTGAGCCACGCTCAGCTGGGGTGGCTGCAGACCTACAGCCATCTCCGGCTCCTTCCCTCTCAAACAAAAGGTGAGGCAAAAAGTTTCTCCACTAAGATAAATCAAAATATGATTTCCCTATTATCCCTGCAAGTAAGCGAGGAAGTGACTGAGAGAAGAGCCAAGGTAGGGGGTGGAGGGGTGGGGGAAGTTTTCTGGCAACTCTCAGGACTGTAAATCCTGGCTCCAATCTTGCTGCTACTGCAGTCAACAGCAAAATTTCCATTGGTCTTCCACTGGGACGGGCTGGGACGGAGGAGCCGCCGTCTAGGAGGAAGCCCCGTGCTGCAAGAAACAGAAGGAAGGCAATGGCTGCAGAACTCTGCCCAGAAACACTGAGGCCACCGACTGCATCCTGCCTCAGCTCAGCGTGCCCCGAGCAGCCACGGTGCTGCCCACGCTGGCCTGGGCAGACGGGCCACCCCTCACCAGCGCTGGCAACCAGGGGCTCGGGGCCGCTGTCGAGGCTTCCGTGACAATCTGCTACCGGGTGCCAGGGGGAAGGCAGAGGACAACCGTGAAGGACTCCTCACGTCAGCCTGGTCCATGAGCAAGCGTTTGGCTCGTTTAGCCCAAAGCAAGACAACAGACTTCACTATCCTGAGCTAAATTAATTAGTGCAGTTGCTGCATGACAGCAGCATTTGAAAACAGGAGCGAAGCTTCATCTTCCTCCTACCCTGCTGAGACGTACCCCAGATTTACGACCACTCTCACCCTGAATCCTCCGAGACCCTCCTTATAGTTTCTGCTCAGACAATGTGGATGGATTCAACAATATCTGAAGATGACAGCAGCCCGGCTGCTGACAGTCCGCCCGCCGTCACCCCCACAGCAGCTTCTGTAAGTGCTGCGGGCACAGCCAGAGCCGCTCAGACAGCGGGCAGGTTCCAAGGGCCATTTCCACATCTGCAGCATCATTTCAGGCTCATCCTAAGAGAAGTGGCAATTGTGCTGTCACCCTTCCCATCGGGGTGGATGTGCCGACAGCCGTGGGCGCCTGAAAAGACCCGGTTACAGCCTGACTGCGGGGAACACTCACAGAGCTGCAGATGAGAGACCGCTGACGGATGGTGCCCACACCCCTGAAACTTAGCACATTTCACGCCTTACTGAATTCAGCCGTAACGTGGATACTCCTTCCAAAATCATCATCAGGAGTGCTAATTTAAGCAGAACAAATGCAGGGATTTGAGGCTGTATCTGCTGAGGAACTGGACCACGTGCCTCCACCAGGAGAAGCTGACAGCCAGCCTGTTTAGCACAGTCCCCCCTCACCGGGCTGAGCACACCAGAGCCTGTATTTTAATAACCTTGTTACTGTTATTATTTCATTAATGGAACCAGACTAAATCTTCAGCTCTCCCCTCTCTTCAGCCCGTTTAGGAGATTAGGCAAATCTCCAGGCTTTGCAGCGAGCGCTGGGACAAGGGCAGGACCCCCACCCCCACCCCAAGCCCAGACCCCAGGTTGGGGCGCACCCCCTGCCTGGACCCCCGGCCATGACTCTGTCTTGTCCTGGCACTGCGTTACAGCAGCATGTCCCTGGACAAAAAAGGGGAAGAAACTTGTCAAAACACAAAATGCATTTGAAGCAACTGGGCTGTGTCTGGAGGGGCGAGGGATGGTGTCCCCCGACCACACCACTGCGGGGCTGGGGACCCTCTGCAGTGGCCTTGATGGTCCATGGAGGGGCAATGGTGTGGGCACTGCAGCACTGTCCCCTCCTCCTGTTTGCAGGGCAGCAGCAAGCCCCCCCAGGCTGGCTGTGAGCTGCAGGGGCCAGACAACAGCAGCTCAGGTACCCGGAGCCACCACAGACCCACAGCATCCCTCAGGCCACAGCACACACCGCAGAGCATGATGCTGCAGAGTGTCCAGGGCTCGTGTCCCTGCCACGGGGAGCAGACGGGGTCCCCTGTCCCCTGTGCTGGTCACGTCAGAAGTAAAGGGACAAAGACTGATTTGAAAAACTTCCCCTGCTAAAGCCAGAGCCAAGCAGCAGGCTGGGAGCTGCAGCTCAGCTCACATGGGACTGAGATGGAAGTATCGAGTGTTGTGGATGTAAGTGACTTCACTAAATGCATTTTGCAGTTTTATGGCATTTCATTCTACTAACAAATAAAATTCTTAAGTGTATATGTTTCCCCCTGAAACAGGGCAACAGAATCTTGCTGTACCACACTGAGGACACACCGGCCACCCACGTTTCTGGTGTAACAGTCCCTTCATTCACAGCCAGACCTGTTTAATGCCCTCAGGTTCATTTATTTGTTGTGGAGATGGTTATCTCTAGCCCCTCTTCATTACCCTTCACCAGTATTAACCACCTGAAGCTCACAAGGCTCCGTCCTGTGAGAATCTGAGCGCAGAGGCACCCGGGGCTGCCCACGGGATGCCCAGCACCTCGACCCCGCAGCATCTCCCCCAGGTACCGGTGTTCGCCCCAGGAACCAGCTCTTTCTCCTCCAGGTGGCTGAAATCACGGGAAGCTCCTTATCTGCCGCGCCTGCCGGCTCATAAATCACCCCTTCCAGAGCTCCTATCAGCACAAAGTGTTTTCCACAGTAAACAGGATGTCACCGCTCCAACACAGACCAAGCTTTATTTTGGCTGCAGACATCCTTCCTCTGAAACACCTTTCTTCACATGACATCAGCTTTTCCGACTGACAGTGGGGAGAAGACATATGGTGTTTCCCTCTCCCAGGGTGAGGTGATGGGCTGGGCGGCTGCTGTCTGTACAGCACAGCACCACGGGGACATCTTCACCCTGTCACGTTTCGGTAAACAGGATATGGCCACAGCACATCCTTCTGCAGACACCAGGCAGCCACCACAGCTTGGGAAATCACACTCAAAGGCTGTGCTAAAAGGCTTTCTCCATGTGAAGCGGGTTAAATCTCACTCCATCTTAAATCAAGGTGCCCTACCCTGAAGTGGGGAAAGCCTAAACATTAAGTTTTCTTCCAAAACCAATCTCTTTCCATCATCTGCATTCTAAAACAACCCCGTGGACATTTAGTGTATTGGCACTATTTCTCTGCTACATGCTCTGGGTACTCAGCAACTCATGGAAATACTGGAGAGTCTCAATTTCAATCCTTCTCCACCCAAAACACTTGACTCTCCAATGGTAAGGACGGGCCGCCTCGGGTGCCAGGGGGACACAGCCCACGGCAGCACCGGCCCAGCAGTGCTGCTGTCACCACACTGGTGCTTTTGCAAAACTTCACAAGTGATGGAAATTAACCCAAAGCAAGGAGCCACACCTCAGAGGAGCGTTAGTCAGATTAACCCTCGAGCCTGACTGCAAACACAAAGCGGGACAGAGATAAAAGATTTCCAGCCACGTCAGAGCTGGAGAGTTCAGCTGTTTTCACAGTGTGAGTTCAGTTCTTTATCCCAGGCCTGAAAAGAGCAGAAAAAGCGATTTCCCAGAATTTCCATGACGGCTCCCCAGCCCCAGGCGCTGCACCCCAGAGGCAGCCGCGCAGGATGTCCCCTCGGGAAGGAAGTCTGCTGGAAACAGAAGGAGGAAGAGGAGTGGTGAGGCAGCGCTCAGGAAAACCATGAAACCCACTGATTTCTTCATCCTGTGTTTGTGACCTTAAAAATAGTTCTTAAGCAAAGATGGAGTTTATTTCTGAATCAAAAGCAGGCTGCAGTTCAGAAAACCCAGCCAGGCTTTCCTGACTCTCCTGCTCCGGTTCCGAAAGCACCGCGGAGGGAGAGGGAGTCCGGCCCCTTTCGTCCACCGTATCAGAGCGGATTAAAGCGCTGGCTTCCAACATGCCTGGAGTCCTGGGAAAATGACACAGCCGGCATCCGATAATCAGCTCCAAACTTGTTGATTTGTGGGACTTAGCCATCGTCTTCATAGGCTCAAAATTTGGCAGTTGCTCCTACACAACTGACATTTTCAGGCCATTAGAGCCTGTGATAAAAGGGCTCTGGTTTTATCTCTTCCCTTCCTTAACATAAACCATTAGGCTTTTATTAACATTTAGGTATGACTCAGGGAAATCCCTCATCACAGAGAGAATATTCAAAATAACGTGGTTGCTGCCTGAAGAGAATCGCTGGACATGGACCCAAAGCCCAACAGGAGAGGGAGGCTAAAAACCAACGCCAAAATACTGCATGGGCATGGCAGGCAAACGGTCAG
This sequence comes from Thinocorus orbignyianus, assembly GCA_013400375.1. Taxonomy (NCBI): domain Eukaryota; kingdom Metazoa; phylum Chordata; class Aves; order Ciconiiformes; family Thinocoridae; genus Thinocorus; species Thinocorus orbignyianus. The sequence continues at coordinate 78,084 of VXBW01005191.1, read as the reverse complement.
TGGTGGTGGCAAGGCAGGCTGGCATCACACAGACAGAAAGCACAAGACCCCTCTGTGCCGGCAGAGCCCAGCCCGGGCAGGGAAACCCCCATGCAGAGCCCATCACCCCACAGCCCCCCCACGCCCCAGCAGTTTGTACACACAATCACGCGTTTATCTGCTGCAGTGTTGCAACCAGAGCTGTCAGAAACAGCCTTTTTGGGATGCCTGGAGGAAAATGTCATCCTCAGAAGAGGGCTCTACTGTTAAGGCACTCGAGACGTAAGCGGTCTGTAATTGCAGCGCGGCCGCGGGGGCAGGCACTGTCACAGAGCCCCTCTCACTGCCCGGCACGGGTTTAGGTGATGGGAGGCAAATCACTCTCGGCCAGCCAAGGCACTCGGGCTGAGAACCTCTCGTAAAATGAATCTTGCTGAATTCTTCTCGAGAATCATCTACACCGAGCAATCAGCACCCCTGCAGCACAGCAGATGTCCTTTTAAACAAAGGGTTTAAAACGAGATCTGCACTCTGGTTTCACTATTTACTCAGACCACGAGTGAAGCGGCAGTTTTGCTGTGTTTGAGCTCTGCGAGCCACCCGTGTCACACCAGTGACGGGCTGCCCAAACACCCGTCTGTCTGCCCTCAGTGGCCACCCGGGCCACGTCCCGCCGTGGGGAGCCACGGCCCCCAGCCCAGCAGCATCTCGACATGGTGGCGACAGAGTCCCGGAGGGAAACCAGCACCGATACCAGGGGGCTGTCTGTGACCTGCCCAGGTGCTCCCAGGCTGCATCCCTCGGGGGGTCGTGGTAGCCCTCCCTGTTGCTTCATGCCCTGGGATACCACGGTGACCCACATGTGGGTGACAGCTGGGATGAGTGTCACCTCCAGCCCCAGACTGGAAAGTTAATGTCTTGCTGAAGAGGAGTAATTGCTAATGAAGAAATCTCAGCAGATGACCCCATCCTGCACCCCAGAGCACTGCTCCCCACCATGGCACAGCCAGGGGCACAAGCAGCAGAGCCCTGCCGGCCGCACGGGGACAAAAATGACCCTGTTGGTGCTCCTGTCCCTGCCTCCATCGCTGACCAGCGTCACGCCATGCCAAAAGCCCTGCCTCTGGCTTCTGCAGAGCTCCTGATGCCTGGCAGGTTTTCAGCCTCTTACCTTCATTTTTATTTTACAGGAAAAGCTTTCCCTCTCATCCATTTTATAAAGCTTATTCTTCCCTCTCCCCGTTCCCCACTCCAATGCTTTTCTTTCCTGCCAGCTCCCAACATTCGCTCCCAGCAGCTTCACGCGGGACCTGATTCAAACAACGGAGGAGCCGCGGCTGTGCTGGCACACGGAGCAGAGCCACAGGCACAGAGGGTGGGCGCCGGGGCAGGCAGGGTGCAGCCAGCACCCCCGGAGCAGTGCCTCTGCAGGGACACATCTCCTCAGCCCTGCTCTGTGCTGCACCAGCATCGCTCGGGAACCCGCACAGCCCCAGGTGTCCGTGCCATCACATCCTGCCCTTCACCCACTTCTGGGTTCTTGGCAACAGTCACCTGTTCCAAGGTGACGGGCTCGGCAGGCTGTGTGCCTGAAACTGGACTGGGGGGCCAGAGCTGACCCGATGGGCTGAGCCCACCAACCCCTAAAAGCAAAGAGGAAACTGCTTCCAGCACATCTGCAGAGACGCAGACCTCCAGCCTTGAATTCTTCGGTGCTGTCTGCATCTACACGGCAGCCAGGCTCACCTCTGCCGCGGTCGCAGACCTCAAGCCCCCAGAGATGGAGTGGTTTGAAACGCTGGAAGATGCTCTCAGCAAAGTGAAACTCCCTGAAATACCTTGTGGCAGGGTCCCCTCCTCTTCCCCACGAGCCGGTGTCCAACAGACCCCACAGGAGGTGCTGCAGCACGTGCCGCTGCATGGGGAGCTGCTCCGGGCGGAGAAACACAAAAAAATAGCAGTCTTTTAACTGAAATTGCACATCCTTCATGCCGCCAGGATGGTCAAGCTTATTATGTTGCCCTTCATCCTGCATTAAATACAATACTTCAGATTATACAATCAAATCCCCCAGGAATGGGCCGGCAGAGGGATTAGCGAACAACAGGCTCCAAAGGGGTCGTCACAGTCGAAACACGGCGCATCAGAGCAGTGGGAGCTGGGATGTCCTTCCAGCTCATCCCCACTGGAAAGGTGGCTCCTCTGCCCCCTCCCCAGGGACAGGCAGAGCGGATGAGCCAAGACCCTCATCCCAAGGACACCCACCCCACCCCGAGAGCCCGACTAACACATCCCCCTTGAAAGTGTTTGGAGTGAGACACTTGATTTATTCAGGCTGTATTTTCTTAGCTGCTCTTTCCTTGGGAGAGCCCCCCCTTCCACCACTCGAGCTCTGTTTCTCATTTATGTTGAGCTTTGGCTCCAGAAACCGAGCCCAAACTATTGAAACTCCTTCCCACGGGGAGGAGTCCTGCCTGAACCATGGGTTTGGCTCCTCGATCTTTGGGGTTATTTTTTTATTACTGCTACAACAAACACTGAGCACTTTACATGCTCAAAGTGCTCTAACAGCATATCCGTGCGATTCTGGGCTGAAAACAGCACCCATTAAAGTAACAACTTCTTACTTAACACAACTGGTCTTCTGCATGTGTCAGTTCAAACCTGCTTCATTTAGCAATAGTTTATAGTAAATGTTTTCCTGTATTTTCCTCATTAGTTCTGCCGAATCAATTAAGCTCTGAGATAATGAGCAGAACTCTACTCTTCTTTTACGCATCTGCAGTAAAACCTGCCTCTGAACAGCAGCTCTGCCCGACACCATCGAGACATGCTCCATGGGTACCACCCCGCACATCACCTGTTCCTCCATGGGTACCACCACCACACATCACCTGCTCCTCCACGGGTACCACCACACGTTGTCTGCTCAGCAGCCTCAGCACAGGCATCCAGAAGCAAAGCAATGCCACTTGCCCCCAACACCCAGCCCACCGTGGTATCCTGGCATGGAAAGGTTAAAAAAGCCTTTTTGCTCATTAACCAAGCACTCCAAATGCACCTCTACAGTGTCATCTCTGGAGGTCCTCCCTCCCCACCCCTCTCCTCCCAAAGTTGGGGGGGAAGGGGAACTTCTGCTGAAAATATTCAGAAGAATAATTTCAAAATTTGTTAAAAATCAATGGTCCTACTGGATTCAGCAACCGAGCACTTATTTGGTTCAAGTGTGGAAGGCTTTCCTTTTCTCTACCATTTGTCTTCAAGATTTGTAGGAACTAACATTTCCAAAGCTGTTTGCCCCTGCCCAGGGCAGGGTGGTGGAACGAGGTGACCTCTAAGGTCCTTTCCAACCCAACCCATTCTATAATTCTATGACCCACTGAGCTCTGCAGCTTGCTGTGATACCAAACCTCAGCAAGAAATGACACTGCAGTGGGGAGATCCCCGGGACACATCACAGCAACCCCAGCTCCTCCCCAGAGCCTGAAACCCTTCTCCAGTAACTCCTTTGGCAGTGTCCGAGCAGCCCTCCCGCAGCCAGGGAGCACCAGCACACTGGGAGCCACAGAGCGCTCTCCGGGCAGGGGGAATCCCAGGAGGGACCTGCAGGAACTTCCACCCACCCTAGCCTCCCGCTGCTCGGCTCAGCCAGGGGCACGAGGGAGGCAAACTGAATGGATTAGCACAGGGAGGAACTCCTCTGTTGCTCTCCAGATGCGGAACTCTGTCCCTTGAGCAGAGGTTTAGCCACAGAGATTTAGCTTCCTGTTTAATGACCCACCGAAAGTTCGACCCGAGCCCACTCCCTGCGTGAGCCAGCTTCCAGAGCTGGGCTCAGTGCTCTCCAAGGAGCCACAGGAACAGCACAAACCCTGGTTGGAGTTCACATCTGAAGACACACTGAACCATGGGGACCCACGAGTCAATGCTATTTTATATTACACTGAAAGATGTTTCACATCTCTCCTTCATTGAGGGCTATCACTATACTGTAAACTTTTCCCAACTGTTCCTAAAAAGATCACTCTAGACAGAGCCATTTTCTATGAGATGCCAGGTTTTCAATGGCCCCTTTTAATTAGCTGATCCACCAGAGATGGCTTTTGGCCACCAGCAGCTCACAATCCATTGAGTGCTGGCAGCGGTCAGCAGACAGAGGGATGACAATCTAATAGCTGAAGGGGTTTTGCTCCAGAAGGGAGCAGTACAAAGCAGTGTAATACTTTAACCAGAGATGAGACAGAAATGGGAGGAAGAGTTCCAAATTCCCTTCAAATATTAGAGGTACATTTGCAAAACCCAGACTTCCAGGAAATTTTGCTTCTGAGTTAGAGTCGAAAGATTCATATTCCAGTACCACTTGCAACAAAAACTGCAGAAACCTTGTCAGAGCAACGACCCTCCAAGGGTTTGTGCCCAAAAACAGGCAGCCTTGCTCTAGCAGCCGGTCCCTCCCAGCCAGACCTCTGCCACCCCGCACCAGCCACCCCTGCTGGCAGTGCTGCTGGCCTGAAGCTCCACTTGGGGTCTGTGCCCTGGACTTGAGCACCCCACCATGAGCCCCGACCTCCCGCTGTGTCCCATAGCCCCCATGGCCACTCCTGGCCCTCAGGGTGGCACCCACATGAGCATGGCAGCACAGCATGGGACTGGGACTGGCCATGCTGCCTTCAGAGGAGGGCACAGAGAATGAGACCTCCAGTGTGGAAAAAATATCAGATTAACCCCTACCCCGCTGCACACCTGAGAAACACCCCAAGCCAATGCTTCCCTTGTCCCCCCCGCACCCTGCAGGGCTGTGCTCATCTGCAGGTCCCTTCCTCCACAATACCCTGGGCTGGCGAGGAAGGCACAAGGGCTGGCAACAGCAGGCTGGCTCTGCTCTGACCATGAGGCATTGCCCATGGTCCCGGTGCCCCCAGCCCTGGGGACGTCCCAGTCCCAGCCCAGCACACAGCTGTGCCGGGAGCCAGCGCAGGCTCCTGGCACTGGACAAGCCCTGCTGGCACCCAGCGGGCAGCGAGGGGGAATTGTCACGGGCTTTGACACCAGCCCCGCTCCCCGCACACCACATCTAAGGGGGCTCCTCCATCTCCGTGTGACACAGCCCTGCTGGGGACCTGTCCCACGCCCCTGCCAGCCACGGCTGCCAGCGGAGCTGCTCGCCAGATGTCAGGAATTAGTGCTGCTCCCTCTGCTCAAAAACATCAATAAATCCTGCCAGCCTCTCCGAGTGGGAGATTGCCGTAGGCAGTCTGCCACCTCCTCCACTTGCTGCAAGGTGTTAGATCCCAACTTGAAAAGAAAACAACTCACAGTAATTTCTACACCAACCCAATAAAAAAAAAGAAACCCAAAACAACCAAAACAAAGGAGGCACAGCAAAGCTGATTGCTCCTGTGGGTGCAGTGGTCAGCTCACCCCCCCACCACGCCACACCCCTGGGCATGTGTGCTGGGGATGGTGACACTGCAAGGACCCCAGTTCAGGCCCTGACACTGATCCTCCACAAGGCACCCACCGGCAGTCTCCTACCACCCCGCACCCCCTGAGAAGGTGGCAATAAGTCTCCCCCGGCTCAGACCGCTGCAGTGTACCAGGGGTTCATGAGGACAAATATCTCTGTGATACTCGGGGCTGCTCCCACAGGGGACCCAGCAGAGGCCGGGCACCCCTCCAGGCACCACCACCCACCACTTCATCCTCCTGGTCAGGAACATCCACCCCCTCCTCAGTGCGATGAGCAGTCACACACCATCCCTGCAGCCAGGGAGCCCCTGTCCAACACAGCCCAGGCAGGAGGACAGCCACACGGCTGTAGGCAGCGCCTGGTGGCATTCAGGTGGTTATAATTGATTGATTCCAACCACCCTGCCAGCAGCCCTTGTTATCAATCAATTATAACCACCTGAACGCCACCAGGGGTTCAGACCTATTACGTTCCAAACAACTCTGGAAGAGGTCACCCAAGCAGCATCACAGCGATGCAGTTCCCTGCCAGTTTGAATAGACCCCTGCTGGGATTTTCAAGGTGGAGCGAGGTGTTTTTGTAGCGTCCCCAGGCACCCATCCACATCCCAAAGTGCCTTATCCACCTCCGAGGTTCCCTCAGCCCCACCAACCTCCTCTCTTAATCGCTATACAACAGGCTTTGAACTATCAGAGCAGAGATGGCAAACCCCTTCATTTCCACCCACCGGGACCCTGCAGCCAACCGAGCACCCTTGGGGCTGCGAGGAGCAGGTCCACGTCCATGTGTGGGAACCAAACACCTGCCCTGGAAAACATCTGGGGCTGCACAAACAAAAGTGGCTGAACCCCCCTTGGAAGGCAGGGAGGTAGGAGGTGCAATCACCACCTGGGCACGACCGTTCGGGCAGCCCACAGAGCACCCTGGTGTCCTCCTGGCCGGACACACCTCCACGCACAACACTGGACTTGGCCAGAGCCATACTTTTCCTGTTTTCCACCTAAACCATTGTTTAATTTCAGGAGATTCAATGAGCTCAATGGATCAAAATTAACCTGAATTCCAAGCTCACAAGAATAACAAGGTCTGTGCAGCTGGCTGCAGGGACAGCTGCGATCCCCCTCGGCAAAGGGACCCAGTGCCCACCCTGCCCAGGCCAGCCCAGGCCAGCCCTGGCCCAACGCCCCAGGAGCCATCCTGTGTTCTCTCACTCAAAGTTTCCCGGCACAGAAACTTCTGCTGAATTTCCCTTTGCAGCCTGGGATCTGTTTGAGCTTGAGATGCAAAGCAGGGGCGAGCCCCGGGGCCCCAGTAGGCGCGTTCCCACCACCCACCTCGGGCTCGGGGGCACCAGCCGCTCCCTGGGAGACCCCCCTGCTCCCCCAGCAGTGGCAGAGCCCCCAGGCACAGCAGCCCATGGAGCCCAGCCCGCCTTCCTGGGAAGGGCCAGATTCACACAGTGCCCGCTCCCTGCTCCCACTGCCTGCCTGTGCCTCAGCTGCGGGCAGAACGTCCGGCTTCCACCCAGATTCCTGAGGAATCACCCCCAAGGGCTGGCCATGACCTGCTGACACCAGGTGAGAGCAGGCACACAGGTGTCGGGCAGCAGTGTGGAGGGACACCCCCTTCCCACCCCCTCCCACTGCTCTCAGGGCAGCACCCAGCAGCAGAGCAGGCCGGGGTGGCACAAGGGCGCAGCTGCCCAGCCACAGGCACACCCTGGCATGGGTGCCAGCAGCTCCCGGCACAGCGCCGGCTGCTAGAAGCAGAAACTAAGCCTGCTACGAGAGCTCAAGCCTCGTTTTTAATGTACAAATGAAGTGTAAATTCCCAGTTTCCTTTCTTTGGCTAATCCTCCAGATTTATTTGGGTAGATGTAAGGTTAGAGCACATTTATTTTCATGTTTGCAATTTCTAAATTAGTATAAACCAGCACTTCAAAGTAACTCAGCTCCTATAAAACCCAATCCCACGGAGATGCCACAGTATATTTGGACAGTAAGTAGATGCTTTGTCATATTCCCATGTGTATAAAACAGTTTTTTGTTTTTTCTTTGGGAACATTTTCTGACTGGTTTCAAACCACACTTCCATGCCCAGGCACACAGATACACTGTGACTGTTTGCACAGTCTACCCAAGGAGTTCCTTTTATTTAACAACCCGTTAGAGTAAAGCTCAGTGGTGAGTATCTCATCATTACGCCACAAAACACTGTGCTCAATGAGCATGCAGGATCTGACACAAAGCCACAAGAGCCAGAAACTTGAGAATTAATGCTGAAACGCATCATTATCCCAGGCCGCCTTCCCTGTGTTTTTCAGTATAGGAAACAAACCAGATTTTCAGCCCTTTTTGAGTTGCAGACCCCAAAACATTTCCCAGGAGAATTGCAGATCCCTGACTAGCAAATTTAATCCTGACAAATACAAGCCTGCTCTCCCTGGTTACCTCTCCGGGAGCTTTCAGAGGGAGAGTGTGGAGCTGGAAGCAGAAACCACAGACGACGAGGAGCCCGGGGCGGCCAGGAGCGTGGGATGGGGTTCCCAGCTCAGCTTCTCCTCAGGCATCCTTCTTTGTCATGGTCTGGGTTATTCTGTGTTAAACTCAGACCCATGGCTTGGACACCCAGGGTGGGGAGCTCTGTGGAAATGCCTGGAAATCCACATTCTCTTGCCCCTCTGCTGTGGCTCCGGCGGGGGGAGCAGGGCTGGGACCAGTGGCCAAAGGGCAGCAGCAGCCAGAGCAGCAGAGACACCCGCCCCAAGGCAAAGCTGCTGAGGGGACTTCTCCCCACGGGGCCGTGGTGGCCACGCAGCACGGCTGCCTGCGCTGAGGCACAGCCCTGCCTTTGTGTTCAGCCGTGCCACGGGGGAAGGTGCTGGGACACCCCAAACAGCTGATCCCCTCAGGCCAGCGGGGACCCAGGGACAGGCTCCTGCCCTTCTGCTTTTGCAAGGGCTCTGCAAACCACAGCCATGCCACACTGGCCACACAGCCGGCCTGACCTTCAAACCTACTGGGCCATGATCCCGTTGGGGCAGAACAGCCCAAATATCAAGCAAATCCACCCAGTGTCCTCGGGATGTGATAAGCTCTGGCAGCACACACTGCAAATGCCGTTAAGGCCAGCCTGGCAGAGAGCTCACCATCCCTCTTGGGGGGTCGGGTCCCAGCTCCAGCCAGGCTTCCAGTGGGGAACACAGCAGTGACTCTGCGAGTATTTCATTCTAACTGCATGCGTCACAAAGACAGCCCAGTATTTGACACAGAATTCATTATAAAAAGCTATTTCTGTTGAGGAAAAGCAATCCTAGCACTCACCCACTCACTCTCGGTACAAGAACCCAGTCAAACTAAATCTTCCTTCCCCTGAGCTGCTGCTGCTAATTCACCTCCTTAGTAAGTGACTTCCCAGCAGCATTCATTGAGAACAACCAACCAGCCTCCACTCCCAACCCAGGCCATCCTCCTTAGCACCTTTTCTCCACGTCTCACAAAGTCGTTAAGCATGTGCTTAATTGCAAGTCAGCATTTCCATCAAAGCGAGGGGCCCGTTCCCAGGCTGAGCTGGCAGTTCCCCTTGCCCGGTGGCAGGGACACAGGCTAACTGGCCACCTGGGGTACCCTGTACTGTCCCCAGTGCCACCCGCCCCCCACAACACCTGGCTGGTCCCACGTGGTGACAGCTGGAGCTGGGCAAGCGGCTGCCACCACACTGACCACAACCCTGCAGAGGGACGCAGCCCCTCTCTTTGGTGCCAGCCCCCCACCGGACCCCGTCAGACACCGCGGGGCAGCCAGCCTGGTCCCCCACCAGCCAGCGCTGCCGCAAAAGCCATCAGCAGCGGCAAGGGCTGCAGCTCCTGGCTGAGTCACAGCCCAGTGCTGCAGGAGAGGAACATTCAATTAGACAGAAGAGCACACAAGGGGGCAATGATTTCCCTTTCACACCGCATTATGGCTAACAGTCCGCACTCCGTATTTATAACAACCAACTACTCCAGCCCATCGCGCGCTCGGAATGAATCAGGCCATCATTAGGTTTTCATTTTTTTTTCTTCCAGAAGGAGCTTAAAACCCAACCACCTAGTCCACGGGAAGAACTAATGAACCACAATTTCAATAATACTGGAGCATGTTATCACTGATATGAGTCAAAAGGAAACTTGGAAACCCACCAATGGGTGGAGAAGTGGAGCTCACAATGGGCAGGCATCTAGGTGCCAATCTGCTCTGCCGAACCCGCTGCTGCTTTAATACATTTTCCTGCTGCGTTCCCAGGGATGGGACACAAAATGTATTAGAGTATTTCATTGTCTTGAAGGTGGAAATTGATGTTGGGTTTTTGCAGCACGAGGAAACACAATACTACAACTCTTCTCCCCACACTGCCACTCCGGGACTTGAAAACGAAAACAGCTTGTTAACTTGTTGGCAATTCTAATGATTAAGTAAAAGGCAAAAAAATGAAAGGCTCTCCGTCTGACTGGTAGGAAGACTTCCCAGCAGGCTTGGTCAGCAGTTTGAGAGCAATATGCTTCAAATACACGGGAAGCACAGGAATATTAGGCATGAACGAATATGAATGGTGTGCTTCATTTGTATCCTGTTGTACTTGACATCAAAGGATCTCAAAGGAGCTTTACAAATGTAACCTTATGCTACATGTGAGTTAGGTGTCTGAATAATAGTAACAAACACAGGAGTGTGTGGCAAATCAGGAAACTGAGGCACCTCGTGTTAAATGAGTGGTTCACAGACAGCGGCACCTCAGCAGTGTCAGCTGGGACCAGGAGCCTGGTTTTCCTCATGCACCCTCTAGAACCACCAGCCGTTCTGCCTCCACTTAAGCAAATTTTCTCACAGCCTGATCCCACCACTTGAGTAAACAAGTAGGATTTCTACTAACGTCTCTAGGACAGGAGAGACTCTGCAATTTCTAGCTTGCTCCTCTGAGCCTCACATCCCTTATCACTTACCCCTTCAAGAACATCCTTCACAGGCTGCCTTTGTGTCACCAACTGACAACACACTCCTCACTGCCCTCCTCGCCCACCCAGGGAGCCTCAGAGAGGGGCTGCTACCAGGAGCACGCGTCACAGCACAACAGCACCCAGGCCAGACCCAAAGACGGACTGAAATCCCATTTCTGCACTGAGTCTCCATGGAGTCACCAGAGAATCAGCTGCCTAAATACCTTACTGGATACAGCACTTTGGAAACACCAACAGACCAATATTAGTCACAATCATCTTTCCTGCTGAACAAAAGTTAGAAAACACAGTTTTCCAACAGTCCTGGAGCACCGAGGAAGCTCAAGGGAAGCGGGTGTCATTCTGCCATCAACTGTCCCTTACAATGAGGCCGTTAACTCTCCAAGCACCTGAACTCTCAGTCACTCTTGATCTGTCTGGCAGAGACAGTTCGGTGCTGGGAGGGGCTGAGGGGCTGATGCACAGGGGTGCTGAGCTTCAACCACAGCCAACAAGAACCACGGGTGCTTTCTTCATCCTGTAAATAGGATTCCTGACTCCCAGTGACTCCTCTGAGGGCCGCAATCACACCAAGGCTCCGGGACTGGGCTCCCTGTGTTTAATGCACCCGGTCTTTGTGGAATTAAGTCAAAAGCCAGGACAGCTACCAGATTTGCTGGCTGTCAGGCAGCTTGTACTTCGCCACCAGGGAAAAACTATTCAACTTTGCTAGAGTGGGTCTATGAACCAGTGCATTAAGAGCACATCTCTTAACACAGCATGGAGATGCCACGCTAAACACTCTGGTTACCATGGGAAACCTTTCTCCCTTTGCCACTGGCACAGGGAAGCCCAAGCCCAAACACTCGATCTTGCCTTTGAAATCAAACAGATGTTTTTACGATCTTTGATGAAGCTGAGTTATGCATCCTTCCCAGAGGAAAGGAAAAATGCAGCAGTGTTAAAGCAGCCCTTTTTTCTTTCTTTCCTTCTTTTTTTTTTTCCCCTTTCTTCCCTCTTTTCCCAAGCATCGTGTATCGTTAGTGAAAGGGCAAACAGGCGTCCCGCTCTGGCACGAACATTTACGGCCACTCGGTAACAAACTGTGACAATGACAAACTTTCCCCCTCACGCCAGGGAACAAGGCGGGCTGTGTGCGCGGGGCTGCGCGGCCGCGGGCAGGGGTGGGTCGGGCCGGCGGTGCGGGGGACAGCGCGCCCGGGAGTCACCGGGCCCCGGGCCGTG
>VXBW01005191.1:24827-64874 GCA_013400375.1 Thinocorus orbignyianus | reverse complement strand
GGGAGCGGGGGACCCGGGGTGTCAGCGCGGCGCCGGGGCGCTCCCAGCCCCGCCGCCGCCCGCCCGGGGGGTGTCAGCTCCCCCGGGAACGGGGCGGGGGGCGCAGCGCGGGCCCCACCTCCGGAGAAGCTTTCCCGCACGCTTCGCCAAAAAAACGAGTTCAAAATAGGAGTGTGCATCTCCTCTGCCCTCCAACGGGCTCTTCTTTAACTGTGCAGAGAAAAAAAAAAAAAACCAACAACAAAACAAGACGCAGCGAAAGAAGCGATGGTATTCCGATATTCCCAAATTCCACCCACTGCCTCCCCCCGCGGGGGAAGCAGCCCCCGATCCGCGGCACCTGCGTGGGTGGAGGATGCGTTCTGAGGCCGAGGGGTGCTGCCAGGTGAGGCTCTGGAGAGAAGGCTGGGATCTGTCCTGGGATGGAGGGTGTCCAGGGCCACGCTCTCTGCAGCAGATGCTTCCTGAGCCATCTAGGTTGTGTCCCTGCTAAGTGACAGAGCCCTGAGCAGATGGCCAGACCAGCACTCGTCTCCTGCCCGCACCATTGCGACACAGGGCACAGCCACGGGCTCTGAGTCACCCAGGAGGGACCTGGCTCCTTGGGCCACACACCCAGGTCCCCGCACAAGAGCGGGCACGAGTGGGCTCCAACCCACAGCAGACACCCTGGCCATGGTGCTCACAGTGCTCTGTGGAGGCTTCAAGCCAAAGCGACAGCAGAGCTGGCAGCCAAGTGGAGCAGTTATGGGGTGCGGGCACAGCATCCTCATCACAGCCCGGGTTTTTGAGAGGAGCAGACCTCCCTGGAGCGCCCGTGCCACGGAGGAAAGTGGAGAAGCCCGTAGGTTTGGTACAGTAGCACATCAGTACGATGGCACAGGTCTCCTCGTAAGGGCTGAGCGTGGAAGCAACCTTGCCATCCACAAATAGCCAGTGATGCTTAAAGCAAGGGTGGGAAATCAGGGCTGTCACTTGGTCACAACTGCCTGGAAACGCTCTGCAGGCGAGTCCTGGGAAGCTGTGCTCCCTCTCCCCATCACCAAGCGCTGCCTTGCCGCCCTGCCTGTTCTCGTGGCACATATCTTTGTTTATACAAAACATGTTAGCGAGGCTGATGAGGATTCTGCATGACTTCTGTTCTGGAGAGAAAAATCCTCTGTTGTTGTCTAATCTAATTTCTACACCTGCCAATTTCCCTCACCCTCTTCCTGTCCTCCTCGCCCTCTTCAGAGCACTAATTAATACATAACTGCCTTGGCCACGCCACGTCCACCGAAAATGTGCATTGAATTAAATGCTGTGCTTTGGTGCTATCTAACTCATTGCCTCTGCTAATCATATCCTTAATTAATATCGTAATTAGCTGTTTTTAAATGTGGGACTCCCAGTTGTTGGGTGTTTGTTTTTTTTTAAACTACAAGTTAGCAATTTTAAAATGTGATTGTGTCTTTAATTACACAGAAATAAACCCCCGTGATCCCAAACCCTTAATCTGCCTATTTTAGGATTTCTTATGGCTGCTTATCCTGATATTAGAGCATCTTCCATGTGAAATCAGCCTTTTAAGGCATATCAAATTAGGTTCCAGATTACAGTCAGTTAAAAGAAAATTAGGCCAAAGAACATAGAAAAATGTGGACTTACCCAAAGGTATCCCGCACTGGCTTTGTCAGAAAAAATCCCCCAGGAGCTCTGACTCCCATTTCCTATGCTGAGCAGTTATCTACGCTGATACAATTAAAGCCAAAGTATTTGTGGTATTGAAGGATTATTTGACAAAGATTTTATTGTTGTTGTTGTTGTTAGGAAACAATCCTCTGGTAAGATGCTTTGAGGGGAATATTTTCCACAAATGATTTCCCACCCCTATTATCTGGGCTGTTAGAAGCTCCAGTGAGTATTTCAGGGTAATGCTCCTAATGGAGTAGTAGAGGTTTTTAAATCGCTCATACACAGATTTCACCATCATTTTTTGTTCAGGAAGAAAAAAAGGTCAAAATTAAACCACACGCCTCTCCCCACAAAGTGTCTCCCCCCTTGCCAAAGTCCCTTCCTGCACGAGTCCTGCGCGGGTTTAAAGATAACAGCCTTTCAGACATCTCAGTGGGGAGAGGGGCTGTGTGCACAAGAACTCAAAACCACTTTAATTATTAATAAATATATTTACAGGAGAACAGTTTCCCTTTAGGGGAAACATGAGTTACTCATGCAGTTACTCAGGTTATATTGACTCAACACTGCCAAAAACCAGGATCTAATCGCTTTAATACAGGGAGCATAAACACCTATTTATTTAGCGGGGTTTATCTGCAAGGTAACCATAAAGCGCCCTGTGGATTTGGGAAGAAAGCTCACCCTTGCACGCCAGTGACGGCCAGGTTTGATGCAGCATTTCTCAGCAAACCCCGGCAGCAGGATGGGCGTGAGGGACCACCAGTGCCTCAGTAATGGGGACCCCCCCGGGGACCACCTGCACACAGGGTCTCAGGAGCTGGCACCCGGGAGCAGAGCAACGTGCCTCCTGCCCTTGCTTGAGACACCGAGTGCCCTGCAGGGCTCCCCCTGCAGAGACAGCTCCCCCGATCTGGCCACCACAGAGGGGCCACTCAGCAGCCCAGCAGAGGAGCCAAGACTTGGCCTCAGCCGCCCTGGAGCTGCTGCTGGCGCTGTGCAGCGGGTCAGGAGGTCCCTTCCCAGGCAGCCAGTGCTCTTTTTTCTTTCATCTCCTTCACTCTGCCTCTAAGTGTATTATTTGGGTCATTTTCTATGTGATTGCAGGGCGTGTTGGCAGGAGGCCGCAAGGTGCACTCACAAATGCTCAGCAGACACGTGTTTTGAAACCTTTTGGCCGCTCCTTTTCCCTCACGGAAATCCATACTGATGGAAAATGGCTGTATTGGATCGGAGCAGAGTCCAGCTCATGCCTTTTCCCCATCCTGAGAGAGGTCACTAGTGGTTTTCCAAGAGAAGAGGCTATGGGTAGGCAAGAACAGAGCTGTCCCACTTGGTCTCCACCAGCCCAGCCCAGAGCCAGCCAGGACAGGTCTGTCCCTGGAGCAGCATTTCCAAAGGGAGAGGAGCTGTGCACCGGGGAAATGCAAGAGGAGCTGAGGAGGAGCTGAGGAGCACTTAGACACAGAGAAATCATCGCCTGAACAAGAGCTGTTCCCTGATCACCACACTCATCTGATGCTCTCCAGTCCCTCCTGCCACCCTGCCTTTGTCCAGCCGGTTGTTAGTGCCTTGTGTCATCAGGCTAGATGCATCAGCAAAGTGCTCGCCAAGGCACTTCAGGGCACTCAGAAAGAACAGAGGGCTTGGAAATAGACTGATTAGCAATCCTCGGTGTGGTTTTGGATGAGCGTGGACCGAGTCCCTATTTTATTGTTATTAATCTGTATTGCAGGCACTGCTTATGGAGAAGGAGGCCAGATTGTCATTACTGTTATTACTAGTGATTTAGCATGCTGGGAGCCTGCTAGGTGCTTAGCAGAAAGATTAAGGCGAGGTCCCTTCCCAAACGCCCTTCAATCCAAACGCGCTCCGGCGCGGCCTCAGGCTCCACCGCAAATGGGTATCAGGAATCACAGCGGCGCAGCGTGCTCCTGCTGCCAGCCTCTAGCCCTGCTCTCAGCAAGGACGAGAGGGATTTATGGGGACCAGAGGCACTTTCTGAGTAAAATCGTGCTATTTTTCCCCCCAAGCCTCTTTGTTTTCAAAGATGAACCTTTCTCAGTGTAATATAGAGCACTGCTCCCTTCAGAGTGTGTAATGCAGTCATAACCCCGTCTGCAGCCGGCTGACGTGTTCACTGTGAGGGATTCGCCTCCAGAGAGGAGCTGTGCAGACAGAGGTTGTGAGCATGAAAAGGTCTCCTTCTGGGTTAATGACAGATTCTGTGCTGGTGAAAGTTCACACACACGATAATGGCAGGATTTTCCAGACCAGGAGGTCTATCACAAGGCAATAAAAAAATGTGTCTTTTGTAGCCCGTGCTAGGGTCTGACCCAAGCACTGTGGGTGGAAAGATGGGATGCAAAGGCAGCAAGTTCCCCAGTTTCCCGCAGGTCTTCTCAGTGACCTGTTGCTTTTATTTTCTTTAAAGGCTTAGAAAATGCTCAGCACTCACTCTCCCTAGCTTCACAGCAGCCAGGGCTGGAAGGACAGCTGGTGAGCTAAAATGCATCTCCAGCTGTCCTCTGTGGGAAATTTAACACATGCTGGGGCTGGTGGTGGGATGAAGACACAATCCCTTCGAGCCCCAGCCTTGCCACACTCGTGGTCTCTCATCCATACCTATCCCATCAGCTGTGGGCACCGCAGCATGGTGGGTGCGTGGCAGAGCATGTCCCTTCTCCAGCTGGGTCCCCACCAGCACCAGCCTGAGATGATCACACTTGATGCGACAACAGGGTGAAGGAGGATTTCATCCAGTCCTGCTCTGACCACCAGGAAATGGAGCACAGCAGCTCCCTGAGCTTCAGTGGGGTGTCAGACGAAGGGCATCTCATCACTGAGCACCCCGAGTGACATCCTGTGGGGACAGAACGGAGGAGGCTGTGAGCCCCTGGCACCTCAGTGCACAGGCACCATCCTGGGCTGGCCGAGCAGGGGCTGGTCAAGCCCCGCAGGGCTGCAGGGCGCTGCCCACCCCCAGCTTTTCGGGCTCCCGCTGGGGCCCGTGGGGGTGGGCTGGCCATGTCCCCCACACCATGGCGTGCGCGCAGGCCTGTGCCTCCATGGCCTCCCCGCAGTGTGGGGTGCAGCAGTGGGCTCCGAGTGGAGGAAGCGAAGGCAACATAAAGCAGAACGTCCCCTCGCGGGATTCGCCGCGAGGGCCACGCTGAGTGTTCAAAACAAAGCATGGCTGCGCTGGAAGAGAGCCTGGATTTACCCCAGGACTCGCACATGGAGGCCCAAGCTGACCCAAACGGCGAAGCTTGCAGTAACAACCAGGCAGGCCATTCCTGCCAGCTTTGCTCAAACATCCTGCACCAGGGCCCAGAGGAAGTTTTTCCTTGTGAAGTAAGGCAGGATCGTGCCGCGCTCCTCACAATATGCTAACTTTCCAGCGAGCAGTTGCTCAATACATGCTTAGGCAGACAGGCCACCACCACCCGTTAACCAAAACAAATGGAAAGGGTGAGAGCTTACAACACAACAATTGCTTTCAATTAGAGGAAATATCTATTGCCAAAATATGTCAGCAGGATTTGACAGACAACATTTTTAACTGTGTACTACTGAAGAACTGGCTGCACTAAAATACAGCTTAAACTAAACAGGGATTTAATCCCCTTCCCTTCCTTCCCAAAGTATAATCACCAGGCTGCAAATATATTATTACAGCCCACAGTACCCTCATTAATTCCAGCCAATTTGACTTACCTCAGTGGCTTCAGTGTTATTCTCTTCCATGTTCACTGGGCTCGTTGAGGCTTCAGTGTCAGGGCTCATTATATGCTTTGAAGTGAAAGTGTTAAGTGTGGTTAATCATAAAATTTATTGTTCGCTTTGCACATCTTAATACAAATCTAAATCTCACATTGCTTTAAAAAACGTAGCATGTTGTGCTGAGTCAGCTCTGTGCTGGGTGAGTCGGGCTGTAAGCACCCGGGTCTCCTCAGGCTGAGCAGAGCAGCCCCCAGGCTTCAGCCGTGCCCTGGGCAGGGCCCGTGGCTGGCACACCTCTGTGTCCCCAGTGGCACCCCCGGCTCCATCCCGCATCCTTGGTCCCCTGTAACAGGCCCTGTCCCAGTCCCAGTGCCCACCTGCCCTGAGCCAGCTCCGCAGACGCTGCTGGACCCAGGGCTCCTGCAAATTCATGGGTTTCTGCCACGGTCAGCCCTGGCTTCAGGTCCCTTACACTGTGACCCTCAGCCAGGCACATCAGCCGAGCCAAGTGCAGCCCTGCAGGCCATCCCGGAGCTTCTCCGGTGGTGCTGACTCCCAGCCTCCGCTCCCCCGAGCCTCCACTAGTGTTAACCCCAGCCAGCCCCAGTCCCAAGCCTTCTCCAGAAAGCCCCTGACAGCACCATCTCCAAAACCTGCTGGAGCAGGCGTTACCAACCAAGCTGGGGACCAGCACCTCTAACCCTGACCCCGACAGGGACTCTCCTGGGGTTCACCCAGCCCTGGCCCATTGGTCCTGTACTCCAGCACCTTCATCCCTTCACTGTCCACATAGGACCTCCAGCCCACAGGTCACTGCCAGCCACCACCTGTGGCCAGCCCCAAGCCCTGACCGCAACGTGCCCCTGCCACTTCCAGTAAAGGCAAGGGAAGACCTCCCTGACCTTGCTGCACCCCACGAGGAGTGACCAGGTCCTGCAGCTCCTGTGCCATGTTGCAGTGCTGGAGGTGCAGTCAGCCTCTCCCGGTAAGATGCCAGCAGGCATTACTTGCACACACATGACCACTGCTTTACTAGGAAATTTGAAATGGTTTCATACCTGTGCCTGGCAACAGCCTGCTATCTGCAATTTGAGATAAATCTTTGACCCTTGGGGTCCAGCAGCATGTGTTTTACATTGCCTCCAATAGCTGTCTCTCATCATAATGTCACTCGTGGGGTGTCGTCTGTTGTTGTATATTTTGGGGCATATTGTAAACGGTGTGATCTCGTTCTTGACATTTCCCTGCTGACCCCAGTAGTCTTAAAGGTTTAAACATTTCTCATGTGCAGTCAACACATTCATTAATCTTAGAGATGAGCCAAAAGTTAAGTCACACACACACATGCACATATACATACGGAAAAAAGAAGACAAGTGTGCACATACACATTTAAATGCCAGCAAGTCCTGCTCTGGATTAGTTGTAGCATTTTGAGCTTTGCAGCAGAAAAGGAGAGTTATCAGGTGGCTTTAGTTTAGCCTGCAAAGATGTTCTGCATGTACAATCCACAGGCTTCTGTGCATATATACGTATTCCTGTCTGAACTCACCACAAAATCAATGATGTAAAATATGCAGTGTTACAAAACTGCCTACTAATGGAAACAGTCATACAAATCTTTATACAAGTGAAACCAGCTTTTTCTCTGGACTGTCTGGATAACCCAGCAGAACAAACACCCCAAGTATTTTACCTACTAGTGAATGTAACCTTGAAACCGAGTAGAAGTAGGGGCCACCAGAGAGATGGAGCAACCTGCTGATACGACTGAGGAAAGCGGAAAAGGTGATAAAACAGCCTGAATAGTTAAAGTGAACTTTCAACACCCACTCTTCTTCAAAACACCATACATTTGAAGACTGGGGTACTTTTATCTCTTGAACATCAACTGTTTCATCTTTCTGTCTAAGCAGTAGTCTTTCTGCTATTTTGACATCCACATATTGCATCGCACCCAGGGGTGCTGTGTATTTCAGGGGTCATGGATGTCACAAGGGACCCCCTTTTCTCAGCTTCTTCTGCCCCACAAGGGTGGAAGGACTCACACAAACACACTGCCGTCTTACCCCAGCTCAATGTAAGCACTATAGTTTCTCACACAGTGTGCAAAGCAACATCTCCATTGAACCCAGTATCTGCATAACCCTGGAAAGGCTCAGGAACTGACAGGAAACCTCTGCTTAATGAGCTTTAATAATAACGAGGACTAACGAGCTGCAGGCACTGGCTCTGCACTGAAGGTGACAGTCTCTGCCTCTCAGGACCAGGTGTGTGTGGGGAGGATTTGATCACCGGAGGCTGCACAGGGACAAACCCAGGTCACTCACACCGACAGGTCACATTCGAGCTCGGTCAGCTTTTGTGTCCTCCCAGACCCAAACCTGGGATTCCCTCCCGTTGCCTTTCAGCTCCTGCCATCAGCAGCAGAACACCCACCTGGGGCAGGACCTGGTTTGTCCCCTGCCGCTCTGCAGGGCCACCCAGCCCAGAGCCTGGAGTTACTCCACTCCTCCCGGTCCAGTGCCTCTGCCGTCCTGGCCGGCCAGGGGAGGCGACCAGGGATCTATCAGGGGTCATGGTGGGAAAACACACTTTTCACTAGGTGACTTTAGGACGTGTCATGAAATACAGGGCCTTTCCCCTCCCTGCTGGCAAGTTCTTTCAGGCCAGGCAGCTAAATACCCACCCAGAGAGCTGCTGGCACGTGGGAATTAGTTGACAGGTTTGGGTCAGTTCCTGGAGGAGGGGTGTGAGTAGCACCAAAACCATCACAGCTGGCACTCATTAGGCTCTTGCCTGCAAACTACACAGAAGTGCCCAAGACGGAGCGAGCCACCAAGGTTTCTGTAACCTGGAATCTGACCTCGTAATCTTTCCTTCTCCCTCTCACTGCTCTCTGTCCTTTCGCAGAGAGAACAGCTTGTCATACAAGGGCAGGCTCCTTTAACCTATTTAATGGTACTTTTCACCTCCAGGGTCCTCTCCCACTCTGCGTTTAGCTTTCGATCGATGTTCCTCTTCTAAGTGATGTCTATTTAAGCCTGGGTTTAAAAAAAAAAACAACAAAAACAACAACACAGCAAACCTTACTTCTGGTTTCAATCAGAACTGCCAATCAATTGCCTTGCTCACTCCAGGCTTGCTTAGCAGTGTTCAGCCTTCTCTGCACAGTGCTCATGAAAGTCTGGGAGACAGTCCTGGAGCTCCCTGCACACACAGAGGTTTTGCAGAGATTCCCTATCTCATAAACAGACCCATTGATTTTATCAAGCTATTTGCAGCTCAACAATCAGACAGAGCATGGCCCATAGTAAACAGCACCTTTGTCCAAGCTCATTCATGGGACTGCAGAAAGGAAGGGCACGTTGTTCCCAGCAGATCTAACATTTCTAGGGCTTCCAGTCATTCACACATCTCTGGCACCAGTTCTCCTTCGCAGGGCCGTGTCCTGCCTTCGCCTGCGTGGAACCCGTGGAGTGAGCACAGTGGCAGAATCGCAGGATCTGGCCCAGCGGCCGCTCACATGCAGAAGGTTGAAGGTTAGTGGGTAAACTCATAATTAACCCGCCAGTTGAAATATCCAACAGATCCCATGTTTTCCTCCTGGTTGATGCAAATGAGAGTTGATTGTAAACATCTCATGCCTAAATTATACCTTAGAGAATCCAAGTAACACAGTTGGCCTTGCCTGAATTATTTCAATGAAAACAAGGCAGAGAAATTAGTATAATTGTCCAACTTCTTTCACCTGCTAGCTTTTGCCTTGCTTGGAAACTCTTGCAGCTGGACATTCATGCAAAGTTTTGAATCTAAATGTATCTCTTGCCTCCAGAACTGGCAATATTAGCAAACCTGGCTTGCTTTCATTCTTTGTAAGATAGCAAGTGGTGAGTAGTAAAAAACAGGACGAGCTTGTTTGTGGCCTGTTTCAAATGACCATTGCACTCCAGCTCCCAGATGATCATTAAGAAACCAGTGGCCAACACTTTCGTCATTGTGCTGGAGTCTTGGGGTCTTAATCACCTTCAGATCTAATAGCTCTGATCCTATGCAAGAGACGGAGAAAGACAGCATGTAAAAATGTATCTGCTTTCCTTTGCCACTTCACTTTTTTGCATGAAACTTTGCACCTGTTTTAAACTAAGACCTAATCAGAACAGCTCCTGGCTGGAGCTTTTTGTTCCAGAATTAGCCAAAAAAAGAAAAAAAGCCAAAGTCTGCTTCCTCCCTAAGGGGCCGGTTCTTCCCTCCCTTCATGTGCGTATCCTTGGTGGAAACCGGGGGGAGGGAAGCATCAGAAGAAGGAACTAGATAATGAATGGATTTAGGAAATACCAAGCACCTGAGGAAGCCAATCTCTGCCAGGCACGGAGCAGGCAGCCTGGGGCACAGCCAGGCGCCCAGGTGAGCTCTGCTGCTGTAGCACCCGATGGTCCCCGTCCCGAGGGTCTCAGGATGCTCTGCAGCCCCCACGCACACCTGGTGCTGCTGGCAGGTGGGCTCTGCTAGCTGCAACAGCAGGTCCCTGGGTGACGCAGAGCTGGGAATCGGGAGCAGCAAATGCCTTTACAGTGGCTTCACCAGCTCATCCTCACATATGCTGTTTACCAGGATTGCAGTGAGGCTGCTGTGGAGCCAGCTGCTGCAAGGCCAGATCAGTAATTTGTTGGGAAGAGCTGAAGGGCTGGGCTGGCTGCGCAGGACCAGGAGGGGATAGTTTTCTGCAGCACATTCGTCAGCCCTGATGTGGGCAAGTGCCAAGAGAGCCACCAGCCAGAAGGACTGCGAGGTGGCCCTGCAGGTCCCTGGCTCCGCATGCACCAGCCTGTTGAAGGAGACTGCCAAAGACAGACATTTGTGTTACACCTTTGCAGCCATCTCCTCTCTCTCGTAGGGAGTGGTCACCTTTGCAAGATGCAACTTCACTGCAGAAAACAAATAATTCCTTTAACTTCAGGATAGCTAATTGTAAGCTTAAACACACAATCAAATACCTTGCCAGTTTGAGGAGGAAAGAAAAAGGACGTTTCATTTTTGAGCAGCACAGTACAAGACCCTTTCCACTTAGGAAAAACAAATCTGTGTCTCCTCCTTATCATTTCCTTTGCTGCAGATTCATTGACTAATGAATTCTTACCAGCTGTAACGTTCATCTGCACACTTAAAAATCAACCTTGTGAAAGTGTACTTGCCCACAGTGAGTAATTCTCTTGATGGGTGAGTAATTTGTCTCTGTGGAGGGGCTTATGTTTGGTTTATGCTTTTGCTGCTTGGGATAACGTGCAGTGGGAGTCTGCCTATTTTGCATAATTGTGTACTTTAACTAAGCATCAAGGGAACTCAGAGTGAGGGGTGGGTAATTTCATTTTTATTGTTATTAATGGCAACTGAATAAATAAATACAAAATAAAGGGGGGGGTGAATCAAATCATGACCCCATGCTTTGATTTTTCTCAGTATTATCCCAGTAAAGGATGCAGGAGACAATATGATGGCTGGGCTGAGAAATTTCCATGGCAGTTTTTCAGGTGATTCCTAAAATGTTTTCCATTAAGTGTCCCTAGAGGTCCAGTATTTGTGTGATTATGGGAAGGAAGAAGTCTTGGGTTTTCTTTCCTGCTTTGGTTTCCTTCATCTAATGGCTCCTTAAGACTCCACAATACACATTTTTCTTTACAGAACGCAAGAAATAGCATCCCCTTTTTTCACACTCGGAAGAGACAAAAGAGACCTTTTGGCAAAACGTCAGATTGTGTGACTGATAACACCCCCGATCCTGTCAGACTATGACTTGTGGCCATGTTAGACTCAGATGTGAAAACAAAACACATACATTTTATGTTGGTCACTTCGCTCCATTCTATTAAATTAGGACTAGTCATTAACTGGTGGAAAGGGAAAAAACATTTCCATCAAGAACCGGGGCAGGGAGGTTGCGTCTGACATCCCCGCTCCTCCCTCCCCCAACTTTCCAGCATTTTCCCTCCAGAGATATTGGTGTGAAACCAGCTCACATGACAAATTAAAGTGATTCATAACCCAGCTGCAGTCTCTGTTGACAAGCCCCATCGCAAAGCAATCATGCAGATTTTATGCACCCTGAGCGCCAGGGAAGGAGCCTGGTTGGAGGCAAACACCAAGCTTTCCAGAGAGGTCTGACACAACTTGGCGGAATTCATCTACAGCACGTGAAGGCCAAATGGCTGTCAGTTGACAGCAGTTAATAATCCAGTTTTAAAAGGAATATTTTCCCTGCTAAATTAAATTTCCAGGACATCACCATGCATCTTCAGCCTTATCTTTTTGTCTGGATTTTTTTTTGGCTATCCTATCAGTCTTTAAACACACAAACAGAGATTACACAGATAAACCCACAGTACGGCTCATTCTGGCAGTGGCTTATCAATCACTGTTAATTAACTCGGTGGATCCATGAAGTAGACAACTGAGCGGCGATCCTCTTTTCACCACCATCAGGTCAGAAAAGGCTTGGTGACAGTGTCAGATGTGCCAGCCTGTCCTCGGTGGGCTGCAGAGACCTCAGCACTCAAGGGGAACATTATCACCACACACCCTGTGAGATCACTCCAAATGCCATGCCCCAGAGCAGGGGACAGCTTGGTCCCCCCAGCTCCTGTGCCCATGAGGGGGCTGGAAGCCCCCTTCCCCAGATGGCCCCCAGATGAGGGCTGTAGAGGCTTTCAGGGGCACAGCTCTGATGGCGGGGAGCCACAGAAGGGCCACCCTGAGCCATGCCCCCAGGGCCTCCTGTGCCACTTCCCAGTGCCAGCAACACTCTGGAAGCCCTGAGTCACTTCCTCAGACACTTCACCAGTTCCAGTTTCCCAGGACAGCAGACACTGGTGGCCAGTACAACTGCAGAGGTGGTGCTGGAAAAGCCCCCAGCAGAAGGGTGTCCCAGCAGCGTCCCGTGTGTTCAGATAGCACTAACCTGCAGCTCAGCCCCTCCACAGCCTGCCCACAGGCTCCACACTGCCATCCCCCCATGCTGAGCACTGGGGAGCAGCGAGGGTGGCCCCGGCACAGCAGAGCCCAAGCTGACAGGGCACAGCCTGACCACAGTCAGCAGGGCCTGGTGACAGACTCCAGGGACGGCCCCCAGCAAGACAAGCAACACACCAGGCATAGGGTCCATCCAGTGTCCCATCAGGAGCAGAATAAGACAAGACCAGAAGAAGACAGGACCAGAGATAGGGCTACAGCATGAGTCCAAAGCCCATCTAGGACACAGGGCTGAAGACAAGCTGTAACACACCATCGGGGTCCTTTGCAGGAGATGGGGTACCTACAGCCCACCCAGAGACAGAGCTGGAGAGCAGCACCCACAGCAGAGCCCTGGCCAGCCCTGAGGATCCCGGCCTGGGCTTAAATGAGCTCCTGGGCCCTGGCCAGGGTGGGGGTGGAGGCTCCAGGTGAGGCTGCTCAGGGCCATTGGGGCTGTTGGTGATGGTACCACATCTGCACCCAGCATGACAGTGAGACGTGGACAGGCTCTTTGTTGTCTCATCCAGCGAGCGCTGATGGAGAGGCTGGGGCCTGACCTGCTGGAGGGCAGCTCTGCAGAGAAGGACCTGTGAGGCCTGATGGACAACAAGCTGCCCATGAGCCAGCGATGTGCCCCTGGGGAAGCAATCACCTCCTTGGGTCCATTAAAAAGACCGTGGCCACAGGTTGAGGGACATCATCCTTCCCCCCTGCTCTGCCTTGTTGAGGCCACATCTGGAGCACTGGGTCCAGTTGTGAGCTCCCTGGTTCAAGGACAGGGAACTATCAGAGAGGGAACAGCAGAGGCTACAAAGATGATGGGGGGACTGGAGCATCTCTCTGCTGAGGAAAGGCTGGGACACCTGGGTCTACTCAGCCTGGAGAAGAGCAGGCTGAGAGGGGACCTCATCAGTGCTGAGCAATATCTAAAGGGCGGGTGGCAGGAGGACGGGGCCAGACTCTTCTCAGTGGTGCCCAGTGACAGGACAAGGGACAACAGGTACAAACTGGAACACAGGAAATTCCATCTCAACGTGAGGAAAACCTTTGTTACTTTGAGGGTGCTGCACACCAGGTTCGAGGGGCTCCAAGCACCTCAGGTGTCCCCAACCTTCAGGAGATGCCTGCAGAGAGGTTTGAGCCTGGCCCAGACCCACTAGTTGGAATGATATCTAACACAGGACACTGGTGCTCCTCCTCAGACCATGGGAGGGTGTAAAAGTCAGGGAATATCTTATCCAGACCCCAAAGGTCTCTGTTGTGCCAAGTGGGCAGTGGTTGCTCTCTGAAAACCCTGAGGGAAAAGGCATTTAGAGGTATTTTCACCAGTACCTCTGCTGAGGGAGAAAAGCAGCAGCAAAAATGCAGAGGGGGAAAATGAAGGATTTCAAAATAATGACCTAGGCTGATTTTGACTCCGGAGTAGATGAAGGGAATGGAGCTGGGATCCGCTCCCATCAGATGGAAGCAAATTGGACTGCTTCCCGGACAGATTGGCCCCAGCTGGGAAAGATAGAGAGGAGGCAAGGAAAGAAGATGGTTCAAGTAGGAGAACAGCAGCTCTGAGATACCAGGCGTTTTCAAGAAAGCCAGATTAGATATATTATCAAATCAACAGCATTAGACATGGCTGGCAGTATCGGAGGAGCCAAGAGACAGGGCTTGTCAAAGCTGATAGTAAATCAAGGTGGAAAAGTAACCAGGCTTCATGTGATTCTTTTCTGAGCATAACAAAACCTGGGCTCTGCCCCCGCCAGCAGCTCGCGAGGTGGAGGGGACACGCCGGGGGCTGCTGGCTGCTTCAAAACCTCTCACACCTCCCCAGGAGAATTTCGGCAGTGGCTGGAAGCTGCTGTGGCCCCCGAGGGAGTGGGACCCTGCCTGTCGCCCCTCTGGAGGGACACGGCAGGAGGCTGTGAGTACCGGCACCGGGGCAGCTGGTACCCTCCGATGAGGAGGATGTCCGGGCAGTGGGCACACTGCTTGGCCTTTGGCACCTCCTGTTCATCCTCAGCCCAGCTTCCCACCAGCAGCCCCAGACCCATGCCACCAGTGACCTTGGCATACAATTCCACCTCCCTGTGTCCAGCTGGAGGAGGGCTGCTCTGCCAGGCTCCTTGGCAGGAGTCCCCGAAGGTTAATTAATGCATCCTTAGCCAGAACTTCAAGTGCCTTTTAGAAGCTTCCTTGGTGAAAAACTTCAGCCCTTCCCGGACCCTCCCTCTCTGAAAGGGCAGGGATGGGTTACCTGTGTTATGTGACAACTACCTGCACTGCCCGAAATTCTCAGGGTTTCCAGATGCTCCAGACAAAACCCCAAACATCCTGGGCCAGAGCCCAGAAGTTGAAAGCCAGCAATTAAAGGAGACAAACGAGCACTATGAGTGTTGGGTGGCTGCTCCTCAGAAGCCCCTGGGTGGGGAGCAAGGCTCGGGGGAGCACAGGTATCTCCCGAGCCTGTGTCTGTGACCTGGCGGGTCACTGGAGGGAACAGACCAATGCTGGCCAGGAGCTGTTCTGCTGGCCTCCTGGAGGAGAGTTCCAGAGGAACCTCCTTTGGCATTTTCCAAGGGCGAGCGGCGGTGGGAAAGGAAGTGAGTCAGAGACGAGGCATGCTAAGAGAGAAGCAAAACCAGCACCTCTAAAAGCTGTGATCTGTCTTTGAGCTGCAGGGATGGCCGCAAGCAGCGGAAACGGGAAGTGTGGCAAGAAAAAACAGTTAGTTCCTGCTCCCCCCTGCCCTCGTTCCCTGCCCAGAGCTCACGCCCACGGGGTGAGACCCCTGGCACCAGCACCAGACCTCCAGCCTCTGGGATCAAACTGGGGCTTCTCCAGTGGGGCCTCGAGCGCTGCCACTGGTGGGGTGGGCAGTGAGCCCGGGACCACCCGCGCTGCTCCTCCATCTGTGCCTGAGCCTGGACTTGGCCCCAGCTGGTGTCACTGGGGAGGCACCAGGGAGGACCAGCATTGTGTCCCCTCTCCCCTGTGAGGTCCCTGAGCTGCTGGTGGCCAACGCAGGCCAGGGCCCTCAGCAGGGCTGCCGGCTCCCTGGCTGCGTTAGGGGCACCCTGGATGGACACCCCTGGTCTCAGCAAAGGGAAACTCCAGCATGAAGCCTGTTGGTGTGGGCGACACAGCCGGGAGGGCCCTGGCTGTCCCTGGACCATTCTGGAGGCTTCTGTCCCAGAGGGGGGGCAGCGTCCTCCCACCAGCTGAGCCTCACCATCACCCTGACGAGATTGGTGGGGACAGCAGCTGCCCCTCAAAAGGAAGTCTTAAAAATAGCAGCGGTGGGGTGCGTGCCAGCTCTGCCAGGTGCCGCAGCCGCCTGGAATTGGCGCGGGCTCGAGCCAAGCCAGCCGGGGGGGGGGTCACCCACACGCAGCTCTCGGGGAAGCCATGGCACCGCTGCACCCAGCCCGGGCTCAGCACTCGCCTGCAGCTGCTCCCACCGCCCCAGCAGCGCCGGGCAGGTCCCAGGGGTGCGGGCACCCCCCTGCCCGCCACTGCCTCTGGGCGCCAGTACCAGCAAGCCTCACGCTGGCAGTGGAGGAATCCAGAGGCAGAGGAAGCAAATTGAGCATAATTAAATAAAAGCTCTTTTGTAACCCAGATAGTAGCAATCTATCTGCTTTGCTGCCATTACCACTGCTGCTCTCTGCTACAGCTGTGTGTCCCACACGTTTAGGTTAGCCTAGCAAGAGCTGTTATCCTGACCTACAAACCGTGCCTTGCCTGTGTTTCTGTATCAGAGACCAGGAGGGGTCATCATTCCCACTCCTCTCCGTACACTTTCTGCTTACCAGCCAGCACAGTGGAAAGGCAGAGCCCCCCCCGCGCCAGCAGCCTCCCCAGGAGCACCCAGGGCAGCAACAGCTTCACCCCTGCGGCTCTCGGCGAGAGCCACCTGCACCAGCACCCGGCCCTGCCACCAGCCCCTGTCCCCAGGGGCACTGCCACAGCTCCGGGCTGGAGCCTGTGCCCACAGGAGCTCTGCTGTGGGGCTGGGCCGGCCCCACACAGCCCCACACAAGGACCGGAGCTGTCTGTGGGTCAGGCGGGACATCCCAGCTGGCTCGGTGAATGCTTGTGTCCTGCCACCAACCCTGTGCCAGAGCAGAACAAGGGGCAGCGGAGCCTCGGCTCTCCTTTTGCCGGGACCAGGGTAAGGATTTGTAGCAGCCCAGTTAAAGGACACTTCCCAGCCAGCGCCCCGCTTTTGCCAGCCCCGTTGCCACACTGTGGGAGACCCTCACTCAGCTCACCATGCCCAACGCTGGCTGCGTCCACAGCCTGCCCTCAGTAATTAACTGCAGTAATTAACCACACTATTAGCACTTGGCGAAGGTGCCAGCTGTAAGCAGCGCTTGGGAGGGGACATGGCAGGAAGACAAAGGGCATTTTGCTGACAGAACATCTCCAGGCTGAACCCTGCAGGCCTATCTGGCCCTGGGGGAGCAGGTCACTTGTCCCTGCCAGCTCTGCCGTGTGCCTGCGTGCCCCATGGGCCACCTCCCCGTGGAGCTGCCACCCAGGGGCTGCCACCTCCAGCCCCTGCAGCTCTGCCACTGCCGGGGTCCCCCCTTCCACAGTCGGTGGCGTCAGGAAACCAGGAGCCGATCAATGTGGCTGTTGTTCCTGTGCTCGCTCTGTCCTGCCCCCACAGAGCCTCCAAATCTCATGTGATTTTTTCCCCCCCTTCTTTCTTTAGCAGGAGCCTACCCTGAACCAGAGAAAAGGTGCCTCTGTGCGTGATCCCTGCTGCCGGACACAGCCCCCCCGGGAGCAGGGCTGGGGCGGCCCTTGGGGACCCTCGGTCGGCGTGGTACCCCCTGCTGCCGGGCAGGGCAGAGAGCAGGACAGCGTCTCGCCCGGGAGCCAGGGCAGACACCAAGCTTGGGGGGTCAGCAAACACCCCCCCATCCCAGCCAGGGGCAGGGGCAGCGGCGGGGGCAGAGCTG
This sequence comes from Thinocorus orbignyianus, assembly GCA_013400375.1. NCBI lineage: Eukaryota > Metazoa > Chordata > Aves > Ciconiiformes > Thinocoridae > Thinocorus > Thinocorus orbignyianus. Next base: position 47,508 of record VXBW01005191.1, on the reverse strand, counting down.
TGTGCCCATGCCAGCCGGGGGGCTGGAAGCAGGGGGGAGCGCGGCAGCAAACCTTCGTAGAGAAAAGTCTTGAGGGGCCACGGCCCGTGGGAGCCGGGCACGGCCGGGACGCTGCATGGGCAGGGGCAGGACCCAGAGGGACAGCCCGGGCTGGGCAGGGACAGGCGGCTCCCCGCCCCGGCCAGGAGGGGACTGAAGTCCCCGCCCCGCGGTGACAGCTCCCGCGCACGGCCTGGCACAGGCGGCAACAAGGCGGGGCCGCGTAGGGTGCATTCCCGCGTCTCCGGGTCCAGGCTGCGGCGACCGACCGGGCGGTCCCGGGGGCCAGGCGGGGTCTCGGGGCGGGGCTGGGCGGGGATCAGGCCCCTGCTTAGGCGCCGCTTGGCCACCAGGGGGCGGCAGAGACCGCGGGAGGTACGGCGCAGTCCCAGGCGTGGCCGCCACGGGGCGGCAGAGACCGGGACGCCCCATGGGGGGCTGGGTGAGCTGGGGAGGGGTCTCAGGTTATGGCAGATCGGATTAGAGCCAGCAGGGTCTTTTAGTTAACCCCCAGTAATTAAAATGATTCGGGCGAGAGCGGCTCAGGCTGCGCCCCCGGGTCCGTCCCGGTCTCCGCCCCCGGTCCAGCTGTGTGTCCTGGGCGACATGGAGGGGCCGCCGCCCGCCCACCCGGGGTCTGCTCCCGGCCAGGGAGGGGGCGCAGATGCGGGGTCGGATCGGAAACGAGCGAAGGATTTCCCAAACGAGCGGTTTTGGGGGGCGGGCACCGCGGGCTCTGCGTGTGACACCCGCGCCCGGGGCCTCACTGGGCAGGAGGCGGGGGGTTGCCCTTCCCGTGTTTTCCCCCGGGGAAACGGGGCTTCTCCCCGTTCCCTTCACGGGGTCCCTTCCGCGGAGGCAGGACAGCGCTTCCCCGCACCCCCCTTGGGGGGGCCCAGCGCAGGACAGGCCGCGCTCCTGGGGACACCCCCCTTGCCCGGGAGCACCCCTCTTCCCGGGGACACCCCCCACCAGCGGCCGCCCCCCGGTGGCGTTTCCAGCCCGGCCCCGGGGCTGTGGCTCCGTTGCGGGGCTGGGACGGGCCCTGTCCCCGCGGCAGCGCTGCCCGCACCGGCGGGGACCGAAAGAGCTGGAAAAGTTCTCCCTGAAGAATGAAGCCGGAGACACGGAGGCCCCCGGGTCCCTCCGCCGGCCCCTGCAGCGCTGCTGGGTGAGAAGCTCCGGGGCTCCCTCGGCCCCGCTGGTCTCAGGGCACACAGAACCGGCACCGGGCCGGGCTGCGGGACAACTGGTGCCGGGAGGGGGTGGAAACTCCCCCGTGTCCCATCCTGGTCCCGCGTGTCCCCTCGGTGCCCTTTTGCCCGGTGCTGGCACAGGGACGGGGCGCAGACAGCAAACCTCCGCGGGGACTCTTGGTCCCAAATTCAGAGGGGACCCGTCTGGGGCTGAGCCTGGGCAGGGCTGCTTGGCCCAGCGATGCTCCATCTCATGCCGACTCGGGCAGCAGAGAACCCACATCCCTTCTCTGCTGCCTCCCATCAGTGGGGGACGCTCCACTGGGGCCAACAAACCACGGGCCAATAAGTGCCTTTTAGAGCAGAAAGTGCATTTAGTGCTTGTTAGAAACAACTTGCAGGCAGGTGTCCTGTGGCAGGGAACTGCCTGTTTACCTGAACTTCCACTGTCAACACGTCAACGAGCTATGACCTGACCTGGGAGGACGATGGCTCCAGTGAGAAAGATCAGCCAGTTCCTCACCTCCACTGGGGCAAGCCAGCATAACCATGTACTTGCCACATCCCTGTTTGTCCCCAGGACCTGAGTGGAGCTATCAAACCACTTCCCACAGACCAGCCGAAAAGCTGAGTAATGACTCCTAATCCTGTAAATGATGGGATTGGAACTGCTGAGGTGGGAGGAGGCCACAGCCGGTGCGCCCTGTCAGCGCGGCCCCTCGGTCCCGAGCCTGCTGAAGAACTACAGCGAGCCCGACCAGTGCCGTGGGGCGACTGCCCCAGGGAATGCAGAAATGTTGAGCTTCACAGCCAATACCTGGGTCCTGTCGTCAGCCAGACAGTGAAAGCAGTCCCCAGCTTCACCCATCACCTGCTGGAATTGCCATTCTGGCTGTGGGGAGACTGGAGAACAATCCCTGCCAACAGCTGATTTTGCTGTTTGATCTCGTGCTGGGTTTATGGCACTTGCGTCTTCCTGAAAACAGAAAATGACTCGTTCTCCTCCCCTTAAAAAAGCTGTTGCCATTCCCTTCTTGGTTCTGTGTTCCTGAGGCCACACAATCAAAACCCAAGAGCATCATCGGTGAGGTATCTCCTCACTTACAGCTTGTACAAATACTAAAGAATCCAGAAATTCCTCTGCAAAACCTGCTACATAAATACTTCTGTTCAGTGGTGGCCCAGCCGACACCGTGCGTGCTCTGTCCCTCCCCCCGTGGAACTGGGCTGCCAGTTGATGCTGTCCCACCAGCCCAACTCTTGTCATCAGAGCCAGGCTGGGGACTGGAGCTGCTCCACCACAAGATCCACCTGAGAAACAGAGGCTCAGCTCAGACGGCACCATGCTCTGCCCAGCGCTGCGATAACCCCGAGGTCCCAGGGAAGAGAAAGTCCAAAGGAGTGAGAGCCAGCCCCTGCCCCGTCCCCACCAGGGCAGCCCAGTTACAGACCTGCTCAGTGGAGGAAAACACGGACCAAATCCCAGTTCTTCAGAGACAGACACCTCTTGGGCATCTCATCTACTTGCACACCCCGCTCAGTGCAGGGGTGCAGCCCTGCAGGAGGGCAGGGCCGAGAGTCCCCGTGCTGGGACAGTCCCACCGAGGGTGCAGTGGCCCTGCACAGGCTGGCCCGGGCTGCGGGACGGAGCCAGGTGAGGAAGAGGGTGCTGCTCTTCCTTCCCGGCCCACAGAGCAGCCAGTTCACCTTGGCCATGCCCAGGTGTGGCTGGTGGCAGGGTGGGGGCTGATGGCCGGATCTATGGGGAACTTGCTCCAATTTTAAGCTCTCTGGGGCTCAGCAGTTTTAACCCACTCGCTTTTTCTCCCTGACCCCCCACCCTGCCCCTTTGGAAACATCCAAACTAGGCTGGTGTTAATAGCTGAGGTCTTTATTTAAAGTTTTTTTATATACAGTAAAAGTGTCACAGATAAATCTGTGACAATCAGACAAGACAAATGTAAATCTCTCTCAACAATTAGCAGCTTAAGATCTATAAACTACAGTGTTACGTTCACAAGTGTCATTTCTGTACTTTTCAACCCGTGCAAGTGAGTTTTTCTGTTTATTTTTTTACACTTTTAAAACACACTTACAGCTAAGTCAATTGCCTACGACTAGACCACCTGGCATACACAACACAGACACACAGGGTTTTTAACTCTTTAGCCACGTTCAGAATTCACTTAATAACTGACAAAACTACCCAATCTTGAACCCCTTTGTAGCTTGGCTTGTTTTGTTACAATGCTGCTTTTTTAATTTAAAAAAAAAAAAAAAAAGCCTATTTTCAAAGCTGAAAGACAGTGCTTTTGTGTCCCAGTGCAACATGTACAGAACTCAACATTTCATCTGATCAGACCCTAAGAATTCATGGGACTGGAAGAAACCAACGAAATACCTGCTGTGAGCATGCTCAGTATCACTAAACTAAACTAATGAGGCTGACAGAAAAGAGAACTTCATAAAGTTTAAAACTTTTTTTTTTTTTGCATCAAGATTTTCTTTCTTTACATTGTGAAAGCAAACGGGGGAAACATGAACTTCATTTGAACTTCAGGATTTCCATGAAGAGCTGCTGCTTTTTGAACTATTGCAGTCCGTTACATTCTTCCCTTTTCATATGCCAGGTCGATACGTGCTGGACATATCTAAGCAACTTCAGAATCATTTCAGCTCTGAATACGACACGTTTTGGGAAACATACTGCAACTCAGAGATGGTCACTATAAAGTGTACATCCATGGGCAATAATAAACGGGTAATAGTAAAGGTACTCACACGCACACCCACATCCATGGCAGAAACTCTTGTACACGTCACCCAGAAACGCCTCATCAAGAAGGCAAACACAACCAGGAGCTTTAAAGCTAGAATCACATTTCCAACAATATAATCATCGTTACGCTACCAGAAATCTTCACAGACCTTCCAACTGAAGAGGGAGAAAACCTCAAAAACGCTCTGCTAATGCAAAAGGCAAAGCACACGGCAGTGGTTAGGATGTGAGAAGTGGATGCAGCATCATACATGGCATTACTGCAGACAACTCTCTGGAATGGAAGGAACTGTCGAGAGAGAAAGAGACAGATAGACAGACAGACAGACATTGTCCAGAACCATATGTACATGGCCTTCACCAAACAGTTTTGAGGTGATAAGTTTCTATTAAGCCTGCACCTTCTGGCAAATTAGCAATTATTTACTGAAGACAACTCAGAGCGGCACCCCGTGTCCAGATCTAGATCCATTGGCTTCCAGCTCCTTCCTGCCTTGACCACATCAACACCCACCGGGAGCACCTCCAGCGGGATCAGAACTGAGAACACAGAGGTGCAAAGGCCAGGTTTCGGAAAGAAAGGCAACAAAGCTTTTCGATTACGTGCAGAATCAGTTCTCACTGCTGTTCACACCTCTGCTTCCGACAGGAGCTGCGCAGGGTTCAGGCAGGAAGGGCGATGACCAGGGGGGGGTTGGCTGGAGCCAGGGGCTCGGGGCAGGAGGGAGCGTTCATGAACTCTGCTGTCTGCAGCTCTGCCCGACGCAGGATTATTTTTGGCTTGAGTCAGTTGCAATTGGCAATTTGTGTTTTAAGCAGGACAGGAGCAGACTGGTGCGGGTGGTGGCAGAGAGGGGTGCGTGGGGGTCCCCGGGGAGGGGGTACCTGAGCTGCCACGGGAAACATAAACCCAACCTGCCAAGGAGAAAGGATGGCTGGCTGGCGGGGGGCTCGCCCCCACTGGAAATCAGAGGGCCCTCAGGGCTGTTCATCTCGTTTGAGAACTTCTCAGAACTCAGAATTTGCATCATGGCAAGAAGTCCCAGGGTTCTGTGTGTGTACATACACCTATATGTGATGTTATACGTGTATATAGACGATTTCAACTGGTTCAGGTCACTTGGGCAACATTTGGTTCCTAGAGGGAACTTAAGCCTGGAAGGAAGGAAAACAGTAAGATCTAACTAAATACCATAAATGGTTTTGAAAGAGAATCCTGGAGCTGTTTGGGATTTCATGGACAGGGAAGCTGAATCTTGGCTTTGTTCCAGCGAAAGGGACACCAGTTAAAAACCAGCAGAGTGCGAAGGCTGATGCCAGCACCAACAGGTCCCAGCAACAGCCCATTGCCAGGACCCCAGAGTCATGTTTGCAGCTGACATTTCCTCTGGAGCTCCCAGAAGGTACCGACACCGGGTGCCTGCCCCCAGGCTGAGGAGGAGGATGCTCTCTGTGGCACAGCACACAAAGATCTCTACAGACACACAATGATCTCACCAGAGCCTGGCAGGAAGAAAGCTTTGGTTTCACTTTTTAGGGATTTATGTAAAATTAAATCAGAGATATTTCTGAGACAACCATTCTTTTAAGCGGACTGTTCATTGAGTATTTCTTTCCTTAAAAGAACCTGTCTTTTCCCTTGGAAGGGATGAAGACAAATTCCTTGTTCTTATCCTGAGACCAGGAATGAGAGATGACGTGGAGATGAGGAATATAAACGTACTCTCCTTCACATCCAGGGAAAGACACACAAAAAAAGCCCTGCAGGACAAAAATGCATGGAGAAGAGAGAGGTTTCCATGATGCTGCATCTGAGGGCTCAGGAGGACAGATGAGAGGTGTGTGAGTGGCGCTGCGCTCTAGCCAGGCTGGCATTAGGAACTGCTCTCTGCCCTCCTCAGAACTGTTTCAGGACAAGACAGCTCACAATTATTCACGCATTTCTTCATTTAAAAACATCACTTCTTTATTTAAAAGAAAGAAAAAAAAAAACAACAACGCAATGACCCTCCCAACCCCTTCCAAAAGAACCCCCAATAATAATAATTATAATTATAATAAAAAATCCTATTAGAAACAATAAGGAAGCACTGAGAGTTTGAGTATTACACTCTTCAAGTATGCTGTTTGGATTTTTTTTAAATCTGTGAATATACATATATAAAAAAACCCTTAAAAGTGCGACCAAGGGCTTCTGCTTAAAGGTAAGTATTTCAAGGACTACTTCAAAATACTGTAGCACAACTGTGCAGCTTCTGTGTATGGCATGAGGCTTCCACTTCATATGCTCTGCAAAGTTAGCCAGCCTTCTAGAAAGTTCCTGAAAGTCAGGTTAGCACAAACGGCGACCCTCGATGCTGAACTGGGAGAGATGTCCAGGCGTTGCTGCTTTTCTCGTGCTAAGGAAAGACCCCGCTCTGAGCGCATCCGTTTGGACATGGAATGTGAGCAGACTTCACAGTAAGAGTTTAGTGTTGGAGGTTGCTGCAGTACCGTCACCGCGGCCGTGCGCCAGACCGAGCCATGCTCATCTGAAGCTCACCACATCTCTTCTTCCTGACAGGTTTAGTACAGTAGTTCAAGCCACAATTTAAACTGCCCATTGGTATGCTCCAAATTTCTGTATTTTATTTATTTCTTTTGTACACTTTAAAGAATCTTAAGATTTGCATCCAAAGAGAACCATGCTACATAAAAATTATCCAGGATTCTCGCCAAAAAGAGTTCTTGAGTAAAATCTAAAAAATACTATTGCAATGCATCTCGCAGAGAAAAAACGTTATTCTAAATGTAAACAAATTCACTCAGACACTTTAAAACTTCAGCGGAGTAGTTGCTGACTAATCTTTGCCACGCTCGCTCGCCGAGAGCGCCGGGAGGAGGGCGACGCAGCCGGGTCCCACCACCATCATCTGGGGGGGTACAAGAACCGTTCCAAGTAGCCGGCGATGGCATCCCAGTGCTTCCACAAAAAGGCAATGAAAACCACGATAAATAAAGTGCTGAACGTCCTATTGCGAGTCTTCATGAGGGGCACGACGCAGTTGGCCACGGTGGAGACGAAGACGAGTAGGACAGCCATGACGGCCAGGAGGATGTTGATGAACTTCCCCAGCAGGTTCCTGGCCGTGGCGTTCTCCAGCCCCTCCAGCTGCACCACCTGCTGCTGCTGCTGCTGCAGCTCCATCTTGGAGATGCGGGTCTGGCAGGCCTCCAGAGCCTCCTGCGGGCAAGAACACACCACTGGGTCGCCAGTGCCCCACAGCTCTTACCTGAGCAGGGCCACCCTCCTGCTGCCACGCCGCTCCTGCAGGACTTGAGTCACCGTCCCCATCACGCCCGCAGCCACGGCAGAGGAAGCTGCGCCGTTCCACATGGCTGAGGGCGAGGAGCCCCTCCTAACGAGCTATGGCCATTAGTGACACACTGCACGGCGGAGGGTGACGAGCTGACACGAGCCGGGCTCTGTAACACACAGGCTGCAGCCACCACCTTGCACGGCCGGCTGCCTGTCCCCACACAGGTCACCTGGGACCTGGCCACCCACCCCTGGCAGCCAGACCTGCAGGCGGATGCTGCCGCAGCAGCAGCCAGCCCTGCTCTGTCCAGGGGGACCGCGCCGCTCATCTCAGCTCTGCTGCCAAGAGACCACCGAGGGGCAGCGGCGCTGTGCCCAGCCAGCACCCCTCTTCTGCCTCCTCCTCTTCTGGGAATTCCCAGAGCCTCCCATGTCCATCACCTTTGCAGTGGCTTCTGCTTGTCTGACCCCATCCAACTCTCTCATCAACCTGGCAGAGAACTAAGCCTGTCAAACTAGAGGAGAATGAGACCCAAGAATTGTCCCCTGCCCCCGAGGGACGGAGAGCTCTGGCTCACCGTGGGAGCCAAGGGCACCGCCACCCACAGGCGCTTGTTTGTTCCACCCTCAGCTGAAGCCCCCCTTACCTGTCACTTCTCTGCCACCGCATCACGCCTGGGGCATCAGAGACACGTGGGGGCTCCTTACAGCCGGGGAAAACCCCTCGGCCCCCAGCCACAGCCACGGGGACTTCACCCGCCCGAAGCTCCTCGGGGACAGAAACAGGCAGGAACACCCTACAGCTCCTGCTCACACCATCAACACCCCACACCAGTGATGAAAAGCGAGACACCTGCTGAAGCCAGCACAAGCACAAGCGCAGATGACAGACCTCTTCCAGAACTGGTCTTTCCTGCTAAGGTTTGGCGGCCACTCGGATCATTTCCCAGGTCTCTTGCCCTTTGGAAGAGCCTCCGACTCCACAGTCTCTGTTTGCAAAGCTTTGGTCCTTTACATACTGAAAGAAACTTCTCTCTTACAAATACCTCCTTATTTGGGCAAAACCAAGAGAAAGACTTGTTTCCTGACAGTGGATACACAAAGCCATCTTTCCTTAGACATATGTGATCATTGCTCTAAAATTAGTGACACAGAAACGCTCCCTTGGGTCAGTTACGGGGACCGAGGCTGGAGAAGAAGTGTTTGGGTATGAGAGCTCCAAACCCCCACAAACCCTGCACCAAACACAGCTGCAGGGTCCCCCCTCACTCCAGCTGACCCAACCCTGCTCTGGCGCGAGCGGTGGGGTCCCCTGGGGAGGAGCCTGGCTGGTGGTGGCCTGGAGGGACACCTCACCCCTTCAGAGCTCCTGCACGTGCCATTCAGCGACAGAGCTACAAGATCCGAACCAGAGGCTGAAGCAGGGAAGGGCTTCTCAAGCGAGCTGCGGGAAGGGTGGGCTCCGGCCGGGGCCGGCGTGTCCCCAGCTGTGTCACCCACCTGGATGTCCCGGGCGCGCTCATAGGACTGGTAGGCGATCTTCTCCTCCATGCTGGCCAACTCCTGTTTTAAATTGAGGATCTCGTTCTGGTGGAGCTCAGTCAGGTCATTCAGCTGCTCTTCCAGCCTTTCACATCTAGAAACGGCACACACGGGACAGCACCTCAACGGGATGGCAGCAGTGCCCCAGGGAACATGGATCTGTCACTGGGAACTACCATGTCTCCTCCCTCCCAAAAGCGGGCATTACAGTGGGCACTGGGAACCCCTTCCCACCAGGTTTCTGTTCTGGGGAAACCACACGGAGAGGTTAAATGACAACTGCCAAGCAATGCAAGGAACCAAGGAGAGAATTAGGGTACAGTAAGTTATCCCCCAAACTTTTGTTGCAACCAAGCAGTTCCCTTCCCATAAGCTCTTAGGCATTTTCACCTACACTCAGAACAGTAACTGGCATCAAAATGACACAGAACTCAAACACAAGCGATGCCTCAGAGGACGTGATGGTCCTGTTTGATCTTCACATGAGGTCACATGGGTATCTTGGACTTACTTTTTCTTTATCTCTCATGAATGATTCAGCCTAACTAGCAAAGGTCATCACATCATTTATTAGGCAGGCACATGAATCATTAACCTGCCGACTCATTTTTCAGTTTGGTGCTGGGAATGGGCTGGGAGCAGGCCTGAGACAGAGGCTGCCCCAAAAACAGAGTTAAGAGTCCCGAGAGGCAGGGGGCTGTTTCTGACTGAGGGAGTTGGAAGCTTACTTCCATGTTCCATACACTGTTTTGCTCCATACTGTTATTTTAGCACTTTTGAAATACATTAATGATACATTGCACTTTTACATAGGCACTTCATTTTTGCAATTTCAAGGCCAAATTTCCAAGCAACACGTGCTTCAGTACCTTTTAAAAACCAGGCGAGAATTTGTTTTACTTCCAAAAGGTAAATGCACGGAGGGAGCTGGGCCTCAGCTCAGGCGTGGGCAGTGGGAGCTGGGCACCGTCCACACCATCCTCTTCCTCCCCCCGGCTCCCACCAGCTCCACATTCCCGGGTCATCGCGAGCGAGGGCTGAGGCAGCTCAGGTTTGGGAGCAGGCACGGGGGCTGCTGTCCCCGCTCCGGGTGGTACTGCTGCCCTCCCACCCAGACAGCAGGGAAAAAGCTTAGCGTATGGCTCTTAGCTCTGAGCCTCGGTACTAACAACCCAGACATTGCTAAGGAATTAAGCATGGAGATCATTCCTTGTTTGAATTTCAGTTCCCCTGACTCCATCTGAATTTAATTTATACACACACATATGCATAAAACGAATAAATAATATTTATCTAGAACAAAGAATTTAATCACAAGTTCTGAAACTAAGACGAAAATCCCGTTTTTCAAGACTTCCGCTGCTTCACAAGCTAAATATTCAGAATCTGTAGGCACAAGCTGGCCTGAACAAAACGTCTTGGGGTTTTGTCTTAATGGAAAAGTCTGAAGAGAATTCTCATTCACATGCCCAACGCAGTATTGCTTTAAATTTAGACGGAGCCAGACGGAGCCCAACAGTTTCCAACCATGAAACCATGTGGTCAAGCAGCAGCGAGAGCAGGGCCAGCAGCGCTGGTGGGGCTGGCCCGGCCTGCCACAAGGGCCATGACACCGGGCAGGACTCGGCAGGGAACAGGTTTCCCAGGAAGAACAAGCTGCAGACAAGGGAACAGCCGTGTGGAGCTGGGCTAATGAGGAAGGAGCCCTGGTAATTAATATTGCCACTTGTTCCCACCCAACTTCACACAAAAAAAACCCAACTCGCCAACAAGAAATCACAACCAAACCCACGCCAAGTCCCAAAGGCAGCATAAATTACTTGAAATATATTCAGTTTGTTAATATATTGCAAAATTCTCCAGTGGGTTTGTTACACAAAAAGGGACTCCAGCATTTCTGAAAATATCACGATTATGTCTTTTAACCTCCTCCCACATAAATGTCCTTCATAAACCAGCTGTTGCCAGGCAGCTTAAATCCTGTTCTCCCACAAGAAACAATTGTATTTTAATAACTTCAAGCCTACCTCAATCTACAGGAAACATAAGGAAACTCTGCAAATCCGTGTAGCTCAGAGTTTCAGCACAACACCATCAGCAAAGGGCCTGGCTCCAATGGCCAGTTCCCAAACCCGCTCCCGGCTCGTGCTGACCCCAGGGCTCCCGCAGCTGCCCCCTCTCCACACACCCGGGCATTGGGCAGCGGCTGGAACTGGGGCATTTGAAAACACAAAAATGACCAAACACAAACCCCCAGCCTGCCCAGAGACCTGTTTTTGAAATCACACTTCCTCCATTCATCTCCTTTCCACCTCTTGATGAGGAGGGCCCGAAGCCAGGGTTTCCTGCTGAAGGACGGTTCACATTAAACCCAGAATAAAAAATAAATAAATAAAAGGGCTAAGATGGTACTCACACCTCCCTCCCTAGTGCTCGAGTGCCAGTGCCGGGCCTCCGAGCCACAGCAGCCACCAAATCCCACCTTATTTCAGGTACAGAAAACACCTCATTAGAGTCCAAGAATTATTTTTTCACTAGCTAAAACGTGAAATTCCCCTTAAAACCACTGGCCTCTAGATTAACAAGCTCCAGCACGGCGAGTGTTCTGCAGGACAGACCAGAGCTGAGTGCCAGGAGCATCCCCCCACCCGCATGTTCCCATGAGGATACCAGGGCACAGCTGGGGAGCGGCCGGAGCAGGGACATGGGGCACCTTGCCGAAAGAAGCCAGCTCAGGTTCCACACCTCTCCCGAGGCTCACCCGTCAGGCATCAGGGAACTGATGACAGGGTAAAAAACCACAAGTATAACCATCTCATGTTTTTTAAGAGCTTTGAGGCATTTTTAAGTAACAGCTGCAAAATACATGGCTAACATGCCTGTGGAGGGGACAGACATGACGACAAAGACACTTCACCTGCACTCAGTGAGGGCTCTGCCAAGTAAAGAAACTCTGACCAAACCGATGCTAGAAGATATCCTCAGTACAGGGAAAAGGGGGCTTAATTCCTCTCTCCAAGCACTTCTCAAGATGGACACAATACATCTGATCTTTATTTTCACGCTGCTGCAGAGTGTTTCAGTGGCAGAGCAAGAGCCAGCAGCAGTTACCTCTGCTCCTGCCCGGACAGCGGAGGGACGGGGCTCGCTCCCGGCCCCACAGGGATGGAGCTCTGCCGGAGGCTCCTGTGGCTGGGCCAGGGTCCCACCGTCCCCCTGCCCCAGACGGGGCTCTGCAGCCCCTCACACCCCACAGATCCAGTGCACCTGGTCCGGTCTAAAGATCAGGCGTGAGAAGAGAGCGGAGTCCAAGACTCCGATAAAAACCAGGTAAATGAAAGCACTGGCATTTTGGCCAACAGACTCCTCCCGATGGGGCCGTGGGAGACCCGAATGCCCTTTCCAAGGGTGCCGGGCTTGGGAAGAAACCCAAGCCCTTGGGCTGGCCACAGGCCAAGTATGTGAGCTCACGATTCCCCCGCGCACAAACAGGTTCCTAAAGGGACACGCAAGATGGAAACACTCGGCAGGAACTGCATTTCAGTCTCCACAGCACAGAAAGTCCCGGCTCCTGTCAGTAAACAGCCGCCACCTTCCAGCCGATGAGATAAGCAGGGGCTCCGGGCACCCGCTCCCGCCGGAGCACAGTGCGGCCACGGCGCCGCCAGCACCTTCCTGCCCGTGAGTCAGCCCCGGCAGCGCAGAGCCGGCACCTGCTGCCAGCGGGCAGCGCAGCACCCACACCGGGCACAACACCAGTACCCACACCGGACACAGCACTGGGCACCGCACCGGTGCCCGCACCCGCAATGGAGCCACCGCACCAGCCCAGCCCGGCCCTGCAGCCCAGCAGCCACCGGGACGGACGCAGGGAGAGGGAGGGAGGAGATGGAGGAGGTGATGGAGAACCTGCGAGACAAGCCATGGCTGAAAAACAGACTGTGCAAACATACAGGGAAACAGATCAGAACCTGCAAAAAAGGAGAACATCCAAGCAAGAGGAAATGGGCAAACACTGGGTGAGGAAATGCCATGGTGCCTGCGTTGTCCCAGCTTCCAGGTACAACAGACAGGCACATCGTTGCCCCAGAGCAAAGGCTTCTCCAAAATACTTAGTATTTTAAGTTCTAAGTGAACTCAGTGCTTGTTTTTGAAAGCTTCCCAGAAACAGAGCAAAGTTATGTGGTATTTATAGCTTTTAAAGCCAGTTATGATTAATTTGAATCCCCAGACTCCCAGCTTCAAACCACAACCTCCATTCCCATCTCCCTCCTGAGGAGCACGAGAGGGGCTCCCGGCACGAGGCAGAGCTGCTCTCTGCCAGGGCAGCGGCTCCTCCCTGCCCCGGGACACAGCAGATACCTTCCCATTCTCGGGTAATGGGGGCTTTTATCTTCACGACACTCTAAAATACAGAAGCTGTCCGACAAGAGCCTAGATCTGTACAGCAGGGCAATAACCTGGGATGAAGCTCCCTGCAGACGGAGCAGCCACCCACTTGCCCCAGATGCTACAGAGACGGGCACCCAGCATGGTGTAACTGCTCCTGGGCAAAGCTCACACCTTTAATCAGCTGCAGCAACATTCCAAACGGCAGGGCTAAATGACTATCTTCTTAAGTACTTATCTGCCAAATACAGCCCCCCTGGCAGCTCTTGGTGCCGTGGCCGGTGGCCAGGCTCTGGGCCCCGCTCAGGGTTTAACAGCACCCGACAGACCGGCCCTGGCACCGCACCCTCCGGAGGGTGAACCTTGCTGAAGGGTTTCAGGGGACCCAGCCTCTTCAGCTGCAGCGTCCATTGGTGCCCAGGGTCTGAGGGTGCTCCGTCAGCTCCGCTGTGCTGCACACAGCATCCCGTGAACAGCCGCCACGGTGCCTGCGGAACAGCCACCCGCACAGCCGCGCACAGCTGGAGCCCTCTGCGGCGCAACGGAGGCCGGACCCTGCCTGGCTCCACTGTGAGAACCGATGACAATGAGGCACCGGGACCCAAAGCTGCTGCGCTGGGCACCGGCTGCGGCCAAACCGCTGACGGCTGCACAGCGGCACTAAGCATGGCGCGGGCTTTGTCTGCCTGAGCTCTGCAAAGCTCACAGAAACCTCGCTGTCTCTATGAGATCCTAGTGGGATAAGCCTTTCCAAATGTTTTTCCGATGACCTGGCATCAGCACGACTGAAGAGCTGCCAGGCACCTGCACGTCGTGCTGTCCCCAGCCAGCCTGTCCCGAGCCCCAGGTTGTGCTTGGCAGCATGGCTGATGTGACAGAGGCCAGAAGCAGCCTCACGACAAAAGCCTGCCATCCTCCAGCAGAAGGAGGAGTTGGGCCCCTTGCGTTTGCTATTTAAAATATAAAAACCAGAGTTTAAGAGTTTGATTTAGGCTGCTGTGCCCCGAACAGCTGCAGGAGGGCAGCTGGTAGCTCTTCCCTCTGGAGCTGGGGGACGAGCCCTCGCTCCCAGCTTGTGACGGGACACGAGGCACTGTTGGACAGGACAGGGATGCTGCCAAGAGCTCTGCCGCAGGGAAGGTTGTCTCAGCACCTCTCCAGGGGTTGCTTTCCCCAGGGAGGTGAGGTGACTGCCATATCCTGCTGTCACCCAGCACGGGCTGGCAGTGCTGCAGCGCACCCTCTGCCCTTCTGCTCCTCCCAGGAAAGCTGACGGGAACAGGAGCTAACCGATTCCACAGCCACACACAGGACCTCCGTGACAAGGGCACTGCCAGTATCTGTCACTGACTTGAACTTCATTTCACTGAACCCTGTCACTGTGGGGCTGAGTGGGAAAGGGAAGGGAATCTCCTAGCTTTGGCACAGGGGCAAGAGACCATGGTTTTTTGGAGAGCCCTGAAAAAGCCAGATATGTGTTTCTCTGGCAGACACGGGCCTGAGTGCTAGAGACGGCATGGGTAGGATACTGGCCACATCTGGAGCCCTGTCTCTTGCCTTGACCCAAACTTTTACAGGATTTTTGAAGGCAAAGCACTGTCTGGATAACAACTGCATCAGTGCACTCCTGGTCTTTTGGGACACCTCTCTAAACCTCTTTGGCTTGACTTTTTATCTTGGAAATACAGTGAAATAAACCTTTTTCCTTGCTATTTCTTTCTCGTACAGAAAGGGGGACTTCCCATCTGACCCAGTGCTGCTCCCCCGGGCTCTGCTCCACAGCTGGCAGCACTGCCTTCTGAAGCACGTACCTGTACCGCTCCTCCTGCAGCGTCTGCATTATTAATGAGTAATCCCTCTGATAGCGAACCTTAAGGTCCTCAAAGGATTCTTCCAGTCTCGCCTGCGTCTCTCGAATTTCTTGAATCTCATGCAGTATTGCATCAAACCCTGAGCTCTGCATATCCAGAGTGTTTGTTTTGGAGCTGGAAGCTCCCACAGGGCCCCCTGTCGTGCTGTTGGCTCCCACCGAGCCTGACGTGGCACTGGAGCAATCCTCTTCACTGCCATACTTTGGGCTCGACTGAAAGTTCTGAATAACACCTAGAGCCTTGCCTCCCGTCCCATCTTCCTGGCCTTCTTCTAGGGAGTCCTTCAGATTCGCAATGTTGTCTGCACTCCCAAACTTGTTCCTTATGAGGGAGGCAATCTCCCGGGGTTTGGAAACCACAGCTCCTGCTGCTGAGTGCGTGGCTTGGGAGAAACTGGAAAGCCCACCCTTGACGCTGTCGACTACTCCCTCACTGAAGCCAGTGACTCTTGCTCCAACATCTTTCAAACCCTGGTGCATATCCCTGAAGACATCCTTCGGCTGCCGAGGGATCCCATTCTGCTCAATCTCTCGCAGCTTTCGATGGTAATGTTCTAGCTTCTTCTGCAGCTGCAAGATGGTCTGGGCTGACTTTTGATTTTTCTTCTCAAACACTTGCTTGATGCGGGCGCTCTGCTGCTTATCTGCGTTGTTGGCCAGCTTCAGGTACTCTGCCACGTTGTCATCGCGGGCCGTTTGTTCGATTTTGATCTGCTCGGTCAACTTCAGTATCTTCTGCTGCAGGTGTGTGATGGCCACTTTTGTCCGCTGAGGATCTGGGGTCCCGTCAACAGAGTCTGCATTGATGCTGCCATCGGTGCTGGAGGCCACCGCACTGGAGGTTTGCGCGAGGCTGCTGACTTCCAACCGCTCGATCTGGGCAGGGAGAGAGAAACGTAAGTAAGTGCCTGATACAAAACCTTTCCTTCCTTGTGCCAGCCAGTTCAACAAGTGGATGTAATTCTGGCAAAATGCACCTTTTTTAGGCTGCCCAGGGTACGGGACCAGTCAACTGAGCTCCAGGTGCCTTGTAGACATCTAATAAGAGCTGAAACAAAACCCCTCGTATTGAAGCCAACTCAGCGGCCTCAACCAAGCAGACACTCCAGCACAGAGCGAGGGCACCCAGGCCGGGCAGCCTGATCCCAGCACCTGCTGGTGTGAGACCAGCAGCTCCATCAGCTGGCGAGTGGGAGGAGGAGGGAACTGGGGAAGTGCAGAAGCCACACGAACAAGCACATAGGAACCAAGTCACTCCCAGTGCCCCGTCTGCTCGTTCCAGAGCAAGCGGTAAGGAAGCTCATGGGAAACGGGGGAGCCACCGCATCGGTGCTCCAGAGTGGTGCTGGGAGCCCCCAGGAGCGCCCCCGGGGCCGGGGCGGGGGGACAGGGGGTGGGCACTGGCTGCCGGGGCACAAACCCCGGTTGTGCCCCAAGAACAGTCAAACGTCGTTCCAGCGGGGCCGAGCGGCACGAATTCCCCCGCGGGGGGTGGCAGGACGGGCCCGGTGGCACTGCCACAAGCCCCCGGTGTCCCCCCACNGGGACAGCTCGGGACCGCTCCCACCGACCCTCCAAAAAACCAACCCTAAATTCCCGCTGCAGCTCCTTTTAAGACCCGGGAACCCAGACCCGCGCTCCGGCGCTGTCCCGCATTCACCCCCCGCACCTCCAGCAAAGGAGCGGCGCCCCGGGAGACCCCGCTCACAGCCCCGGCTGCCCCCGCACCCCGACCGCAGGGGCTGTCCCGGGTTGTCCCAACCCATCTCCCCCAGTTCCGTGTTCTCTCTCCACGCAGCCCGCACCCCGCACCGGCGCTGCCCCTGCCCGTCGAGCCTCCCCGCCGCGCTGGGGGCACCTCCGGTACCGGGACAGGCAAGAACACGCAGCGGGGAAAGCCAGGCCGGGATTGCTCCTGCACAGCGTTCGGATGTGCCTCTGGAGTCACAAGAAGGGTTTTCCCACCAGAGAGGGGAGTGCAGGGCTGGGACACAGCCCAGAACATCAAAGGGCTTTCTCGGCACAGAGGGGGCTTGGGAGGGGGCGGGCTCAGCACAAAGCAGGACCCCGGGCTCAGCACAAAGCAGGACCCCCAGAGCACTGGGAATGCTGGTGCCATACCACTGATGTAAGACAACAGGCAATCTGTCCTGAAAAGATGCTGGTAATTGAAATATTGTAATGGTCAATGTTTGCATAAAAATAGGGACCACAATTCAATCAGTCAATCTCCCTTGCGATACAATTTTCCAATCTATTGACCCAGTCCTGATGGGCTGGACCTGCCCGGCGCTGCACTGGACACTGCCTCGGCGTTGTGCCACCAGTGGAATGAAACCAGGTGGGACCTTCTGCTCTCTCCTCCTCAAGATCCTACCAGATTCCTAGCACTGAACACCATCAGCCTTTCCCTCCTGTACGAGTTTTCCAGTGTACCCATTGGGCAACACACAGACCAAACAGACGCTTGGTAAAGTCTCACATTTCCCATGGACTTATTCCCGTACACTTGTCGAGGTGGAATACCGTATATTATTTTCCCTTCTCAAAGCAAAGATGGCAAACCACATTTAGGTAGAAGATTCAGAGGAAGTCTATCTTGACTGTCCAGGATGGAGTCTCTTTAGGTTCAAGATCTGTTCAACAAACCATGTGGCACACGAGGCAGAATCAATCTTTGGGATGCTGCTGCAGCTCCCACCGCGTCACTAACAGCCCAAACTGGCACAGGTTACATGAGTCCTGCACTTCAGGAAGAGCTGTCTCTTTACGAGGTATGAAACAAGAGCCTGACAACCTGTGGCGGTGGAAAAACCACAGCTCTCAACACAGGGACAGGGCTGTTCCCCTCAGCGGCTTGTCATTGTGCCGTCATTTCTCATTTGACCCTGCATTTTTTCCTAATTTCTCTCAGCTCCAGTATTTGTACAGTGCAAAAACTGGATGGCCTCGGTACCATCACAGATCCATCCACATTAAAGCCTCTAAACACATGTTTGTACAAAGCCATGCACAGACTCCCGGTGAGGTGTTGCAGAGAGGTATTTAAGTATTACTGTGAGGTACCTTCAACACACTCAATTAAATGCAATCAACAGCCAGAAGTCACCTCCCTGCGTGACACCTGCAGCACATGATCCTTTAACCTTCTGAGTCAGGCTGATGTCAGCCCCCCAGTCCCGCGCACGGCCAGCGTGCAGTGGCCCTGCTGGACCTGATAAAAACAGCACAGTTCAAAATAAAGTAATACCAATTCCTGAGCCCGACCCACCCAGGTGATGCAATAAGCTATTTATAGCCTTGGGCTGAGAGGGCTATTTCTAATGCTTTGCTTTTTAAAGGATGTTACAGGATCACAGCCCGGTTGAGGTTGGCAAGAGCCCCTGGAGGTCACTGGTCCAGCCCCTGCTCAGGGAGGGCCACCACGGGGCACCCACCCAGGGCCATGTCCAGGGGGCTTTTGAGTATCTCCAAAACTGGTAATTCCTTATCTCCACATTACAGTTGTGGACATCTCTGTAATAAACCTTTGGACCTCTACCCCTTCTGTCTGTCTGCTGCAACATGCCACACATTTAACACCACCAGATCTTTGGCTCCTTATTTATTTCAAATGGCACGTCTGTGTTGTGGCAAATCCCGTGTAACAGCACATGTCAGCGGGAATCTTCTTTCACCTCAATTAGACAGAAGATCCAAATACTGCTGGCCTGAGCCACCTCCGGAAACCCACCTGACAGCTCAGGACCCACCACCTGCCTGGCATGCACACGTGCTCCCGGGCACAGGCCAAGGAAGTGCCCTGGGAGATCAAACAATGAGTCTGGTGTGACTCCTCATCACACACTGTCCTGCAAAATGTTATCATCTGACTCAGGATCCAGAAACTACAGCAGCTTTGCATTTTAACGGGCTTCCATCCACCTGCCCACAGATGCTGCTGGTCATCGCTGCCAGCAACTGCTTCGAGCTGTCCCCAGCGCGCTCCTGAACCCAAACCAGAGCCAGAGCTGGCTCAGGGGAAGGACACAAAGAGAGGGACGGCTCAAGGAAGTCCTGGTGCCTGCTTTCCATAGCAGAGCTCATGGGTTAGGTTATAATTTGGGTTTCTAAAGGAGATAAACAGTCTTTGCCTGTAGGCAATTAACCCTCAAAATGGCAGGAAGATCATCCTGGTTATGGAAAAAAAAACCACCACGAGAAAACAAAAATGAAAAACGACCCTGAAAAAAGTACAAGAAAAAATTCCAATGCAGTCCTTTTGTCTGGCTGAAAACACAGCTGGAGCAAGGAGCCACCACTGCTGACACCAGAGGAAATGGGGTTACACCTTGCTCACAGCAGTGAAACCACCCTGAGCGACAGTGACTGTGGCTGTGACACAGCCCGGTCCCAGCACCCCTGCTGGAACATCCCCCCGCCCTGCTGTGGGACGGGGGGACACAGGCCCCTGGTGGGGGACAGAGCCCCAGCAGAGCAGTGTGTCACCCAGAGCCCACGTGCTGAGCGCTCTCTGCCCTCGGGGGGTGACCCGCGAGGCAGCACATCCCAACTCTGTCCCGCAGCCTGGTGCGGGAGCCCGGCCTCTCCTGCCACCCTGTCACCTCACCCAGGATGAAATGGAGACGTGACTTCATGTGCTGCTTCCAGTGCCAGAAACACAGAGATCAGCTACAACGCAACAGCTTGGTTTTTCCCCGTACCTCTCAGTGGCAGAAATCCCCAAAGGAGATCAGTATTTCACCTTCAGCCATGGCAGGGGGCGGTGGAAGATGCTGTTGCCATGCAAGGACCTCCTTGGTGCATCAGGAAGAACCGCATGTGGCATCGTCACCACCGTCCCCTGCCGCGGGAGCCCCACACAGCCGCCACCCACAGCGCAGTGGCCAGGAGCAAGGCTCAGTGTCCCCATCCCACCACAGCTTCCCAAAGCTGCAGAGCTGCTGAGAAGAGGATCAGCTGGTGGCTGAACAACCGGGGCACCAACACCCACACCGCGGGTAAGGCCAGCCCGAGGGAACAAACAGAACAACCCGAATGGGAAAGTAGGAAAGAACTGAACTATACCCAAGGGTCTGCAGGAATTTGATTTTTGAGGTGAAAAAGGATGACACAGCAAAAGATACGGCCAAAATAACATTCACGGATGTTTATTTTAGCAGCTGCAGATTTTTAATCAAGGGGGGGCTGCCAATCAGGCCAGAAGTTACAATAATAAGGATAGGAAATGAGGTAAAGCCGAACAAAAAATGAAGCATAGGAACCAGGAGGACAGGGTGGATCTGGAAACAAGTTTATACAAGCCTTTATCAGAAAGTGACCATATAAAACGATGGGGACTTCTTGTGTTTGTGGTTTTTCTGATTTTTGTTTTTTAAAAACGCTAATTTTGATTTCTCCAGTATGTCTGAACCACATCTCATTAGCTTCAAGACAGAATGACTGGTAACACTTCCCAGAGTGCAGTCTGGATTTTTTTTACGCTTCAAGCTGCTATCTTATAAATATAGATTATTATTGCATCTTACATATTCATTTGTAAGAAACATGGTTTAATCTTCAGATTGCAAGTTGAATTTGACTTGCAAAACAATGGAGAAATCTGGGTCTGGGAAAACAAACGTCTCCGCACAGAAAAGCCACATGCCAGAGCAAGGATCTCCCCTCTTTTTGGTAGACTTTCTTCCGTTAAGTTTAACATACAGGTCACCTCCAAGTATTTAGTCCAACAGGCTCCTGTACACAAGCACAACTACTGCATTTCTACACTTCATTTACTTTTATTTATTTTCAGTTGTAGTATCTCTTGCAGGTACAACACAGTGTGTCTGACTGTAACCAAAATTCACCCTGGAAGCAGTATTTCAGGGTTGATCCAAGCAACAGTTAATATGAAAAGATAAATATTTCAGAACATCAGAATTCATGTTTCCTGTGAACATACGTCTTTGTCATTCCTATATGGCATCTCTTGACTTACAGTTCCCTCATGTAAAGCCTTTCTGATATAACACTCGGCACACCAGCTAATGTGACAGGTGCCAGGGAGCTGTGCAACAGCTCTGGCCGCAGAGACACCGTTCCCCTTCAAACGTGGCTCGGTGCTCGGCTCCACACACTGCCGGCGCTGCTGCACCCCAGGAGACAGCCCCCGGTGGCAAAGGGGGCTTGTGACGGAGCAGGGCCACAGGCCGCACACGTGGCACGTGCCTTCAGAAACCACCCAGCCACGAGACACCAGGGAACAGCACGTTCGGGGGTGACAAACACCCAGCAGAGGAAGGCAACGGGCACTCGTCTAGAAACCCACAGCAAACACTGAACCAACTGAATGCTGAAATCATTCTGCTGCTCTCAGTATTCCTGCAAAAAGCAAGAAGCCTCGTCCAGAACTGCATCCAGAGACAGACGGGGCTGCAGCAGCGTCGCCAGGACTCAGCACCCTGTGAGCAGAGCGCAGACCCCACCCAGGGAGCGCAGACCCCATCCAGGGAGCGCAGACCACGGCAGTCCCTGCTCCCCCACTCTCCTCCAGCTCGCCAGCGGCGATGGCCTGCCAAGATGCAAAGTGTGCAGCTCTACCAACCTCAGCTGTGGGATATACATAACCCCCTCCTTCCCCACTGCCCTCTGCCTCGGCCCTCTGTGCGACTCCAGCTCCACATCACCAACAGAGCTGCTCCCAACAGCCACCTATGCCACTGCTGTGAGGGAGCCACAGAGGCAGCAAGGAAGAGTACATGGCCCAGCACAGGACACCCAGATCTCTCCGAAGCAAAATACCAAGTCTATTTAATAAATGTGACTAGACATGCACGCTCCAAACACGGCAGTAACACTCCGCAATTTCTCAGCCCTGCCTTCTGCAGATGATAACCAAATCCCAGGCAAACATTCATCTACAGCAAAGGCAAACAGCAAAATAAGGTCTGCATCCCGCATTTCTCTTTCCTCCAGACACTGGAGCCACAACGCACTGGGGATCAGAGTGCCAAAGCCCTTACTGTCTCTCCTCCGTATTTATTAAAGTGGGGGGAGGAATATGGCTCACTGCTAACTCAGACCCGTGAAAGGGCGATGCCCAACCACACAGCCAAATGAAACCAAGGAAAAACACTTATTCATTTTTGAAGGTCACCACTCTGTGGGAAGCGGTACGCTCCCACTCTCTTTCTACCTGGAGGTAAAATGATTCTGCAGTTTGTCTACTTCTTCCTGAAAACATATTCTGCACAGCTAAATCGGCAAAACAAGAGGTTACATTTAGAAAGCTACCCATCCAACCGCCTCTGACACGGAGCCGCGTCCACCACGTCCTTCATCACCCACTGCATCACCCGTACCCCGCACAGCACGGGCAGCACCCCAACAGCAGCTCTGCTCCAGCTCCTCTGAAGATGCAACGCTCGCTCCAGCTCCCGAAGCCAGGGAAAGACACCCAAGGCCACCCAAAGCCGCCCCGGGGACAAGCAGGGGGTGGCAGCGCGGCCCGGGAAGGTGCGGGGTCTGCGGGGGCAGGGGCAGGGGGGGGCCGTGCTGGGGCAGGAGCAGCCCCTCACCTTGTCGGG